>JAFEMH010004742.1:0-194399 GCA_022495995.1 Adenophora triphylla var. japonica
CAGCGATATGACAATCTAAGTGGATTGAATACGCGGAGTGGGATTGTCCAACTTCGGAGAGACCGGCGACTAGGTGGTTACCGTCATCCGTCCTTAGTGTGGGTCCCGGGTTTATAGAGGGTATGCGGTGCAATGACGGTTATAGTATGATGTGCGCGTGTGTGATAGTCAATCTATGTGATAGAGTAAAATAGAAAGTTTTTTTTTTTGAAAGTTAAAGAAAACGGATAGTGGCCGCACCAAGTGGTTGCCTACGTTTCTCCCAATCTAGGAAGACTCGGGCCGTCGTAGTTCCACATAAAGAGAGATAAAGAGAGATAAATAATTTAATTTACAACTCCCGAATCCCCAATGGACCGGACTTTAATTAAATAAAACCCAATCACACGCGGTTCATAAATAATAATCAATTATTTAAGGAAAATAAAGGTCCGAGTTCTACACCTTAAGGGGAGGCCTTAAGATACGGGAACTCTGCGAGATAATGGTCACAGGATCCCCGCCATGTTCGGCTCTCGTCTTGGATTACGAGCAAAACGGGAGAAACCAAAAGACAACAGGGCTGGAAGCCCTATCTCGCGCGAGATAATGATATCTCGTGCGAGATATCTCCCATCGGAAACGAGAAAAAATTTCGAATTTTACAAAATAGATTGAAAAACCTCTCTTTTAATTTTGACGCAAGTTTAAGCCTCTTAATTTTCGAGTCCCGGCGGAGTCCCCTTTGTGGCGGTGTGAGAAAGAAATTCTGGTTCTTTTTATTTTTATGAGTCGCCACCTATATTATTTGATTAGAAGCTTGTAGAAAAACCATTTGAGAGAGATTTGGGTTCGGGGCTTAGGTTATGAAATGGGTAGGTTTAGAAGGCGTCCATTTCACCCAATTCGGAGATCGGTCTTGCTAAAGAAAAGAGAGGTTTTTCAAAAGAAAGAAGTAAAAACGAATTCAAATATTACTAATAAAGGTCCATTAGGTGTGAGTCAGACGGAATGTAGGATCGATTGCTTCGAGACCGTCTCCATGATTTGGAGAGGCTCTGGCCCGATCCTAGAGTCTATGGACTTATACCACTCTAGCTCTGTCAATTAGAAGGATGATTAAGAATTACCTTGCGTGAGGTGATTTGGGCGAGTTTATTCGGCTCAGGTTTAGAGTCGACCACCAGCGCAGACGAGCTTCGCCTTGGTCCTTGGTTTGGAGATTGATGCTTGTTTATCGACAAGGTTGACAAACAAACTATGAAAGTGAAGTTTTAGGAGGCGTTTTGGAAGGTTCATCTTTCAGGGAAAGAAAACGACAAAATGTGTGTGTGTTAATGTAAATTCGTGATGCAGGACCTCTCTCTTTTCGACCTTGGGAAGTCACCGAAGTATTTATAGAGGTTGGATATTGTAAGTACCCAAATCTGGCTCGTGCCTTAGGTTAAATTTCCCGGCAATTTCAGGTGAAAGTTTCCGGTAATTCCCGGACCTTCCTAGTGTTCCGGAAATGTTGGAAGCAGTCCCAGAATTAAATTAAGGGAGTGAAGGAGCCTTCTAATTAAGAAACACGTTTTTCTTGCTATTAGGAAGAGGGTTCTAGAATTTGCCACACTTGCGTAGTTCTAGAAATCTTTGAAAGATCACAATGGATAATGCCGCGCGAGTACATTAGCTGTTTGTCCCTAGCTTCGCACGGCTTCATTAGCCTTATCCAGGGCTGCTATAAATGAGAGAGGCCCTCCTCTACCCATTTCAACACACACGATCCATGGCAAGTCACCTACAAACACTTCAAATACGTGAAAAGGAGAATACTGTTTGCTGAAGCTAAAGAAGGTGAAAGAAGAAGGCCAAGAAGCTCCCTCCCTCCTCCTTGAAGATCCAAGACCAACCTCTCCTCCTAGCTCCAGACGAAAGAAGAAAGGAAGGCTTATTGGTAACCTACATGGCGCCAACGCCCTACCTTTTGCATCCTAATTGCTTTTTATAATTTGCTCATTGCATTGTCTTTATATTGGCTTGGGACTTGGTAGATTAAAAGATCCTATCTTTATATTCCCCCTTCCCCTTTGGCATGCATTAGACATCATTTGTCATAAAAATGTAAGTCTTTTCCACATAAAGGTGCATCCTTTGCACCTAAAACCCCCATTTTCAAATAAAAATGTCATCTTCATGCATCCTTTGCATATAAGAAATCAAATCTTTTTTCAATCAAAATGCATCATTTGCATCCAAAATCCCTTGTTCAAGCATCATTTGCTTTCAAAAGACCATGTCTTTACCATAAACTAGCATCATATGCTTTTCAAAATGCAATCTTTATGCATCATTTGCATAATGAATGCCAGATTTCTTCAACAAAAAATGCATCATTTGCATAAAAAATCAAATCTTTATGCATCATTTGCAATAAAGATTATTTCTAACTTTAAACTAGAGTGCATCATTTGCAACCCAAAAATGTCATCTTTTCATTAAAGATTTAAAATTTTTACATACATTTCCCCCATTCCCCCATTAACAACCTAGGAATGGACCGGTGTAAAAGATCCTATCTGTTTACATCGTTCCTTCCTTCCATTAAGGAGTTCCATATCTCTTTAGAAAGGGACACCTTGAACCCTATATCTCCGATTATCGCTTAGAAAAGAGTATGAAGCATCTATACGAAGCTCGACCGTCTTAAGCGTAGGATTGATGGGCTAAGGACCACTCCT
Source organism: Adenophora triphylla var. japonica (assembly GCA_022495995.1). NCBI lineage: Eukaryota > Viridiplantae > Streptophyta > Magnoliopsida > Asterales > Campanulaceae > Adenophora > Adenophora triphylla. Next base: position 2,703 of record JAFEMH010004742.1, read on the forward strand.
TTTCTAAAGAACCTCATCTTTGACCAAAGAGAGTCATTCTCTCGATGGCACGCAAGTCCTAGAGGGTCCCGGTTAAAATGCGATGATCACAAGTCATAAGATGAGGACGGGATCATAATCCCAAATACATAAAATTCAAAGAGATCCGGCGACTTGACCAACAAATGGTTTGTCACGTCCGAAAAGACAACTTGGGACATTCCCCCCTTTTTCTCAAACACATGCGCACCTGAAAGCACGCACATAGCTTAAGCACGATCTACTGAAATCTTGGGAGACTTGCTCCGGCAAGGCACTTTGGGTGAAACGCCAAACGTTCTTCCCGAGGAGTAAGCAACCTCAGAACCCAAGTAAAAACCTTTTTTTCAAAGTTTTGAGGTAATCAAAATGGCGTGGCGACTAGTTTTCACAATTAAACCGGATGTCTTCAAACTACGCGTGAATCAACAAAATTTGGGCACCACATTCACGGAGTTTGGCGAGCTCCGTGAGGGATCACCCAAGGAGAGAAAAGCTTTTATTTTCAAAACAAAAAAATTCGATACTCGGTATATAGGTGGAAACCACTTACACCTTCTGTACACTCCACGACGTGGGAGTTGGGATAGCCGGTAGGTTTAACAATCCAGCGTACCGGTATCCTTTTCGAAAAAAAACAATTTTGAAAAAAATAAAAGAGCTTTTCCCTTTGAGCGGGTTAGACTCCCATCGCCGATTTCATTAATCGTGCTTGCTTTCTTTTACCATGCATTGCATCATTTGCATCTTAAGGAATTTGTGCATACTTTGAAACGAGGAAACAACCGAAAAATAGCAAAAGGAGTGGAACTGGAAAATTGATCCATGTCTGCCGGTCGTACGGCTCCAATCCTCCTTGGATTCCCGGCCAGGGCGACCTCGGTGGCAATTCCACCGGAGGAAAAATCATGGTTAATCTGGCGAGTCCTAGCGGCTTGGGGCTACTCGGCTTCATGGCGGCCCTGGGGCTCCCGAGGAAAATTTACGATGCTTACGTGTTTGCATTTTCCCAGGTCCGAAAATCATTCCTTTAAAACACATTATGAAAATCTCTGTTTTAACTCAAAAAGAGAACATTTTTAGGGAGACCGCACACTTCACGCGCACTTTGATATATCTGTACACTTTGCACGCACGTCCTTCAAGCAGAGGTGGTTCCGAGTGCTGATCCACGAGACTGGCCTTCACGATGCTCACAGGGCGCGCACGGAATCATCCCAGAAACCTCCCATGCAGCTTGGCTGGTGTCGACCAATGCCACGAGTCCGTGTCACACGTTTCAAAAAACCGTGACTTTTGGTTGGTTTTTGGTCTAGTCCTAGTGTCATATAGCCCGGTTGCATACCCACGTAAAGGTCGAAGCCCTTAGCTCATAACGGAAGCCAAGATTTTCGCTCAAGCGAGTGTTGCCGAAAATTCCGACAAGGAAAAATCGGTGGGATCTTGACTCCGACATTGACTATTGACCTTGACCCGCACGGAATGCGTAAGAGTCAAGACCGAGGTCTTTGCCAAAAATCAAAAAGATCTTTCGCTCAATGAAGCTACGCTTAAAATTCCGACGAGGAAAAATTGGCGAGAGATCTTGGCTAGGCATTGACTTCGATTCCGACCCAGCACCGTGTATGCAACAAAGTTCAATGTGACACCCCGTGTCATCCGGCTTTTACCGCCCGACCCATTACCTATTATTCTCTCGGACATTACCGAAGGTCGAAAAACCGTCATTCGCTCAAGCGAAACTACTGCGAGATCCGTCGAGCGGTGAGACGAGACTTTCCGGTTGTGCCTTGACTATAATCCGCATCGCTCTGCCGTGCGTTGAAAAGGTCCTATGACCCGCTAGACCCGATAGGAGCGTTCTTTACTCTCGGTCGGTGGGATCCGCGTGCCCTATAGGACCCTCGCGGAAATTTGTCCACCACAGGAGGTCGAAATACGGAGGTGGAATCACGAGGGGCTTATAGACGTAGTGACGGAACCCGAGATCCGAGACTCTAGAGTAGTTGTGAAAAAAAAGAAAGAAGGCGAGAATCCCTTTTCCAACCAAATAGATATTAATAAAAGACAACAGTGTTTTAAGTAAACTTGAGAAGATTCTAATTTGCATATTGCACGAGCCTTCGGCCTAAACGCCTACCCAGAGTCTAAACCTTTCTATCCTTTCCCTTGAGGCGAAGAAGAAGTGGGTGAGAACACCGGGTCGGCGACTTGTTAAGCACAGAATCCTCAGGAACAGGTTCGCCAGAATCCTCGGTTTCGAGAGTCGAGAATGGCCGATTTGACGAGAGAAACAGTCTTCAGTTTGGGTAACCGAGATGACTAGAGGAAGAAGAGGCTAGCCTTGGCCTAGAAAACGGTCGTAGGCAGCGGGAACATCCAAGCCACGCTCATTGAAGCGCTTCGTCGTCATGGAGTTCAAATGGTGGTCGAGGCCAACGGCTCCTTGGTAATGGTAGAAGATGAGCCTCCCGGAAAGCGGCCATCTCGGCTCCATCGGCCTATGCCATAACGTGCCCTCCTCCATCCTCATCTGATCCGCTTATCCCGGGATTACCCCATCTTCGAGTCCTTTCCAACATCTCGAAGCCATCGAAGGGGTCCCAGACACCCTCACCTCTCTCAAATGAGACCCAGGCTTTGTTCCCCTATCAACGAGAAAGCAAAAGCCTCGGCCATCCCGGTTACGCGACCTCTGCATTACCCATGGGATTCACTCCTGCCTCCCCGGTAGTATGGGCCATCCCGAGGGCATTCCACACAAGGCCTCAAAATCATTTCAATGATCCTTTCAATTCATGTCACACCACAGCGGATCTTCCACCTCCAACTTTGCCAACGGCGGGACCCCGAGGAGGTTCATTATCCTTTTCCTACTTCGGAAATTATGAGCCTAATTCCTATGCCTCACTGGCCCCGAGTCTCGGGAACACCGGGACCTGGTGAGTTTACACGCTTACTTTCACTCCAGATCCCCGAGCCTTGGTACCGGCTACCCTTTGTGCCACCCTCTTGTCCTTCCACCCAAATCGAGATAAGCCTTCTCCGGAATCGAGCAATCCTAAACCATCCCGACTCCGACTTCAGGAAGCATGGCTTAGTTTAATGGAGCAAGTTAGGTCAGCTAGCGAAAGTTTGGGGAAATAAACACCCGATAGGACGGCATACCTGCGAATCACGGTCCCGGCAAAGTTGTCCCTCTCCCTCAAAATTCCGAATGCAGAGAAATTGAAAAAGTTCAATGGCAGCTGATTGTCCCAGAGACTCACATTGAAAGCTACATTCTTGCCGTGAGAGCCAAGATTGTGTACGCGACAACGAAATGGCCGACCATTTTCGGTTATCATTAAAGGTTCGGCTCTTAGGTGGTTCTGGCAGTGTGAAACCCGGAGGCCCGAGCTGGGACCGGATCAAGGAAGCGTTCCTAGAAAAGTATAAGGCCAATTTGAATTGGGAAACCGGCCGGAATGACCTACGGGGTACCTGCAAACGTTCGAGATGAGCCGGTAGAGTGAATTACACAAGAGATGGAATTGGAAGCTCGGTGAAATGATGACCCCACTCAATGAAGAGGAGCAGGATGGAGATCTTCCAATCTTGCTAGAAACCTCAACTAAGAGTCCAAATTGGCAATTACTACTATCTGACCTTCGGGCAATGGTAAAAAATGCACTTCGGCACGAGTTTGAGAATGCCTTGATATGGCCCCGGCCACGAGGCAAGCCCGGCCAGTTCTTATCGCTACAAGCACCGGTGTCAAATGCCCCAGTTTACATCCTTTGTGAAAGGAAAAAGAAGTGATTGAAACGTATTTGTTAATTACATTCGAATGAGAAAGCGGGACGAGAATGCGGGTAAGGTAGCTGCACAAAGCCCAAGCTCTTTTTCTATCACTGGCCGAAGATTTTGGAATGCCGCTAGAAAAGGTCTTCGACGGTTTGGTATGCATAGAACTCATCGGACCTTTAGGCATAGCTGTTGCAGGAACCCGATATCGAGAATGGACGAGACCAAACAACTGTCGCTTTCACAAATATCATGGCCATAACACTAATGATTGCACCTACACGAAGTTCACGATCTCGCCTAGTTGAAGAAGGCAAGCTAGAACCACCGGGGTCCCAATGTGGTCGAGAATCCTCTTCACGCTATTAACAATCGAGTCAACATGATCGAGGTTTAGAGGAACAAATAGAAACGGTTTTGGAAATCGAGAGGTCATAGATATCACAAGACCAATGTTCCTTATCTTGGATGGGAAATGGAAAAATCGATTATACTTAGCCGCCCATTGGAGGAGAGGGACGAGTTTGGACCCATAGTCGGAGCGATTTCGTTAATGTTGTCAAACTCCGGCCTCTTTTTCTACGGCATCGAACCGGTAACCATGGTCAAGATTACGGAAGAAAGGCTCGCATATGAAGGCTGCGAGAGTTTGAAGTAAAACAAGCCGTGGTAATGAAAGTCTCTCAGAGCCACTTAAATCACCAAGGATGAGCATAATGTGTTTGTAATGGCTCTTACTGCTCAGGGATCATTGACCCCTGTTTGGGGAAAAGGTAGAGAAGAGTGAACAAGCCGAGGAAGACTTTTGGGATGAAGAAAGTTTGCATCGCGCGCATGGAATCTTTGAAAGCACGAAACAGGTCCTACTTGCCCCGAGAGGAATGCAAATGGATGAAGTTAAGTTCCGAAAGGAGATTCCGCCGAGATCGGCCAGTACTTCCTATGGAATTGGTGTCGACAAAGGCAATAATGATCCGCGAGTGCACAATCAAATGACAACTGCTTATTGTGAAGCTGCTACTCCCGCGAGGGCGACGAGCAAGAAGGAGTGAGATCCCGGTCAGCCACACATCGGGGGTCCCCCTCGAATTGATAAGTAGCGTGAGGTCGGAAGTCGGTAGCGTCTATTCGGTCGAGTCGTGGAATCTTTGAATTCCGGGTCCTCGGTAGTCATCCGAAGGCCTCACGCCCGAGGATTATGAAAAATATGTAATCGATGTCATCTTTCCCCTTATTTTGAATGAAATGACAAATCTTTTCGATTATCCTCTTATTGCCAACTTAACAAATGATAAATTAACTCAAAACTTAACAACGGTTAATAATGAATCATTTGAACAAGATGCAAACACACTAAACGAACAATACATTAAAGAAATCTTTAAGCGGGTTTCGTAAAAGAGGAAAACCGGGCCCAGAGTTGTCGAGGAGGTTTTGATAAGTGTGAACTTGGGTACTATTGAGGAACCTAAAGAGACACGGTGGAAGCTTCTTCCAGTGGGGTTGAAAGGGGACAGATTGATCGAGCTGCTCGCGTAGAATACGTCGACGTGTTTGCATGGTCATACAAGGATATGCCGAGGCTAGACAGGTTCGATAGTAGAACACGTAATCCTTCTAGCACCGATGCTAAGCCAAGAAAGGTAAAGCGAGCGAGAAAGATTAAGCCCGGAATGGTCTCTACGAGGTCAAAGAAGAAATTGAGAAGCTCATTGCGGGTAGGGTTCATCGTAGTCATTGAATACCCGACATGGTTGTCCAACATCGTGACCGTAACCAAGCAATGGGAAGGTGCGCCGCCGTGTGGATTTCCCGAGATCCGAACAAGGCCGACCCCAAAGACGACTACCCCTCTCGCAAACATAGACATCCTGGTGGACTCCACCGCCAACTACGAAGTCAAATCCTTCGTTGATGGTTTGCGAGTGCTACAACCGAGATCAAGATGGCCGAGGAAGACCAAGAAAAGACAGGCCTTCACCACACCTTGGGGAACCTCACATTGTATCTGAAGAATGCCATTCAAAGCTCAAGAATGCCGGGGCTACTACCAAAGGGCGGTGACCGCGCTTTTTCATGACATGATCCACAAGGAGATTGAGGTCTACGTAGATGATATGATAATCCACTCCAAAGGAGAGGGTGTGGCAGCACTTTGTTGACTCTACGAAAATTCTTTGAGAGGTTGAGACGGCATTCCATGAGACTAAACCACACGCCAAAATGCACCTTCGGAGTGACAAGTGGGAAAAGTGCTTGGGTATATGGTCACGTGAGCGAGGTATAGAAGTTGAACCCCGAAAGATCAAAGCCATCATGGATATGAGGCCACCTCAAACCCGGACGTAAGTCAAGAGCTTCATGGGTAAATTGCCGATACATCGCCCGTTTCGTCAATCGGTTGACCACACATGTGCGAGCCCATCTTCAAGCTCATAAAGAAGAATGTGGACACAGAATGGACCGAAGAATGCCAAGATGCCTTTGACCGGATCAAGGCATACTTAGTACATCCCCGGTACTATGCCCCCACATAGACGAAGCCTCTTACGCTCTATCTATCTCGTTATCCTGACATGGCACGACGGTTGGGGCTATGCTTGCTCGGGAAAAGAAAGACTCTAGGGTAGAAAATGCCATTTACTTTGGGAAGCTACGGGGAGTGAGCTCAATTACTCAAAGCATGTGAAAAGACTCAGTGCGGGAGGCGGGTCTGGTGAGTCGGCAAAATGAAACATTATATGCAAGCCCACCCCGTGAATTTGGTCTCAAAAATGGACCCCATCAAGTACATCTTTGACAAGCCTTCCCTCTCAATGCGTTTAGCGAAGTGGTCCTTCTTCTTGGCGAATACGACATCAACTATGTGACCGAGAAAAGGCCATCAAGGGTCAAGCATTGTCGGATCACCCGCGAACTTCCCAGTAATGAAGACGAGAGGGCTCGAACCCAATTCCCGGATGAAGGGATCTTTGCGGTTGAGCCTCGAGAATAGATGGCAATTGTTCTTTGACGGAGCCGCTAACAAAAGAGGAAATGGTGTAGGAATGCTATTGGTCGATCCCGAAAGATGAGCATACCCCCATAGCCCTCAAGTTGAACTTTCCTGCCACGAACAATGTCGCCGAGTATGAAGCTTTGCATTCTTTGGTTTGGAGGCTGCCTTAGAAAGAAATGTCAAGGAGCTCGAAGTTTACGGAGACTCGGCCACTGATCATCAACCAAGTCTCCAACAAGTGGAAAGACTCGTGGACCCCAATCTGCAGCGGTATCATGCCCATATGGAGGAGTTAATCGGACGGTTCGGAGAAGTGACTTTCCACTACTTGCCGAGGGAAAAGAACAGATTCGCGAGATGCCCTAGCTACTCTAGCCTCATTGGTAGAGATCCCCGAGGGAAAAGCCATAAAGTCCTTGTAGTGGGTAGAAGAGAAGCCCCGACATTTGTGAAGTGGACACGGGACCCGAGCCTATAAAGGAACCTTGGTACAATCGGATTTACCAATTCCTCAAAGACGGAGAGTCGGCTTTCGAGAGACGAAGAAGGTAGACCAAAGAAGGTGTCGAGCCAAAAGCTTGCGAGCCACGAAAAGGTTGGCCTCCCATTATGTCATCCTAGGAGGCAACCCGTACAAGAAACGCTATCAAGGACCACTCCTCTTATGTGTCACTCAAGAAAGAGCCGAGAGTTGATGACCGAAGTCCACAATGGTCCTTGCGGTCCTCACATGAATGCGAGCCCCGATGCAAGTGATCCTCGAATGGGTTACTACCGGATCTCCATGGAGACAGTGCGTCCACCGTCAGACGTCCGAACTGCGACAAGTGCCGGCCCGGTTTTGCCAACCTCAACCATCTCCCACCTCGCGGACACATGCATGCATGACGACTCCTTGGCCGTTTGCAACTTGGGGCATTGACGTGATAGGGAAAATAGCCCCGACCAGAAGCAATGGGCACGAGTTCGTGTTGGTAGCCATCGACTACTTCACCAAGTGGGTAGAGGCCAAGTCCTACAAGGTCCTCACTTCCGTAAAAGTGGCCCGAGTTCATCAAAGAAAACATAATGTGCGAGATATGGGGTGCCCAACGAGATCATTTCGATAATGGGTCACACTTCGAAGGAAGGCTGCGATAGGACTGGCTGTCGGGAATTCGGAGTTACTCGCCACAAGTCGTCCCCGTACGGACCTCGGACCAATGGAGCCGTGGGAAGCTGCTAATAAGACACTCGAGCGGATCATAGGAAGATGGCCACCCGTGGTCGTGATTGGCCCGAAAAGCCGCACCTAGCACTCTGCAGGGCTACGTAACGTCACGGGAAACGGCCAGGAGAAACTCCTTTTGCCCTAACTTACGGGATGGAAGCAGTGTTACCAGTGGAGTTGGAAATCCCGTCATTAAGGGTCCTCCTGGAAAACAATGTCAACGAAGTAGAATGGCTACGAAGCCGGCATGATGAATTGGCCTTGCTCGATGAGAGAAGGCTCAAAGCCATGGAGCACACCCGAGCCTACCAGAGGCGAATGGCCAGAGCGTTTGATAAGAAAGTCAAAGCAAGAAACATCAAAGAGGGTGACTTAGTGCTGAAAGTAAAGCCCCTACCGTAGACAACCCCACAGGAAAATGGGAACCCGTTTGGATCGGCCCTTATGTAGTGCGTAAGATACCGTCGGGGAGGAGCAATGAAGCTTGCAGACTTGGATGGCAATCCCTTTGTCCACCCAGTCAACGGTGATAAACTCCGAAGATACTATGTCTAATAATAAAAAAAAAAAGAAAAAATCTTAGTGCAAAAAGAGTAATACCCAGCTAGGCTGAAAAACCCCAAAAAGGGCGGTCTAGGCAAAAAACAGGGTTGCACGAAAAAAAAAATATATAAAAAGAAAAAAGTCTTAGTGCAAAAAGAGTAATACCCAGCTAGGCTGAAAAACCCCAAAAAGGGCGGTCTAGGCAAAAAACAGGGTTGCACAGAAAAAAAAAAAAAAAGAGACTTAGTTTTGTTAGTTCACCAGAATGAACTACGAAGACCTGAGCCCCTTAGCCTTTCTTGTAAAAGGGGAACGTAGGCAGCCATATATGGTTCGGTCTAAACAATAAAAAAGGGCAATAAAGCTTCCATAAAGTGCGTCCTTAGCAATAAATAAAAGGGTATTTCAGTTTTCATAAAACGGGTCCCAAGTAATAAGACATTTGAATTTCCATGAAACATGTCTTGATTAATTTCTAAAATAATATTTCTTGTTCATTACAAGTCAAAAATTTCTTGATGAGTTCAAGCACGGTCTACCTCTTGACTCTGCTAACCTGCTAAAAAGATCTAAAATACAATAAAATGCCTAAATAAACTAATGTGTTTGCAAATGGCAATAAGAGGATCTTGAGAAAAGACTTGTCAGTCGTCATTCGCTATGTTTTCTTCAATCTTCTTCCCTTTTCCTCGGCCTCGTCGAGTCTTCTTCCTTTTCTTCTCAATAATGTCGGTATCCCTCATCGCAACCTCTGGTATCCTCACCGGAGCCTCTACTAACCCCGTGTTAATAAGCGCTCTCTCTATACTAGCACGAGTCCGTATCTCCTCCCACCGAGACTCGGTCAAATGAGCAACCTCGGACAACCTCTTGTACCGAGCCTCCATGTCCACGACCAAGTCACTGATTGGTTATGGCAACTCGCCTTAGCCTCGGTCTCCCTCGAGTCCTACTCGAGTCGTGGTCATCCTCCAATAAAACTCGGCGTCTATCCTCCAAGATAACCCGAGTCGCTCCCGTCTCCCTCTCGTACCGGTCCAAGTAGACGGTGGTCAAGATCGTGCTCTTCCTGCTCCTAAAGATAGCCCCAGGTGGGAAAGCGGTGTATGTCCAAGCCCTCGAGAAAAAGTGAAGGCTGTTTGGGTCCCTCATGTCTAGAGACATCACCTCCATGGTCCGGATGTCCTCCCGAGTCACTCAAAGGCTCTGTAAAGCCCCAAGCTGCTGAATACCAAGCGGGGTATGTAGAAGGATGACCGGCGAGAATCCACGGAACCCTCACAACATAAGACTCTGAAATATCCTCACAGTGCAACCTCCGGTGTGGTATCCACCAACGGATGTCCGAAGTGGATAGCCTAGCCATCATCGGCTCCCGGCTACCCTGTTCTGCCGCCTAGGTGCACCTCTCCGAGAAATCACCCAAGGGCACCGAGTCGGCAAAGCCCCGAGCAAAGCCCGAGCCTCTCCTGCAGCCACAAAGTCAACATAGCCGGACTCCCGGACCTCATGAAATGGTCTCCCGAGCCATCCTGTCGATCCCATGCAAAGTCTCCCCCAAAACCGGTGGGACGATATCCTTCCCAGCCACTGCGAGTCTCGACCATGTCCAGGAGACCACCATGACAAATCCCCACGGACTCGGCGGTAAACGAGAACGTAAAAGACGCAAAGGATAAATGCGTCCATAGCCACCATGGTAGCAGCCATAGGCTGGAGATCCAAACCTGCCGGGATCTCGGAAAGGTCAATCTTGTCCGAAGCTACCATCATCTCCTCGGCCTCTCCCGGAGAAATCTGCGAGAAAAGATGCAAGCTTTACCGCCACCGGCACGTCTCCGATCAGCGGAATAGATATAGCCTCAGTCTCGGGACCCCCAATCAAGGCTCACGAAGTCTTCATGCGTTGGGACGATTTCGTTGTAAGAAAAGCGATAAACATGTCTCCGGATGTCCAGAACTTTCTTTGCGGCTCTCAACGAGTCCCAATCGGGCGGGAGATCCCTCAAATGCCATAAAGACTTGATCTTGAAGGAAGAATCAATCAGCCCCTTGTGATTTTGGAAGTTATGTCTCGCCCAAGATTGAAGACCGGACATAAAATGGTCTCTCTTCCCCTTTTGTAGTCTAACGGGCCTCTCCATCGCAAAAGTGATCAAAGATGGTGCTTTTAGGTCCAAAATGTGCTCGGGAACAATTGGGACAAGTCTAGAGTGAAAATGAAATGAAATGGCCAAGCCTTGCTTTTATTCGAGAAAATAACCCGGTTCGAGACGGAGCGTGAGCCGCACGGCTTCATTTGCCCAGAGACCTATCCGCACGGCTACATTAGCCCTCTGCAGAAAAAAATTCTGCAGCAACCAAAGTTGCTGCCCAAGGGAGTTTTCACCCCACTTTTTCAACCAAAACCTGTACAAAAACATATCCAGAAGCCATTCAAGCATTTATACACCATTATAAATCATTTTGGCCCAGTTTCAGCCCTGATTCCAAGCAAAAAAAAAATCGCCCCAAGGCTCAGATAATATGCAAATTGAAAAAGCATGAATTAGAAAAGCAAATAAAGCGTAAATACAATGTCTTCGCCCCACCGGCGTCAAAATAAAGCAAAAAAAATAAACAAGTTGTGCATAAAAAAGTGTTCATTGTTTGTTTTGTTCCAAATCTACTCTAGAGACCTCCTAGGCCTCCGATTCTTCTTCCTCCTCATCGCTGCTCAGCTCATAGACGCTAGGCTCTCTCATCACGTCCTCCTGGTCGCTCGCATCGGAAAGAGGGATGTTGTCGTGCTCGTACTCCGCCAGCTGCTCCAAGATATCAGCATTAGGACCTCGCCCCTGAGGCCTGGCACTGGATGAATACTCCGAAGCCGAGGAAGAGGATGCTTTGCGCCCCGACATGCCTCCTTTTGCGCACGAGGCTCCTGCACGCTTGTTGACGCTTTAGTAGCGCGGGCCGGCTTCTTGACTAAGGATCGGCACACGTCTTTCCAACCCTGCTCCGCCTGACCAACCTGTCATAGGTGCGAGCTGGAACACGAGAAAAGAAAAGAAAATCTCGAAAATCTCGGAAAAATCTCAAAATTGCAAAAAAACAGTAAAATCGAAAGCTAAAAAGGGAATAAGACCCTAAGAGTATACTCACGGTGCTATCGGGTGGCGGGGTATCTTTGGGGCTCCCTCGTGTCGAGGACAGAATCCTCATCCTCCTCGGTACTCCGTGTACGACGTATGAGAGGTGTGCGGGAGGGATAGGCGGGTCGATAGGCTCATCCTCCCCATATCCCCGAGTGACCGCCGGCTTCGTCGGCACGTGGCGTCCTCGTGCCGCTGCTCCACAAACACGGCGTAGGGGTTCCCATGTCAAAATACTCCTCCGCAGCCTATACCTCCACGGTACCTCTCAATCTCATCCGCCTGCCGGTCCCACAGGCTGCGGCATCCGTCTTTGGAGGATCGTGTGGAGTAATGGCGTCCAATGGAGGGACATGACCATGCGCCTCGAGAAACGGTCCCCCGGATATATGATGTCGCAAGTCGGCCCGAGTGAGCCACCTCCTCTGCCTTGTCATCTCAATAGCATCTCCCAGCAAAATCTCCGGATACACGCCCCGGGGGTAGAAGTCCACTCCATCCGGTCCATCCTTATTGAGCACGAGGCTTCACCATCTTGTAGTCGAAAGTGATCCGGGTCTTCCCCGTGAACCTATCCCTCACATCTCCTCCGGCGAACCATCGCGGGGAAAATGGTGATATCACTCTGCTGGTTCCAAGGAAAGAACCCGATCACCTCGCAAAACCAGGCTGCATGTTCAAAAACATCAAAAAGGTCATTTTTCTAAGAAGTCTCAAGACGTAAAAGAGAAAAGAGAAGAGAAAGAGAGGCTACCTCAAGGGCAAATGAGAAGCGATCCATAGAAGCGGCTTTGTTTCGACCGTACATGTCCAGAGAGAAGTATAACTCGGCCAATCCGGCCTCTCCCCAAGAGACCGTCCCTATCCCATCCACATCAACCAAAGAGTCAAGGAGGAAAGTCATGGCTAGCGTCCCGAGAATTAGCAAAGATAGTGGACCGACAAAGATCAACCACACGAAAGCTCTAACCAATGGTGGGCGGATCCACGTCACTACCGGCAAAGTCCCGCATGCGGTTACGGGATCGCCACCTCGACATTCCTCGTCTCCATACCCAATCCCTTGGGAATCAGCTCAAATCCAACCAAAGCTCGGAACTCCTCAGCTGTAATGTGGTCTCTCCAAGTCACGGGCCTCCCGGTGAACTGCAGCCCGATGTCATTGTAAAATCGGCGAGTCACGGTAAGCTCTCCCCGGCTCGGTGGAAACTATGAGTAGAGTCCCACCAAAACTCGAAAGAGCACGAACCAGGCCCTTGCTCTTTGAGGTGATGTGAATCCCCGTGCCGATGGCCTCCACAAACGCGTCCGGACCGGTAGCCCTCACCAACTCTTTAGGGTTCACCCCATTCTTCTCAAAATCCGGCATCCTCTCGCCAAAGATTCACTTGCTATCTCGAGATGGTCCCCTAGACTTGTTCTCTGTAGACAAGCACATCAAAAAAGAAGTGTCAGTCCTTCATCTCATTTCAAAAGCATGCATATAGTCACAAAAGTGCACATATTTTTTCAAAAGAAAAGCATTCATACAAGTCTTTTTAGCATCTTTTGCATCAAAAACGTGACTTTCATCATTTGAAACACGTCATTTTAAGCACGTTGCTTTCCTAAGGCACAAAATCATAATTTTCACAATTCTTTGCACATAAGCATTATTTTTCAAATAAAATGGCATGCATGAATCATTTTTCATCTTCCAAAATCATGTTTTCTCATTGAAAATCAGAATTTTGACCTAGTTCTAGCACAAGGCAAGAACTCCGTCTCATATTTAGACAATTCTCATTCTTACTTCATTTGCGAGAAAAAAGTGTGTCATTCTCATAATTTTCATCAAATAAATTGCACATGCATATTCTTAGCCTCATAGGTTATTCATCAATGTCTCAAAATCATTCAAAAATCCTAGAAAAATCCTAGGAAATTCCTAAAATTCGGGTTAAGCCCTAAATTATTCAAAAATCAAGCAAAATCATCGAATTTGAGCCAAATAAGAACGCTTACCCCAACCGATCGCGGGTTCGTCGATTTGTGCTCCCTCCTTCCCGGATAGAGCTCCGATGGAGGAGTGAGAAAGTCATACCTCCTATCCGTCCGGACAAGCTCCTTCCTCCTCCATCTAGCGGCGGCGGAAACATTCCTCCTTGCTTGTCTTGGTGCCGGATCCATCTCAAATCAAGGGAAGCAAGGGAATTCAAAGAATTTCGAAATTCTTTCTTCTCTCCTCTCTCTCTCTCTCGGCTGAATGGGCGGCAACAATGCCCAATAGCCCGTTCAAATCTGTTTTAAATAATCTATAAAAATCAGGTTTCCAACCGTACGGCTTCTTTTTCCAGCCTCTCATGCCGGGCGGCCTCATTCGCTCTGAGCAGAAAATTACAATCCTGCCCCTGGACCTTCCACTTGGGCATGTAATTTCCGTTATCTTTTAACCAAGATAACATCTTTTTCAGAAAATATCCCTTATCTCTGAAGCAATTAAGCTTTCTTCCCAGTCGCCTCCGTTAATTCCGTTATAACGGGATAACGTTAGGTGACAACCTCCGAATTGTCAAGTTTCTCTCAACTTAAGCTACCTCTATCCCGAATAGTGATGTACGCTCAAGTTTCTCTCAACTTAAGCTACCTCTATCCCGAATAGTGACGTACGCTCAAGTTTCACCAAACTTAAGCTACCTCTATCCCGAATAGTGACGTACGCTCAAGTTCTTCTAAACTTAAGCTACCTCTATCCCGGATAGCGACGTATGCTAAGTTCTCTTAACTTAAGCTACCTCTATCCCGAATAGTGACGTACGCTCAAGTTTCTCCAAACTTAAGCTACCTCTATCCCGAATAGTGACGTACGCTCAAGTTCTTCTAAACTTAAGCTACCTCTATCCCGGATAGCGACGTATGCAAAGTTCTCTTAACTTAAGCTACCTCTATCCCGAATAGTGACGTACGCTCAAGTTTCTCTCAACTTAAGCTACCTCTATCCCGAATAGTGACGTACGCTCATGTTTTCCTCAACTTAAGCTACCTCTATCCCGAATAGTGACGTACGCTCAAGTTTTCCTCAACTTAAGCTACCTCTATCCCGAATAGTGACGTACGCTCAAGTTTTCCTCAACTTAAGTTACCTCTATCCCGAATAGTGACGTACGCTCAAGTTTTCCTCAACTTAAGCTACCTCTATCCCGAATAGTGACGTACGCTCAAGTTTTCCTCAACTTAAGCTACCTCTGTCATGAATTGAGACGTATGCTTAAATCATTCTAGCTTTGGCAACCCATATCTCTGATTCGAAAGAGATTGAGACGTATGCTCAAGTCATTGGCAACCCATATCTCTGATTCGAAAGAGATTGAGACGTATGCTTAAATCATTCTAGCTTTGGCAACCCATATCTCTGATTCGAAAGAGATTGAGACGTATGCTCAAGTCATTGGCAACCCATATCTCTGATTTGAAAGAGATTGAGACGTATGCTTAAATCATTCTAGCTTTGGCAACCCATATCTCTGATTCGAAAGAGATTGAGACGTATGCTCAAGTTCACCAAACTCTAGCTACCTCTATCCACTCGACAGTGACGTAAGCTCTAGTTTCAATCAGGTGACATCCTCCAGTAATTGTCAATCGGTGTGACCTCCATTAATTGTCAAAATCTCAAGAATCCTAGACATCGTTCCTAACTATCTAGTGATTCTTGAACTACGATCAAGGCTTGATTCCTCCGGGATACGTAGGTAGCCTTTTATAAAAGGTCCAGCCATTCGACCACTTTGGTCACCCTGTTTCTTTGTCACTCCTCAGTGATAAAGCAGCCCCTCATAGAGGTTCAGATATCCGACCACCTTGGTCACTCCTAGCATATCCCCAGTAGGATCAATTGCTTGACCTCCTAGGTCATTTTCTCTTCTATTTCCCCAGCAAGAGACCAGTTTCTCTTCTTCCTTCCCCAGCGGATCCTAATTCCGAACTACGGCCTGGCTTGATTCCTCCGGGATACGTAGGTAGCCTTCCAGAGGTTCAGCCACTCGACCACCTTGGTCACCCAATCCGTCTCGGCATTCGCCAGATTGGATCCTTTTCTATCGACAACCCCACTCGCCTTGCAAGTGACGTTGCCGAGGGGCTTCTGTAAGTACCCAAATCTGGCTCATGCCTTCCGGTTAAATTTTCCGGCAATTTCGGTAAGTTTCTCGGTAATTCCCCGGACCTTCCTAGTGTTCCGGAAATGTTCTGGAACAGTCCCAAATTAAATTAAGGGCTGAAGGGAGCCTTCCTAATTAAGAAACACGTTTTTCTTAATTAGGAAGAGGGTTCTAGAATTTGCCACCTTGCATGGTTCTAGAAATGCTGAGTCACAATGGATAATGCCGCACGGCTGTGCCGCACGGCTTCATTAGCCTTATCCAGACTGCCTATAAATAGAGCCCTCCTCTACCCATTTCAACACACACAATCCATAGCAAGTCACCCACAAACACTCCAAATACGTGAAGAATACTGCTGGAAGCTCAAGAAGGTGAAGAAGAAGGCCAAGAAGCTCCCTCCCTCCTCCTTGAAGTTCCAAGACCAACCTCTCCTCCTAGCTCCGACCAAAGAAGAAGGAAGCTATTGGTAACCTCGCACGCCCTACCTTTGCATCCTAATTGCTTTATAATTTGCTCATTGCATTGTCTTTATATTGCTTGGGACTTGGTAGATTAAAGATCCTATCTTTATATTCCCCCTTCCCCTTTGGCATGCATTAGACATCATTTGTCATAAAAATGTAGTCTTTTCCCATAAAGGTGCATCCTTTGCACCTAAAACCCCCATTTTCAAATAAAAATGTCATCTTCATGCATCCTTTGCATATAAAAATCAAATCTTTTTCAATCAAAATGCATCATTTGCATCCAAAATCCCTTGTTCAAGCATCATTTGCTTTAAAGACCATGTCTTTACCATAAACTTGCATCATATGCTTTTCAAAATGCAATCTTTATGCATCATTTGCATAATGAATGCCAATTTCTTCAACAAAAATGCATCATTTGCATAAAAATCAAATCTTTATGCATCATTTGCAATAAAGATTATTTCTTTAAACTAAGTGCATCATTTGCAACCCAAAAATGTCATCTTTTCATTAAAGATTCATTTTTACATACATTTCCCCCATTCCCCCATTAACAACCTAGGAATGGACCGGTGTGAAAGATCCTATCTTTACATCGTTCCTTCCATTAAAGGTTCCATATCTCTTTAGAAAGGGACACCTTGAACCCTATATCTCCGATTATCGCTTAAGAAAGAGTATGAAGCATCTATACGAGCTCGACCGTCTTAAAGCGTAGGATTGATGGGCTAAGGACCCTCCTTTTCTAAAGAACCTCATCTTTGACCAAAAGAGAGTCATTCTCTCGATCACGCAAGTCCCGAGGGTCCCGAGGTTAAAATGCGATGATCACAAGTCATAAGATGAGGACGGGATCATAATCCCAAATACATAAAATTCCAAGGAATCCCGAGCGACAACCAACAAATGGTTTGTACGTCCGGAAGACAACTTGGGACATTCCCCCCCCTTTTTCTCAAACACATGCACACAAGAAAGCACGCAAGCAAGCACGATTACTGAAATCTTGGGAGACTTGCTCCGGCAAGGCACTTTGGGTGAACGCCAAACGTTCTTCCCAAGGGGTAACTTAACCTCCGAACCCAAGTAAAAACCTTTTTTTCAAAGTTTTGAGGTAATCAAAATGGCGTGGCGACTCCGTTTTTCAAATTAAACCGGATGTCTTCAAACTCGCGTGAATCCAACAAAATTTGGGCACCACATTCACAGATATGAAGAAGTGGAGAGTTAAAAACCTATCAGATGGTTCTAGACCTCCTCTCCCATTGGTTGGCCAGAGAGATAAAGTTTTATCCCGAAAAGAGGTTGAAATCGACGAGGGAACTGCCGTGCACCTGCAGAGGGAGATATCTCGCGCGAGACACGCCATCTCGCGGTGAGATATTGCTCCTGTGGACAGTTTTGTCCTTTCCTCGTTATCTCGTATGTAGTTTAGTCCCAAACTAACGGTAGTTAGTCAAAACTTTAACGAAACATGACGAAATGGTGGATTTCTACTTCTTGACTCAAAGCGAGACTTAGAGTGGCATAAGTATGATCCGATGTGTTCAGAATGGGGTGTCTACAAGTACAAACAAAAATGAATCCTTGAGAGCTACAAAAGTCTTAGAACTAATTTATACGGACATATGTGGACCGTTCCCTACCCCTTCATGGAACGGACAAACATATTTTATTACGTTCATAGATGACTTCTCTCGTTATGGATACATTTATTTACTTCATGAAAAGTCTCAATCATTGGACGTTTTCAAGTCTTTTAAAGCCAAAGTTGAAAATCAACTTGAAAAGACTATTAAGAACGTTAGATCCGATCGTGGTGGTGAATACTACGGTCGAAATGACGGTTCGGGAGAACAACGTTCGGGTCCTTTTGCTCGATATTTGGAAGAGTGTGGGATTGTCCCTCACTACACCATGCCGGGGACACCTAGCATGAATGGTGTAGCCGAGAGACGTAATAGAACCCTTAAGGATATGGTAAGAAGTATGATTTCTTGTACTTCTTTACCTCACTCATTATGGGGCGATGCTTTGAAAACCGCAACCTACCTACTTAATAGAGCTCCTTCAAAAGCTACTGACAAAACCCCTTATGAATTATGGACCGGTAAGAAACCGTCCCTTAATCATCTTCATGTTTGGGGTTGTCCAGCCGAAGCTAGGCCTTATAGACCTAACGAAGGAAAGTTGGATGCTAAGACCGTTAGTAGTTATTTTGTAGGATTTTCTCAAAGATCTAGGGGATGTAAATTCTATGACCCAAAAACTAGAACTTTTTTTGAGACGGAAAATGCTAAGTTCTTTGAGGATGTTGAATTTAGAGGGGAAAATTTGAATAGTAATTTTGAATTTGAAGAAATGGAAGAGGAATTCGTTTCTATACCTCTTCCTATAGTTCCTATCGAAAATCAAGCAGTTGTGCCTGAAATTCGACAAGAACATAATATTCAAAATGACGTTAATTCTCCTATTAATGAACAACATGAAAATGTTGATGAGGAAATTCAACACCCTCAAAATCAAGAAGAGCCGGTGCCATTAAGAAGATCTAATAGAGCAAGAAGGAGTGCTATACCGGATTATTATGATGTATATCTTGCCGAGAATAAGGAACCGTTAGGTTTAGTGGGAGATGAGCCAATCACCTTCCATGAAGCCATTAGTGGTCCAAATTCTCATAAGTGGATTGATGCCATAAATGAAGAGTTAAAATCCATGAATGACAATAACGTTTGGGATCTTGTCCCATTACCTAAGAATGTGAAACCCATTGGGTGTAAATGGGTCTTTAAGACCAAAAGGGATTCACAAGGTAATGTGGAAAGACATAAGGCTCGTCTTGTCGCTAAAGGGTTTACTCAAAAAGAGGGCATTGATTACAAAGAAACATTTTCACCAATATCCTCTAAAAATGCTTTTAGGATCATTATGGCTTTAGTGGCACATTTTGACCTTGAGCTTCATCAAATGGATGTAAAGACAGCTTTTCTCAATGGCGACATTGAGGAAACTATCTATATGAAGAAACCAGAAATGGTGACTGATTCGGATCAAACTAGTCAACTAGTTTGTAAACTTAAGAAATCCATTTATGGGCTCAAGCAAGCATCTCGTCAATGGTACTTAAAATTTAACCAAGTTATTCTTTCATTTGGCTTTGAAATGAATCTTGGTGAAGATTGTGTGTACCATAAGTTCAGTGGGAGTAGGTTTATATTTTTGGTCTTATATGTGGATGACATTTTACTTGCTAGTAATGATAAGGACCTTCTTAAGAAAACCAAGAAATTTCTCTCTAACAAATTTGAGATGAAAGATCTTGGTGAAGCTTCTTTTGTATTAGGAATCCAAATACATCGTGATCGCTCACGAGGTATGTTAGGATTATCACAAAAGAACTATATAGAGAAGATATTACAAAGGTTTAGCATGGAAAATTGTAAACCACATGACACCCCGGTCTCTAAGGGAGATAAGTTCAGTCTAAATCAATGTCCTAAAAATAATCTTGAATCCAAGTATATGGAAACTATCCCTTACGCATCGGCAGTAGGAAGCCTAATGTATGCACAAGTCTGTACTCGCCCAGATCTTGCCTTTATTGTTGGCATGCTTGGGCGATATCAATCCAATCCGGGAAGAGAACATTGGGTTGCAGCCAAAAGAGTGATGAGATACTTGAAAAAACACAAAGAACTACATGCTTACATATACAAAGTCGGATCATCTTGAGATCATTAGCTTTTCCGATTCCGACTTTGCTGGATGCCAAGATAGTCGCAAATCAACATCGGGTTATGTCTTCACTTTGGACGGTGGAGCAATTTCTTGGAGAAGTGCCAAGCAAACATTAGTTACTACTTCCACCATGGAAGCAGAATTTGTTGCTTGCTACGAGGCATCCAATCAAGCTATATGGCTGCGAAAATTCATAGAAGGGCTGCGAATTGTCAAAGGTGTTGAAAGACCACTTAAGTTATATTGTGACAATAGAGCCGCAGTATTATACTCCAACAACAACAAGAGTTCATCTAAATCTAAGCATATAGATATTAAGTTTCTTGTTGTGAGAGAAAGAGTACAAAATGAACAAATAGAAATAGAACTTATCGGTACAAACTCTATGCTTGCGGATCCATTTACTAAGGCGTTATCTCCTTTAGTATTTCACGAGCATGTTGCTCATATGGGTATAATAACTTTTGATAATGCTTAATTCAGTGGGAGTTTGCATTGTTTTCTATTATCTTATTTATATTGATCTTATTTGGTTAAAGTAGGACTAGTTGGAGAATATATATATACGTTCTTCATATATATTCATTAATATTCCATGCTACATATCTATACTTAATCTATGTCATTTAGTTGGATATATATATGTGATTAATGTGGGTTTAGTTGCGAATCAATTACAACGACTGCCCCTTTGGTCCTTATACTTATATGACTAATGGACGGGATTGGTTTCGAATGATAACAAAGTGCACATAAGGGTTGTCATTTGTGTTATAAATATGATTAAAGAAATTTATTAAGTGAAGGTATATGTTATAATAATCCAAGTGGGAGATTGTAAGAACATGGATTAATATAACATATAAATACTTAATAATATAATGATCAATAATATAATATATGGCATAAAGTATAGAACTCAATCTAATATGTAGAATTCCATAATATAAGTATACCATTAAATGATGGGCATAATGGTAATATCTTATATATCAATAGGTGTAGTCCCTAAATGAAGTGCCCCTTGGATTCCTATATAAAGGCCTATCCATCAAGCCTATGAATCTACTAGTTACATTATTTCTCATTCAGTCCAAACTCTTCCTAAGTAATTGAAGATTAAAGAGATTAATGGCACTCATCATTTAGAAGATCTAATCCTCCCTAATTTGAAGTCTATCTTCTTACTTCATCCTCTTTACTCAAGAACAAGAACAAGACTAAGAACAAACATGGAATCACAAGGTAATTACACGCTTCCGTCTTCTTCTTCTTCTTCTTCTTCTCTTTTTAATCTAGTGATGAGTCGGTTCATGGTTAATGGATCGTAATTGTTCCAACAATTATGGCACTCAATTCACACTTAAGAAGAGCTATTTTTATGCTTATGTTTCATGATACAGAGTGCATAAAATTCGATGCCAAAAATAAGGAAAAATGGCTGGTCTTTTTTGCCCTAGACAACATTTTGGGGAAAAGCACATGTTTCTTCTTCAAGTCGCCCAAATTATTGGTGTCAACAACATCTTGAAGCTAAAATTTATCAATTTTGTGTCATCTAATTTTCAATATATCTACTTCTTATAAACATGAAATTAAAGTCATTCTTGTCTTACTAATTTTCAATTTCACCAATTCTCACTACAAGAAAACAAGGTATTTACAACTTTTGTTTTTTTTTTTTACAAACATTGTTGTTTTTTCTTTACACAACATTTTTAAGATAAACGTTGTGTTTATGAACATATAACAACGTTTCAGAAACAAACGTTGTGGTAAGAAAGTTATTACAACGTTTCTTTAAAAAACGTCGTAAGTGATCAAATGAACGTGGTATTAATTTATTTTTCACAACGTTTTATAAGTAATTGTTGTAGTATAACATAATGCAAGGTTTATTAGGAACGTTGTTAAACTTTAATGATTTTTTATATGATCCCTCGCCCAGAAAAATAAATGGGAAAAAGAATTCATATGGCCCCAGCAACTAAGTAAAAATTAGGCCGATCTTTTTCCCCAAATCCCGCTTTGATGCCCTCTCCATATCTCTCCCTCACACACTTCTATTGTTTTCCCCATCTGCATCGCCTCACCATCACTATCACCATCACTGGATTCCTCATCTGCCGAGAAAGCAGGTCTCCTTCCCCAATACATAGATCTGGATCGTGGCTACCTCGAATTGTCAGAAATTCCAAAATCCACCGAGAATCACCTCTATTGATGGCTACAACATAATTCGTCTTAGGTAAACTTGTTCTTTTCCCCTTTATTTTAGTGTCATCAAACCCTAGAACTTGAAAGTTGAAATTTCTCCTCTACAATGTGTTCTCTCTATTTTCTCTAATAATGTGTTCTCTCTATTTTTCTCTAACAATGTGCTAGCGTGGGTGGGTGTTGAGATTACAATTTTCATTGCTGAATTCAAAACCCCTAAATGTTTAATTCATTTCACTTAGTTTTTTTTTATGTTATTGCTCGAATTACAAAACAAGCGAATTTGCCCCTTGACTCCTTCTTAGAGGCTGGCTTGGATCACGAGGTGGTTAACAACTAGTTGATTTTTTGTTGTTTATTATTTTTTTGTGATTAACTGGGATTGGAATTATATACTCCCTCCATCCCAAATGATCTTCCCACTTTTTTTATCATTACTACGAAGGAACTTTGATCATTTATCTTAGGCTGATTTAATTATCCTAATAAAAATGTAAAACTTGTTGTTGATAATATTATTGATGGTTTATCAATTACAAGTTTTAGATTTACATTAGTATGCTTAAATCAACCTATAATTAGGATCAAAATTTATGTGTAGTAACGACAATAAAAGTATAGGGTATTGAAATTACCCGGGATTTCGCGCGGGCGGCGCGAAACGCGGTTGTCTTTCGCGGAGGGTTGGTGTCTGAGACCTCGCTTCATCGGAAGGAAAAAATGAGGAGTCACCACACGATTTTTTTATTTTGAGCCCAAACGTTGAGAAACGGCTTTTGTGATAATGGTGTCATTTTTATTGGTAGCAAAAACTTAGGAAAAGACTTTGAAAACGGGGGTCATTTTTATTGGTAGCAAAAACGAGTAAAAAACTTTTTAGTACCAGAGATTATTAGGTTCGGAGGTCACGTTACGTTTCGGGAAGAGTATATTGAGATCACCCGAAACGCCTCGCATGACGAGTCTTTCTACCTTTCTCGTAATCGTGTGTGTGTGTGTGTGTGTGTTTTGAAATGGGGGCTTGAATGACAAGCTTAATCTTGGTTTGAATGTCAAACGTTGATTAGGTGACTTTTGAAAAAGCGATCGTTTGAATGACAAACGTCGGTTTTGAGACGGAAATGAGCGTTTGCGTGGCAAACGTCGATTTGAGTTTGAAATGAGCGTTTGCGTGGCAAACGTCGATTTTGAGCTTTTTGAAAAGGAGTTCGAATGACGAACTCGGTTTTGAACCGGGCGATTCATTGTTAACGATTTTACGGAAAAATACGTATTAAATGATTTTGAATGTCAAATAGCGGCTTTTAGTTTGAAAGATGAGCGTTCGGAGGCCAAACGTCATTTCGCGCGTTTTGAAAGAGAGTTCGAAGGACGAACTCCGGTTTTGAACCGGGCATTACATTGTTAACGATTTTTACGGGAAAAATACGTATTAAATGACATGCAATCAACGAATCGGGTTGCGACTCGGACTTTGAAAAGTAAATACTATCACGATCCAAACGGGTCGGACTTTGTAAATGACAGTATTTAAAGCAGTATCAACGGAATCAAACGATCCGGAATCGTAAATGACGATCGATGAGCCAAACGGCTCGGAGTTGTAAATGACGATCAACGAGCCAAAACGGCTCGGAATTGTAAATGACAGAAAGTAAATGACGATCAACGGATCGATCGATTCGGAATGGTAAATGACAGAAAAAGTAAAAGGAACGGGGTCGGAATGCCGTTTTAACCCGTGATTACTTCTCTTACGGAAAGAGAAGAGGATCGAGGGGCTAAAACGTATCGGACCCCGTTAGACGGAGGCGTCTACATTTCAGTAACGGTGTTCGAAACGGTTATAGCGACTGGCGCGTAAACCGAGACGAAACGAGAGATCAGAGAGAGGGAGTTATACCTATGGCTAGGGTCAACTCCTTTGGCTTGGAAGGTGTGTACAAGACACGGAAAGATGTTTGAAACGGTGTTTCGTAGTGGTGAGGGACGTATTTGATCGAAATACGGAGGTTTCACGCGAATCGAGGCAAAACGGGAGCTCGGGAGGGGTGAAACTGGTAAGGGCCGTGGGCTGTGGTGATTTTTTGGGGTAAAATATTGTTCTCAAATGGCTTTGACAGCCCTCCTATTTATAGGTGAAAAATGCAGTAGGAGTCCGTAGGACTTAGGCGATTTCTAGGAGTTTTTGGTATTTTGGAATTTTGGAGGGCTTGCTGGCAATTTCAGAAAATGTGCTCAGGGAGTCCGGCCGGACTTTGACTGTATACCAGGGGTATTTCAGTCTTTTCTCTTTGATTTCTGATTGAAAGGTGATGTGTGGGCTGTGGCATGGCTGCCACGTGACCCTTGACTCACCAAATGCGTGGGAGTTCGTTCCCGGTCGGTTTTGTCCGTTTTTTAAAATAACAGTCCGGAAAATGTCCGAAATGCCCCCAGAATGTGCCGGAAAGTGCGTTTTTTAGGGAAAGCCATACTTTTACGTGAGATGACATGTGTCAAGTATGCTTTGACGTCGGGATGCACGGGGCAGTCCCGGGACGTCTCGTTGGCATGGCAACGGGGAGTTTGCGAGTTTCGGTTAACACAGAGCGGGCCGATTAACGGATTTGGTTAACTTTACGGCGGATTTTGACGATCCGATTTGGGTACTTACAGTTAGCCCCTCAGCGACGTCTCCTCCGAAGGAGGTGGGGTCGTTGAAAAAGATAAGGATCCAAATCGGGATGCCTTACTTTGAAAGACCTGGGCGGTCAGTTGGCTGGACCCTTAGCGAAAGGATTCCTACGTATCCCGAGCAGGAATTAAGCCGATCGTAGTTCGTAGGTGCAAGGGCCGCGTGTGGGGACCTTGACCTGAGCGAGACTGTTTGGAGGCGTCTGAACCTGAATGGAGACAATTGTGAGGCATCTGAACCTGGGACTTCTGTAACCTTCGAGGGCGTGTGGCGCCTCAAACCATAGCTACTGATACTGACGAGGGCGTGTGGCGCCTCAAACCGGAGTTGTTGGAGCTTACGAGGGCGTGTGGCGCCTCAAACCGGAGTTGTGAGGATACGTTTATCCAGATATGAAGGCGTTCGTGCCTTGGGTACTGAGCTTATTACTGCTGCCAGTTTTATCCTGCTGGGGATAGGGCGGTAATGATGAGAACGGTTGTGTTAAACTGGCGTTATTAACAACTCTGAAGGATCGACGTTTCTTCTTTAGAATCCTGCTGGGGATGAGCATTCGGGCTTACCTTGATAGCCGAAGAGGGATTGTTGTGCGGGCTTATTGTAGCTGCCGCTGAAGTGGGACGGTCGGGCTTACGACTGGCAGCCGGGGAGATGAATGTTCACTTGCTGAAGTGAAAAAGATATTCGGGCTTACGAGGATGGCCGAAGAGGGATTGTTGTGCGGGCTTACCTTGATGGCCGCTGAGGTGGAACGATCGGGCTTACGACTGGCGGCCGGGGAGATGAATGTTCACTTGCTGAAGTGACAAGGTGTTCGGGCTTATGAGGATGGCCGAAGAGGGATTGTTGCAAGGCGTTCGTGCCTTGGGGTTCGGGCTTATTGCAACTGCCGAAGGAGAATATATGATGGTGAAAACCATTAGAAAAATTAACGTCGGGAGACGGAATCATAACTGGAATGTCCGGAGACATGATTGAGCGTTTGAACGTCAAACGTCAACTGGGAATTTAACGTCTGGAGA
Organism: Adenophora triphylla var. japonica; assembly: GCA_022495995.1. Classification (NCBI taxonomy): domain Eukaryota; kingdom Viridiplantae; phylum Streptophyta; class Magnoliopsida; order Asterales; family Campanulaceae; genus Adenophora; species Adenophora triphylla. The sequence continues at coordinate 28,661 of JAFEMH010004742.1, forward strand.
CGGGATTGTAACTGGAATGTCCGGAGACATGATTGAGCGTTTGAACGTCAAACGTCAACTGAGAATTGAATTTAACGTCAGGAGACGGAATTGTAACTGGAATGTTCGGAGACATGATTGAGCGTTTGAACGTCAAATGTCAACTGGGAATCGAATTTAACGTTTGGAGATGAGCGTTAGTGAAAACTAACTGAGATTTTATCCTCGGGGAATGGGCGTTAGTGAAAACTAACTGGGGGAAATTTTACACTTTTGGGGGCCAAAAGTGGTAAAATTGAAACTGCGAAAAACTGAGGGGCCAAAGTGGCAAAATTTTTTGCATATTCCCGCCTGGAGGAATTTGGCGACTTCTTGTTTGCGACGGATCCGACAGCGGCGGAGCAGTACGTCGAGTGCTCGAATGACGAGCAGGACTCGGAGTAGTCCTCCCTTCTTCTTCTTTTTTTTACTTCTTTGTTTAGACAAAATGCATGCATTGTCAGGAACAATTTGCTTTGAATTGTATTCGAAGAAGGCGCCCGTGGGGCGGAACCTGTACTTCGCACTTCCATTTAGTGATTACTTTCTTTTATTTTCGACAAATAAGCAAGTAGGTTGATCAAAAATAAATAACATGAAACATGCATTAAAAATTGAACGGGTCAACATTTAAGCCTATATGCACTAATATTTAATTAAGCGCAGCACATTACACAAGCCCGGGGCGGAAGGGATATTGATATTGATTGAATGAAACCAGGGGCAGCACGTTGGTTTCATAAAGGTGTGAATAGGGGATTGTTTGGAATTGCTTCCAATTTGGGAGCAGCTGGCTGCATAGTTAACCGGGTCAACTGCAAGGAGAGTCAGGCCGGACTAGGATTGAATTCCCAGATTCCTTTAAATTGCAGTTTCAGCTTTGCAATTTGTAAAGATTACGCCTTTGTTTCGATCATTTGGCTGAATTCCTTTCCAATTCTTAAGGCTTTTCTTCACTTTCTGTCATGGCTCCCTTTCCTAAGTTGTCGTCTCGGATGCAAGAGCGATACTTGGAAAACTTTCGATCGTGGGTACGGAACCACACGAGGCGTAACAAGGGATTTTTGAAGGTTGTTACGGGATGAAATACTGTTTGGGCTTTGAAGGAGCTCATGCCGGTGGGATCTTTTGAGAGCGGCGTCTCGGTTCTGGGACGTAAGGAGGAACGTGTACAGCTTTTCGTACAACGAAATCACTCCTACATTCGAAGATTTAGGGCCATTGCAGGAGGACACGAGGCAGGCAGCCTAGTTCTTCCGTATCTTTGGTGGCATGGCCACTTTGTTGAGAAGCTAGTGTCTTTGCTTGGTATCTCGGTTGGAGAAGCATACGGGATGCGATCGAATACCGATTATGTTGACATTTTGGAATTTGCTCGAAAGATTTGCGGGAGGGCGAGGAGCGTCTTTGCGTGGGACGTGTTTGCTGCGTGCGCGATTGCTACTCTGTTCACATTCACGTCTGCGGGTGTGTGCCATCACGGATGTCTTGGACTGGTGACAGTGCCGGCGGGGAGACATCGTGCCGTTGGTCTTGGGCGAGACGTTCACTGGGCATAGGTCGGATGGCGGCCGTGGCCGATACATGTGGGGAGGAGTCCCGCTATGCTTACCATGTGGTTAAGGGAGAGCTGCGAGATGATGCCTGAGGTGCCAATGTCCTGTGACAGCTTGGTCTTTCTCTCGACGTCCTCTACAGTGATAGGGGGCGATCGGGGTGAGCCTGGAGCTACGGATGGCCGAGACTCCGCACGCGTCACTTGCGATGGTGGGTTCCCCATTGGAAATTCTGAGACTTGTCGGACCGCTCAGGGAGGGTCTATTGGTTGTCGAGTGCGGGTGTCTCGGGCGTCTTTCTACATTCCATCGTTGGTTACGCGGCGATGCAGTGGGCGAGGTGCCAGCCTTGGCGGATTTGAGTTATGCTGCTACCTTTGAGATGGGATCCTTGCTGATGGAAGATCCTTCGACGCTATTGCTGTTCATGCGGTGGTGGCAATACACGTCCTTTCCTGCCAGGGTTCTCTTTCACCGAAGAGAGGGAACTGTTCTGTCAATGCAGTATCTGAACTGGTACGAAAAGTGTTTGGGGGGGGCAGAGATGGCTATCTTGTGGAGACGGAGTGAGTTTGTTGGGTCTTGATCACACAGACGGCTCGACCTTGAGGAGGACCGAAGCAAGGGCTAACCCTAGGAATCGTACTGGCGATGCCATGGCTGATTATGAGACCAATGCTGATCGGGAGGCCAATCAAAGCACTGTTATGATGGCTCGAAGCGAGGCAACTCGAGACAGAGCTAGAGAAGGGGCTATGTTGACAGCCACAGGGTTGACGGAGGCGTCGGGAAGGGTCCCTGAGCCAGGTAGAAGGCCTATCGGAATATTTCCTGTGAAGGTGAAGAACACTCGCCAGGGAAAAGGGAAGGGGAAGAAGGATGAAGGACCAAGTATGGGAAACTAGGTTGACCTAGCTGTCCAGAGTATCCACCCACTGTCATTGCAGACACATTAATTGATTAATGTTTTATCGTAGTTTTGCTAGCGCGTAGCGAGTCAAGAGTTGACCGTGCTTGAACTCATCAAAGATTGTTTTAACCGTAATAAATCTGTAGGTTAAATGAAAAGAGTTTTTCGAGACACAAGCAATTGATGCTTATTTTTTTTAAGACCGAACCAATGATGGCTGCCTACGTTCCCCTTTTACAATTGGACTAAGGGGCTCAGGTCACCGTAGTTCGACACTTTAGGTGAATTTGAGACAAGCAAAGACAAAAGAAGTGCGACCCTATTTTTTACCTGGGTCATTAGCGGGAATGTATCCAGTTGGGTATTACTCTTTTAGCACTTTTAATTTTACTGAGGGGACGGTGTATGGGGAAGGTGAGTTGACTCGTTCTCTTCCTCAAACGAAGTATCTGCGGAGCTTGCTTCCGTTCACGGGGTTAACGAAAGGGTTTCCGTCCAAATCTGCTAGCTTCATGGCTCCTCTGGAGAAGATTCTTTTTACCACGAACGGTCCTATCCAGGTAGGCTCCCACTTTCCGAGGGGATTGGTCTGCGTAGGAGGCTTTTCCTTTAGCACCAAGTCGCCTTCTCTGATGTCTCGGATCTTGACTTTCCTATCGAATGCTCGGGCCATTCTGCTCTGGTAGGCTCGAGTGTGCTCCATGGCTTTCAACCTGTGCTCGTCGAGTAGAGCAAGTTCGTCGTGACGGCTCTGTAGCCATTCGACTTCATTGATCCCGTTTTCCAAGAGGACTCGGAGGGATGGAATTTCCAATTCCACGGGTAACATTGCTTCCATTCCATAGGTAAGCGCAAACGGAGTCTCCCCTGTGGCGGTTCGGCGATGTTACGTATCCCCGAGAGGGCTAAATGTAGCTTTTCGGGCCAGTCCCGACCTCTAGTTGTCATCTTTCTGATTATCATGGCGAGAGTCTTGTTCGCTGCCTCTACTGCACCATTGGTTTGTGGTCTGTAAGGAGAAGACCTGTGACGTGTGACTCTGAATTCGGTCAGGAGTTGGTCACAATCTCCTTCGAAGTGAGTCCCATTGTCGGAGATGATCTCATTAGGTACTCCGTATCGGCACATGATGTTCTCTCGGATGAACTCGGCCACCTTCTTAGAATTCAGTACCTTGTACGATCTGGCTTCTACCCATTTGGTGAAGTAGTCGACTGCGACTAGAATGAACTCGTGACCATTGCTCCCTGGTGGAGTGAACTTGCCGATGACGTCGATTCCCCATGTGGCGAAAGGCCATGGTGTAGTCATGCAATAGAGTTCATGAGGAGGGATGCGATTGAGGTTGGAGAACCATTGACATTTGTCGCAGCTTCGGACGAACTGGATGCAGTCTGTTTCCATTGATATCCAGTAGTATCCCATACGGAGAATGATCTGTGTAAATGCTCGGGCGTTCATGTGTGGACCGCAGGTTCCGTTGTGAACTTTGTTCATTAGCTCGCTGGCTTTTTCTTTGTTTACACACCGAAGGAGTGGCCCTTGGTGGCACTTCTTGTAAAACATACCCCCCAGAATGACGAAATGGGATGCCAGGCGTTTTAATGCCATCATGTTTTTGGCTTTGAGCCCTTCTTTGTATTTTCCATCTTCGTTTGTGAAGGAAGCTTCTCCTCTTTGGAGGTACTGGTAAATTTGATTGTACCAGGGTTCGTCGATCGTTTCCTTTTTTATTTCGATCTCACAGCAATAGGCGGGTGTTTCCCATCTGCCTATTCTGAGGGGTTTTACTGCTTTCCCATTGGGAATTTCGACAAGAGAGGCGAGGGTTGCCGGGCGTACGCGAAGCGGTTCTGTCTCTTGGCAAATAGTGAAAAGAGATGTCCTTGAGCGAAGCAATGAGCTCCTCCATGTATGCACGCGTGGTACTTCGAAGGCGAGAATCTACCGTCTTCCATTTGTAGGAAACTTGATTGATGATCAATGCGAGTCTCCATACACATCCGGTTACGAGATGTTGCGCTCGAAGCGGCTTCCGGGCCGGCTGCACGAGCTTCGTATTCTGCCGCATTGTTGGTCGTTTCAAAATTTAGCTTGATGGCTATGGGAGTGTGCTCGTCCTTAGGATCGACAAGGAGCATTCCAATACCATTCCCCTTCTTGTTGGATGCCCCATCGAAGAAGAGTTGCCGGCGGTTTCTTGTCGAGTGAAAAGATTCCGTCGTCCGGAAATTGCGGATCGGGACCCTTAGGTTCACTTTGCTTGGGAAGTCGGCGGGTGATGCGCCATTACTCTGCCCTTTGTTGATTTTCGACCATGTACTTGATGTCGAACTCGGCGGGAAGAATGACCACTTGGCTAGTCGCATTGACAGGATGGCTTGTCAAAGAGATATCGGACGGGGTCCATTTTGGAGACCATGAGCACTAAATATGGCGCATGTAGTGTTTCGGTTTCCCGACTACCCATACCAAGGCGGTACAAGTTTTCTCTAATCTTTGAGTAGCCGAGTTCACTTCCTTGAAGCTTGGAAACTACGAAGTATATTGCATGCTCAACCTTGGAATCTTTCTGTTCTTGTGCCGGCATTGCTCCGATTGACGTGTACATTGCTGTCGAGATACGGAGTAGTGGCTTGTCTTCATGTGGCGGAGCACGAATCGGGGATTCACCAAGTAGGTCTTGATCTTCTCAAAAGTTTGTTTGGCACTCGGAGTCCCATTTGATGTCGGCATTCTTTTCATCGGTTTGAACATGGGCTCACGAGAGATGTCAACGGTTGATGAAGCGGCTGATGTCTTGAAGTCTTCCCATGAAACTCTTCACTTCTCGTCGAGTCCGAGGCGGCTTCATGTCGATGATGGCCTTGATTTTCTTGGGATCGGCTTCGATACCCCTTTTACGTAACCATGTACCCCGGTACCTTGCCGTGCTTGACGCCGAAGGTGCACTGCGCGAGGTTCAACCTCATGGAGTGTTTTACAGTCTGTTGAAGAACTTTCTCGAATCTGTCATGTCTTTGCTGTCGATCCTCCGGAGTGGATGATCATGTCGTCGACATATACTTCGATTTCTTTGTGAATCATGTCATGGAAGAGGGCACATTGCGGCCCGGTAAGTAGCCCCGGCCGTTCTTCGGACCAAACGGCATGGCCGTGTAATAGTATGTCCCCCATGAGTGGTGAAGGCGATCTTGGCTTGATCCTCCTCGGACATCTTGATCTCGGTTGTATCCCGAAGGAATTCGTCCACGAAGGACTTTACTTCGAAATTTGCCGTGGTGTCGACCGGCATGTCGATGTTAGGCGGTGGGAAATCATCTTTAGGGCTGGCCTTGTTGAGATCCACGAAATCCACACAACATCGACCTTTCCATTGGCCTTGGTGACCGTCACGATGTTGGAGAGCCAAGTCGGGTACTCAATCACTCTGATGAAACCAACTCGGAGCATCTTCTCAATTTCTTCTTTAACTTGCAAGGACCACTCTAGCTTGATCTTGCGACTTCTATTTGACAGGCTTGGATTCGGGATCCAGGGAATTACTGTGTTTCTACGATCGAGGGATCGAGTCTGGCATGTCCTGATATGACCGAGCAAACACGTCAACATACTCCAGGAGGAGAGCTTATCGGGGCTTCTTTTTCTCAGATTCTGGCCGAAGAAACCGCCCACTTGTGTCTCTTTAGGCTCTTGCGCGACCCCGGAGTTCACTTTGGTTATAACCTCTTCGGCAACTTGGGCCCGGTTGTCCTCTTGGTCGACTAAACGCTCGAGAACTTCTCTAATGTATTGCTCATTTAATGTGTCTGCTTCTTTATCAATTGAATTATTAACGTCTTTTAAGTTGTTTGTTAACTTATCAGTTGTTAAAGTGGCAATGAGAGGATACTCCGAAAGGTCAGACTTTTCATTAAGCAAGAACGGAAATACATGGATGGCTACATTATCATGGTCCTCGGCGTAAGGCCATTGAATGACTCGGAAGGACTGGACTTTTACAAGGACCGGCTCGGAGGGTTTGAGAGCCGGGGTTTAAGGGAGATGTGGGTGCGAGCCCGGCTTGTCTTCCGGTTCCGCTGGCTTGCCCTTGGTCCGGTGAAAGTTACCCCAGTTCTTCGATGGCATTCTTTGGATGCTTGATGAGGGTGCGGGGATCGAGAGGCTTGGCTTCTGCTGTCCCAACCATGGCAATCAGGCTGTTCTCGGAGCCCAGGTCAATCAGGTTTGGCACCTCCGTGACCTCTTCAAAGAGACTCTGTAGAAGCAGGTCCACCGAGAGCGTCTTCTATGAATTCCGGTTCCTTACGCTTTGGAGTTACTATCTCGAATGTGGCCTCGGTGGCTGATCCGAACAATACATTTCCCATGGAGAGTACCTTGAGTTGCTCCTCCAAGTGCAGGATTCCCTTGAATGTGTATTCGTCTTTGGGTGTGGTGGCGGTTGGTCCAGGTAGAGGCTGTGATGTCGAGGAACGCTCCTAATCGGATTAGCCTTGAGTCCTCGAAACGCTTGAGGTCCCGTGCTAGCTGTTCCATTCTTTTTGTAGTCTCGGTGCGACTATCCCCGCTTCTTTCTCATCTTCATGGGTTCCACCGTCGGTCCCCTCGGTTACCGGCTGTCGGTCGGTTCGGCTGTCGGTCCCCTCGGTTACGCTGTCGGTTCCCTTGGTGAAGTAATGAGCGAGGTCAGAAAAGTCGTAAGGCCGGAGGTTGGGTGTGCCGTCGGAGGTTCCCCTTTTGCGGGCTGCTTTGCCTTGGTGCGGGCGAGCCTTTTGTCTTCCTTGATGTCGGTGGTGTTGGCTCGTAGCCAAGCCCTTGGACCGTGGTGTGGTCCTTGACTTCAATAACTTGGTGTTGGCCTTGTAGACTTTTGCCGAGCCCCAGTCCTGGGATGAAGTTAATGAGTTTCATTATCTTCATGGCAGGAGGAATCTGGTCGTGAGATAGTGGAAGGTCCACATTGCATATTTGGATCTTGGAGGTCTCGTAGTGAATCCGGAGTTAATGCCGTATGTTGTCATTATGCTTGGATTTCTAACACCGGAATGTCGTTGGTGCTTTGGTCCCCTCGGTGGTGACAACATCGCCGTAGGCGTGGTTAGCTCGTTGCCTTGCATGAACTTGAGGCACTGATGAAGGGTGGATGCCACGCCATTGATTTGATGCAGCCAGGGACGCCCCAGGATGGCTGTAAAAGTGATTGGAATGTCCAATACTCGGAATTCGGTGGGGATCATCCACTTGCCGAACTAGATGTTAAGAGTAGCAACTCCGAGAACTGTATGGGAAGTAGAGTCATAGGCCTTGACAGTGTGGACTGAAGGCTTCAGATCTGTGGGCTTGATGTCAAGCAGGTCCATCATCTTGGCGGGCAAGACATTCATTCCGGAACCTCCGTCCACCAACACATGGGGAAGGCGATGCTCGTCCAGCTGGACTGTGATGTAGAGAGGCTCATTGTGATCAGCCCCAAATTTTGGAAGGTCCAAATCTGTGAAGGTGATAATGTTGCCATAGTGGATGTTGCCGATCATCTGAATGACTTCGTCTGGGGTTGCATCCACGGGGACCATGGTACGGGCCAGGCTTTCCTCTAGCTTGAGCTTGTGAGGATAAGAGAAATGTTCGCCTGAGTCTGCTTGAGCTGAGTGAGGATCGGGTCCTCTTTCAGGGAACTTGCGTCTTCGGGCTGGCCGGGGTTGCGAGTGCCGCTCCGCTGGCTTTTTAGTGGCCTTGGATGGTAATGCATGGATTTGACCCGATCGGGTTAGAACGCTGACATCAGGTTTGGTTCCTTCTGAATAGGCCGCTCTGAGTTGAGCCATAGTTAGAGGAGGATTCCTCGTAGCATAGGGCCATATGTCTTCCCTCAACTCATTGGATTGTGGATGTATTCCACTGAAGCTTCGGCGGCTTGACGGATTACGTCCCGGGATGCGCTTAGGTGCCTCTGCGGGAGGTAGCCTACGGTTTGATGCGGCTGTTCGAATGTCGATTGCACAAGGTGGTCGTCGAGCTGAAGCGTGCATTCTTCGACCCTCCGGGGAGGTTGGAGAGTTCTAGGTTCGGGCGAACGGTCTCCTTGATCTCTTCAAGGTATACCACGCTCCTTTCCTTCTTCTTTGAGCATACTCAAGGCATTCCCCGGAGTTGGGTCTGGCGATACTCATGGTTTGCTAAGCTTCCTCCACTCTTGGCCCAGTTAACTTTCTTACGGCGAGCTGCGTCGAGAGTTAATGCTCGCGTTTCTTCCCATGTGAGAATAGCCGTGGCTTCTTTGAGCTGCATGCGGCGGTCTAGATAAACTTCCACCGGGAGAGCTTTCTTTTACGCTTTATCCGAGTAGCGGGTATGTCGAAAGGTGAGTACATGGCTTCCCGAACATCGCCCATGTGGCGGTGGTCGACCCGGTCGATCGTCTCTGTAAACGAATGTCGTAGACTGTGGAATCTCCCTGAGTAGTTGCTCGAGACGAATTTCTATCTTCCTCTTTTTTTTAAATAGACCTTCCTCCCTGAGTTGGCCTTTCAATTTGAGTGTGGAAATGATCCGTTTCCATCCTCCCAGGACCCTTGGGAGTCCGGTTTTGTTGACTTCATGCCCGACTTGGAAAAGAATAGTTTCATCGCCTTCGTCGTCGCTTTCACAGAGAACTTGCTTTCCTTGGGGAGGTAAGCGGCGGGATTCGATTCTGTGTCGTTCCATCTCCTAGGTCATCGGGACCGTTGACCACCCTCGTGTGGCGAGAGGGGTTGGGTGAGAACAGACGGTAGTCGAGGAAGTTGCCGTGAGCAAAACCCCTAAGGTCGAACTGGTCTAGAGTGGCCTCTAGCTTTCTATCTGAAGCTGCCTGTGACACTTTAAGGGCTTGGTCCCTGTAGGTCTTTCGAGCTTGGTCTTCGTCCCAAAGACGGCTTTCTTGAGCGGCTAGTTCCATGAGGGCTTTCCTTGCGAGAGCTAAACAGTCTCCGTAGGTGCGCGTCGTCTGGCTAGTGTCCAGAACTGTGATCACATCCAAATCGCTGAATGTGAAATTACCCGGATCCGAGAGGCAGCGCGTTCGCGCCCCGGCATCTGGCATCTTTCGCGTTGGAGCGGTGTCTCGCCGTTTTGTTTTCGCATTTGTAGAGTCGCCACGCCGTTTTTATTAAGCCCAAAACATTGAAAAAGGGCATCAGTTTAAAGATAATTTTAAACTGTTTTTGTGTGATGAGATTTTGAGTTCGGAGGTCAGATGACTCCTCGGGAAGAGAATATTAGAATATTAGAGCTCACCTGTGTCGCCTCGTAAAACGAGTCTTTCGGATACCCCTAATATCCTTTAAAAATGTTGTGTGTGTGTGTGTGTGCTTTTTAAAAATGCATGCTGTATCGGATGTCTACATTGTATACTATGTATTGAAATGTATTGAAATAGTAATGGAAGGAAGCCTTACCAATGTTGGTTCGTGTCTGTCTTCCGTGGGAATAGTGTTTGAGGCTCGGAGTAGCTGTTCCGGTACGGATCGGGATTGCTTCGGGAGATGCCGGTTGTACGCGGACGAGTTTCGGCGTGAGTTGATGTTGCGAGCTGCGTTCGGGCGAGAGGTTCGGCGTGCGTGGGGATCGTCGGGATCACTCGGGCAGAGGTTCGGCGTGCATTGAGGTGGCAGGAGTCACTCAGGCAGAGTTTCGGCGTGGTTTGGGATCGCCGGTTTGACTCGGAAAGAGCCGGGACACCTCGGGAAAGACCAGGCAAGGCCTCGGAGTACCACGAGGGGCCTCAGAGTACCTCGAGAGTGCCTCGGGGCAGCGCGGGAGCATCGCGACAGCGCTCGGAGAGACTTCGGAGAACCACAAGAGGAGCTCGAAGGCCTCGGAAGGATCCGAAAGGGCGGGAATGCCTCGGAAGGACTTAGAGGGAAGCCTGAAGGCCTAGGGAGGAAGAGAGAAGTGGGAGGTGTGTGAAAATGAGGAAGGGGAGCCCTCTATTTATAGTGCCGGATTTGGTGCAAAGAGGTCCGTACGGACCTCACAGTAATCCAGACTTTTGGTTTTCCTTGATTTGAGGGAATGCGTGATGATGGTGAATATTCGCAATTATGATGTTCCCTTTGTGCAATAAGGTCCGTACGGACCAAGTTGACATGCGAAAGGTCCGTACGGACCAACTCTGCCGAGGAGGGTAATCATTTTCCCAGGATTTGAGGGAATATTGTGGACTTTAAGAGGATTCAGTAATTATTAAAGCAAAGAGGTCCGTACGGACCATTATTGCTTTTCCAATTTCCTGAAAATTCCCAAAAGGTCCTTTTGTCCCTTTTTATCCCAGAAAGGCTCCTCCCTTGGTTTGGTGGGGGGTTTTGAGAGGGTTTTGAGTGCCGGGGTCGTCGAGGCTGCGTTGATGAGTCTGCGGTGCTTCCGTATGCTTGAAAGGGGTGATCCAGATTGGGGTACTTACAGAAGCCCCTCGACGACGTCACTTATGAAAGAAGTGGGGTCGCCGATAAGATGAGGGTCCTAATCTGGATCGCGTGCTGGGAGATAAAGTGATCGGGGAGGTCAGGGTGAGGACATGGTGGTGTCCTATTGTGTGACCGTTTAGGTCAGTAAGCTGGACCCTGTGATAGGATTCCTACGTATCTCTGGCGGGAATCAAGCCTGGTCGTAGTTCGGGTGTGGGGTGAGTGTTTTGTGAGTGCGGGCGTGGTAGTGCCCTGAAGTGTCGTGTGACCGCCGAGGTCAGTGGTAAGGACGTGGTGGTGTCCTGGGTGACCGCATAGGTCAATGGCTGGACCCTGTGATAGGATTCCTACGTATCCCTGGCGGGAATCAAGCCTGGTCGTAGTTCAGAGGTCGTGGTATTGTGAGTGCGGGCGTGGTGGTGCCCTGAAGTGTTGTGCGACCGCCGAGGTCAATGGTAAGGACGTGGTGGTGTCCTAAGATGTGGTGACCGCCGAGGTCAAATTGTGAGGACGTGGTGGTGTCCTGGGATGGAAATTTTACGATTTTCCTAATCGGGTGGTTTAAGGCCTTACGGGCCGAAGATAGTGATTTGGGAGATTTATACGGTCTTCCGGACCGAGTGGTTTAAAGCCTTCCGGGCTGGAGATAGTGATGAGGGAGGTTTATACGGTCTTCCGGACCGAGTGGTTTAAAGCCTTCCGGGCTGGGGATAGTGTGAGGACTTGAATCGTCTTCTGAATGTGGTTGCGCCACGCGTGAGGACTTTGAATCGTCTTCTGGCGGCGATTTTGGTGCCACGCGAGAGGACTTTGAATTGTCTTCTGGCGGCGGTTGGTGCCACGCGGGAGGACTTTGAATCGTCTTTTGGCGGCGGTTGGTGCCACGCGGGAGGACTTTGAATCGTCTTCTGGCGGCGGTTGGTGCCACGCGGGAGGACTTTGAATCGTCTTCTGGCGGCGGTTGGTGCCACGCGGGAGGACTTTGAATCGTCTTCTGGCGGCGGTTGGTGCCACGCGGGAGGACTTTGAATCGTCCTCTGGCGGCGGTTTGCCATGCGTGAGGACTTTGAATCGTCTTACAGTTTGTGGTTGTGGAGGCATGGCTGCCTTGAGCTCGTGCTTTGTCCGTTGGGGAGAAGGTTGGACTTACAATGGCTGTCGGTGTTCATCCGTTGGGGATTTATCGTGGCCTTGTAGGGGCTTGCAAGGATTCCCTTTTTTGACTTGCTGGGGAAGGAGCTCGGGCTTACTTTGATGGTCGGTGCTTGTGTTGTCGATGAGTGGGCAAGGATCTTTGGGCCGTGATTGCTTCACCAGTTGGCGTTTTGGAGGCGTTTCGTGCCTTGGGATTTGTATTCGGAGGTGTTGGCTCCTTCTTGCGCTTGTTTTGCCGTTGAGTGGGCGAAGTTCGGGCTTACATTGACGGCCGGTGCTGGGGATATGTAGTCTCATACGACTTCCCTTTGACTTGTTGGGGAAGGAGCTCGGGCTTACTTTGATGGCCGGTGCTTGCGTTGCCGTTGGAGTGGGCGAGGTTCGGGCTTACACTGACTGCCGGTTCTTGAATTGCCATTGGAGTGGGCGAGGTTCGGGCTTACACTGACTGCCGGTTCTTGAATTGCCGTTGGAGTAGGCGAGGTTCGGGCTTACACTGACTGCCGGTGGTTGAATTGCCGTTGGAGTGGGCGAGGTTCGGGCTTACACTGACTGCCGGTGGTTGAATTGCCGTTGAAGTGGGCGAGGACCGGTCTTACATTGACGGCCGGTGGTTGAATTGCCGTTGAAGTGGGCGAGGTTCGGGCTTACACTGACTGCCGGTGGTTGAATTGCCATTGGAGTGGGCAAGGTTCGGGCTTACACTGACTGCCGGTGCTTGCGTTGCCGTTGGAGTGGGCGAGGTCCGGTCTTACATTGACGGCCGGTGCTTGCGTTGCCGTTGGAGTGGGCGAGGTCCGGTCTTACATTGACGGCCGGTGGTTGAATTGCCGTTGGAGTGGGCGAGGTTCGGGCTTACACTGACTGCCGGTGGTTGAATTGAAGGGTTAGGGACCATTACGCACTTGGATTTCTTTGAAAAGGCCTTAGGACAGCCGAGGGCAAAGATTATAAGAGAGCGGGGAAAGTAATTTGGCCCTCCCTTGCAAGAAGGTCCGTGCGGACCAACCGAGGATGCAAAGAGGTCCGTACGGACCACTTTGATTTTTACGGTTCAGTTTTGGCCAAGGGTTAAAAGCGAGCCCTTCCCCATTCCTTCTTCTTCAGTGCGTGAAACCGAGAGAGAGAGAGGGAGAGAAAAACCTCCATTGTTAACCAAAATCCTCCATTTTTGCTTTGAATTGCTTGCGATGGCGGAAGGATCTCGAAGGAATCGTCGACAACGTAGTCAAGAAGTGGTCGAGCAACGGATGGAGCTCCAAAGAAATTGGATCTCGTTTGTTCCATCTTCAAAGAAACCGGATGTCTTGTATCCAAATCCGGAGGTGCACAATCGTCGTTCTAGGAACGTCGGGGAGGTAAGAAATCCGTTCCGTTTTGATTCCCTGCTCGAATTTTTTGAATGCTAGAACTAGGTTTTAGTTTTTCGCATTTTTGAATTTTTCTTATTTTTTATGCCTTTTGTGAAATTCTAGATGAATTGTTGAAAATGGACATGTAAAAATTGTGGGTATGTGTATTTTGTGCAGAAATTAGCTTTTATTTGTGAAAATAAAGTGCCTCTCTAATGAAATGCATGCTTTGGTGTTTTGTACCTAATGCTATTTATGTATGTACATTATGAGAAAAGTTTGTCGTGTGGTGACAAATTTTGTGAAAAGAATGTGACATGTGCCGTATTTTGTGACGGGTTTTGTCTGAAAGTGTGTGCCGTGTAGGGATGGATTTTTGTTATGCAGTGTGTGCCGTGTTTTCGGGTGACGGACTTTGTGGGGAAAATATGTGCAATATGTGCCGTGTTTCGTGACGGTTTATTTTTTTGAAAATGTGTCGTGTAGTGCTTGATCCCTCTGTTGAGAAAATCTGTACAGTGTTGTGAATGTGGTGCCCAAATTTTGTGTTGGATTCACGCGAGTTTGAAGACATCCGAGTTATTTGAAAAAAACGGAGTCGCCACGCCATTTTGATTACCTCAAAACTTTGAAAAAAAGGTTTTTTACTTGGGTTCGGAGGTTAAGTTACCCCTTGGGAAGAACGTTTGGCGTTCACCCAAAGTGCCTTGCCGGAGCAAGTCTCCCAAGATTTCAGTAATCGTGCTTGCTTGCGTGCTTTCTTGTGTGCATGTGTTTGAGAAAAAAGGGGGGAAATGTCCCAAGTTGTCTTCCGGACGTACAAACCATTTGTTGGTTGTCGCTCGGGATTCCTTGGATTTTATGTATTTGGGATTATGATCCCGTCCTCATCTTTGACTTGTGATCATCGCATTTTTAACATCGGGACCCTCGGGACTTGCGTGATCGAGAGAATGTCTCTTTTATAGTCAAAGATGAGGTTATTTAGAAAAGGAGGATCCTTAGCCCATCAATCCTACGCTTTAAGACGGTCGAGCTCGTATAGAGGCTTCATACTCTTTCTTAAGCGATAATTGGAGATATAGGGTTCAAGGTTGTCCCTTTCTAAAGAAGTCGTGAACCTTTAATGGAAGGAACGATGCAAAGATGAGAACTTTTACACCGGTCCGTTCCAAGGTTGCTAATGGGGACATGGGGGAATGCATGTAAAAATGATACTTTAGTGAAAAGATGGCATTTTTGGTTTGAAAATGATGCATTTGATTGCAAATGGATGCTTTTATGTAAAGAAATGATCTTTGTGCAAAGAGTGCATCTTTAATGTGAAAAGGGATTTTAAATGGAAAAGGAATGATTTTAATGCATGAAAAATGGGATTTAGGTGCAAAGGATGCACCTTTATGTATGAGAATGGTATTTTAATGAAAAGATGACATATTATGTACATAGATATTATCTAAACATCAGGTATTAGCATTATGGGGGTTAACATCGGATTCTGACTTGAAAGCTGTGAAGCTTCAAAACCGGCTACTTATGTCGCGTGACATGCCTATGTCGCGTGACATAACTAGCCATTTAGCGAGAGGCTTCTACGGTGAGATTTGCGAGAGGTAACAAGGCACCAAAATGGTCAAGTTACTTCACAAACAAATCTCAGGGAGCATGTTTATCAATAATGAAAACTTCAAGAGGGTGTCGATATGAGGGATCCACACTCATCTTGAGTGTTCATGCAAAACCAAGCCAAATCGGGGCTTTTATAGGAAATGTAATGAAATCGAGATGTGAATCTATGAAATATGAAGCTAAAGCATGCAACTTTATTCAGAATATCACATTATTAAAGCATTTAGCATAGAGATTCCATGTATAATGAAGATAAGGAAAGGAAATGGGTAGAAAATTGTTACCCTTGAAGACCACGACCCTCTATATCAAGTTAGATATAGGGGCCTTCAAAACAATGGCTTACGGGGATGGGATTGAGCCTTTGTTTCTTGAGAATCCTTGGTTCTTGGTGTGTGTGTGTATGAAGTGTGTGTGTGGGAAGTGTGTGTGGGATTGATTTGGGAGGATTAGTGGATATTTTGGGGGTATATGAAGAGGGAGGAGGCTTAAGGCGTATTCCCTATAGAGAGGGGGGCGAGGGGTGGAAGAGGTGTGTGTAAAATGAGAGGTGAAGGCCTCTATTTATAGGTACACTGCATGGGCTTGTTATGTCGCACGACATAACAAGCCATAACTGCTTTCCTTCTAGAAACATGAAAGGTGGCATGGTTCTAGAACTCTCTCTGGCTGGTTATGTCGCACGACATAAGTAGCCACATGCAGTTCCTTCTAGAAACATGCAAGGTGGCAGGTTTCTAGAAGGTTTCATGGCCTATTATGTCGCACGACATAAGTAGCCACATCTGGATCCTTCTAGAAACATGCAAGGTGGCGATCTTCTAGAAGGGAATTCCTCATGAAATAAAAACGTGTTTCTTTGGCTCCAAGCAGTCTCTTATCCCCTTAGGTGATTTGAAACAGTTCCGGAATTGTTCCGGAACTCTAGGAAAGTCCGGGGAATTACCGGAAAACTTGCCGGAATTGCCGGGAAACTTAACCGGAAGGCATGAGCCGGATTTGGGTACTTACGAAGCCCTCGGCAACGTCACTTGCGGGCGAGTGGGGTTGTCGATAGAAAAGGATCCAATGCGGCGAATGCGAGACGGATTGGGTGATCAAGTTGGTCGAGTGGCTGGACCTTTTATAAAAGGCTACCTACGTATCCCGAGTGGGGAATCAAGCCGGAGCCGTAGTTCGGAATTAGGATCCCGGGGAGGAAGAAGAGAAAGCGGGTCTCTTCTTGGGGAAATAGAAGAAAATAACCTAGGAGGTCAAGCAATTGATCCTATTGGGGATATGCTAGGAGTGACCAAGGTGGTCGGATATACGAACCTCTATGAGGGGCTGCTTTATCAGAGTGACAAAGAAACAGGGTGACCAAAGTGGTCGAATGGCTGGACCTTTTATAAAAGGCTACCTACGTATCCCGGAGGAATCAAGCCTTGATCGTAGTTCAAGCATCACTAGATAGTTAGGAACGATGTTTAGGATTCTTGAGATTTTGACAATTAATGGAGGCTGTCACACGATTGACAATTCTTGGAGGATGTCACACGATTGACAATTCTTGGAGGATGTCACACGATTGACAATTGCTGGAGGATGTCACACGATTGACAATTACGGAGGATGTCACACGATTGACAATTCTTGGAGGATGTCACACGATTGACAATTGCTTGGAGGATGTCACACGATTGACAATTACTGGAGGATGTCACCTGATTGACAATTACTGGAGGATGTCACCTGACATTATTTCATTCTAACGGAAGCTAAAGCTTAGGGTACTATCTCTTTTATGACGGAGATAGAGGAAGCTAAAGCTTGGAAAAACTTGCTTGGAAGAACTTGAGTGTACTTCTCAATCTCTTTCGAATTAGAGATATGGGTACCTTAAGTTCGGAAAACTTGAGTATACTTCTCAATCTCTTTCGAATCAGAGATATGGGTATCTGAAGTTTGAAAAACTTGAATATATGTCTCAATCTCTTTCGAATCAGAGATATGGGTAGCTAAAGATAGAAAAACTTGAGCATACGTCTCAATCTCTTTCGAATCAGAGATATGGGTAGCTAAAGCTAGATGACATTATTTCTTTATGACGGAAATAACAGAGACTAAAGAAGTAAGAAGGACTCGATGATTTTTGTAAAGAAAGTAGGACGTATCCTGATAATTTTTTTTTTTTTTGTAAAAGAAGTGAATTAAAAATGCCAAAGGCAAATAAAATGAGCCACAGGGGGTAAATTTGTAAAATAAGCCTCGGGGGCCCTGGAGGGAAAATTTGATCGAAAAATGATTGGAAATGCCGGGGGCACAAGGGGTAAAACAGGACCTATGAGGGATAAAATCGTAAAATTGAGCCTTCGGGGGCAAAATTGTAAAAACAAGCCACGAGGCTTATTATGTCGCACGACATAAGAGGCCAGTGAACGAATTTCTTTAAAAATTCGCACGATCGCCATTTGAAATTTAATTGGACTTGAAATTGAGAGGGAGCGACGGTGAGAAGAGAGAGCAAACATCGAGAGGGAGATTCGAAGGAAATCGAGAGAAATCCAACACTTCTCGGTCAGATTCAATTGAAGAATGCCTCCTAGGCTCTATCCGACCAAGAGGGCTTCTCAACATGCCAACTTAGCTACTCGAAGAAAGGGGTGCAAAGGAATCAACGGCCGTTTCTTCCGGAAGCACCAAGAGGAGATTTCTACCCACGGCTCGATGAGCATACTTCGGATGTTCGGAAGAAGGAAGAGGTAAGAAACCTAGGGTTTCTTGAAAATTTCTTTCAATTTGGGCGAAATTGATTTAGAGCCGAATGCCTTGAGTGGGCTTATGAATTAAATCATGAGCTGGCATGAAATCATAGATTGATGCAGGAAGTGTAATGCATGCCATTCATTGATCTGTTTTGACCCATTTTTGGCTTGAGATGATTTTCGAAATAGCACGAAATATTAATACTTGTGCCATGTTTTCTTGCAGAAATTACGCACCCGTGGCTCTCCGAGGTGATTGGAAGGCTATGGCGATAGCTTGCCGGGTAGCGAGGACAGAATAGACTCGCCTAAGGGCATGATTTATGCCGCTCGGGCTAGGACGATTTTGAGATGGCGAAGGCCATTGGAGACACTCGAGAGGAGTGTGGATGCAGTGAGAGCTTTCGAGAGTATTGGTGGGAGACCACTCACATTCGTTTCACTTCTCTTGGGGTGAAATGACGGTCACTCCGCTGGATTTTGCGATCATTACGGGGCGCCCTTTACGGATGAGCCGCTCTACCTAGAGGAGCACAGCGGGGAGTTGAGCCCCGGCCGATTGCGATGATGATTTTATGGGCTTACTTGGTTTCGTTCCCCGGATCAAGAAGGGGAATGGATATGAGTTAGGCGAGTGCATGGCTTGATTGAGGGCGGAAGCGGGGACTACATTGTGGTAGATGATCCCGTTGAGAGCCGGTGAGAGCCGAGAGATTGGCTAGAGCTTTTGTATGGGTGGGCTTTTCCGACATCTTTGTTCATCAACGGCGCATCTACTTGCTTTGATTTCACTATTGGAGCTTTTGAGAGCACAGGATGCGTCGGGAATACGTCACAGGGGAGCGAGGCTTAGGCGAGATGTATTTGGCCCTAGATGACGTCGGCCAGGGAAGGCGAAGTACTTCACTGCTTTCATCGGCTTTCGAGGTATTCTCTCACCTTGATCTCTTTTCTTTTGCGCATTTCATTATATCCCTTGTTTTCCCTGTTTTGACTTCTTCTTCTCCTTTTCGGGCTTGGGCCTTTCGAGTACTTTAGGCATTATGAGTGGCGAGATACAGGATGAGTTTCCTGCCACCACTTTTCACTGCTCTTCGTCGGTGGACAAAGAATGCCGGGAAACGGGCCGGACACGGAGGGTTCGAGGTGCGGGATCACGGCCTCGTATCATGATACGCCGACATGCACGAGAGGGATTCCACGGAAGGCCGAGCTTGTTCCCCTGGGTGCCGTTATGGCGCTTTGGATTTAGATCATGCTGCGCACTTCACGAGTGTCGCAAGCTGCTAGTGGGCTTGTCGGAGACGCCTTGTATCTAGGAGAGAGAGAGTGTATAGACGGCATGGGCCGAATAAGCATGCTCGGATCCACGATGATCCTCCCGGCTAGAGATGTGGCTGCCTCGCCGGTTGGCGAATGTAGATGCTCGATTGTAGGCATGGCGGCACATCTCTACACACGGGAGGGGACTATACTTTGTACGTGGCTAGACATCTTCGGTCCCCACGAGACCCGGGGTTGGTTATGGCACTCATAGCGCGGGGCCTTCGGCCCGGCTACGTAGCTAGACCTCCTTTGCCCCGACTTTCATTGATTATCGGGGTGGCGGTCGCATGAGGCGAGCTCACATTGATATGTCACGAACTCATCCTCATCGGTGCTCCCGCGAGGTTCTAGATCTGTAAGTACTTGTTCCTTACGTCTTTTGGATTGATCGCATCTCTTTTTGTTATCAAGAAGCGTATTCGACACTTATTATGTCAGCTTGTAGCAGTGTCGGCTCGAGCTTACGAGGCACTTGACCGGGGCATATACCGGCGCGTGGGCATGATTGGCAAGCTCCGAGAAAGGCATGAGTTTACGGAAGAATCGGTGCCGGTCACGGGGTTCGATTGATATCTCTCCACTGGCCAACCGAGAAGGAAGAAGAGCCGCTATGATGACGTGGGCACCAGCGGGAGCACTAGAGGACCGACGCCTCGGACAAAGGCGCAAATGTGCCTCTTTACGAGACCCATTGAGATTGACGATGATGATGATGAGGATGGGGGAGGCGAGACGGCTACGGACTACGAGCTTGACTCTGTCGTCATCACGGAGCTTGGCGACTACTATCGCACGGGGACCATAGCCTACGAGGCACCTTCGGACGACCACGATGATGAGCCGAGAGGAGGCGAGGATGGACGACGAGGATGGAGATGAGGGAGAGGATGATGAAGAGGGTGATGGAGAGGATTCAGAGTAGCCCCCTTTCCCCTTAGACATTTATGACTTTTTGGCTATTGTACCCTTTTAGGGAAAACATGTCATTTATTTTTGCTATGCACATCTTTTGGACTTGGCCTATTTCATTTTGTACGTACATTGTTAGCCTTTTGTTGCACGCACTTATGAAATGACAATGGTATGGTATTTGGCTTGAATATGAATGATTTGAATGGATTTTTGGCTTGAATATGAATGCAATGGGTGTACATGGGGTAAATGAACCCTCCCCTATGCATCTGAGAAGTGGATGGGTGGTATTTGTAGCTATTGACAAGTCGGGGATTGCCCTGGGGAGAACAGGAAGTTGCTGATGTCTGATGTATGATGTGGCTTGTTATGTCGCACGACATGGCTTGTTATGTCGCGCGACTTAATAAGCTGACTGTGCTTTCATTGCCTTTGGGCCGGAATGGGCTATGATCCACGAGGTTGGAATTGGGGGATCAAAGAGATCACCTACCTGGCCTCCTTGGGACAATGGCAAAGAGATATTTGGTCCCTTCCTATAAGGATGGAAACGGGGTGACCTAGGAGGTCAAACAACCAATCCTTCATAGGAATGTTCCAAATCAAAAGGGGTGACCAATATGGTCATAAAATTGGACTTTTATGAAAAGCTTACGCACCATTGGAGAATGGAGAAGGGAAAAGGTGACCAATGTGGTCGGATGGCTGAACCTTTATGAAAGGCTACCTACGTATCCCGGAGGAATCAAGCCTTGATCGTAGTTCAAGCTTTACCTAGACAGTTAGGAACGATGTCTAGGATTTTCGATGTTTTGACAATTAGGAAACTGTCGCCTGGCGTTATCTCGTTATGACAGAAGTAACGGAGGCACTTTTGGGAGAAAACGTTATCATTAGCAATTGGCACGTTACTTTGGGCCTAGGGATGATTTTTTCTTGGAAACATGGTAGGGGCCCAGGTCTGGATATACATATGGAATGTATTTGGGAATTGTTTAAGACGGGTTTCAAACGGGTGGGGTCGTATCCCTTGGGTGCGGGCTGAAGCTACTGTTATTCTTGAGATGTTGTCTACGTGGACTAGCATTCCCTCTTGGTGAGGCGGGTTTGAACCTCGGGTCTCGGTGAATGTTCTTTTCTCACACTCTAGCATTTGAAGGCGATGCTAACGGATGTCGAAGTGACCAATCCTCTCTTCTAGGGATGGATGCAACTTATCGAAGCCCGGTCTAAGGAAATACTCTCTGCAAAAGCCCCATATCTTGTTGAAGTAAGGAAAGATCCTTTCATTGGCAAAACCACAGTGGCAAAGCCCAGTGGACAAGCTGAGTAGGCGAGGTCTTGGTGAAGCCCGGTCTAAGGAGAAGATCCCAATATGATTGAGTACTGTAAAATTGATCCTGAGATTGATATGACCAAGACTGGATCCATCTTATGGGCGAAGAACAGAGGCGGACCCCAAAAATGGCTAAAGAAGCCCCGAGTCTAAGGAAATGGCTTGGCAAAGCTCCAAACTCGAAGAGTGTCAAGGCGACCCTAATGCGAATTGTAGCGAGAAAAGGGAAAACCTATACTTCTCTCTCTCTCTTTTTTATTATTTTTTATTTTCTTTAGTCAATCGGTCAACCTAAAGGAAATGTGAAAGAAAATATTCTTAGAAATTTATACATGCAGGGGCATATTTTTCGAAAGGTGGGAATAGATCCCGATCTTGTATTATTCCGATGGCCTTATTCGATGTAGGCACAAAACTCGCTTTGGGTTTGACTCTTTTGGGAGAGTATAAGCGTAGAAGGGTTTGTAAAAGTGTATGGAAGCTCTGGCGACGGAAAATCGATGTTTAGCACTATTTTTCCTAAGATGTAGAAAGAAGACTTGTCAAGACATCTGAAAACTTGTTTTATTTACAATGATCACAAGATTGCTTAAAACCATTTATTGATGTTCGGGTTATTCAACCATTAATCTCGATATGAAGAAGAACATTCATTTTAATCATGAGGAGAAAGTCAACCAATGTCGCGGATCAAGGTTGGCTGGGTGTGAAAGAAAGGTTTGTGTATAGGGAGGTCATTGATGAGACCGGGTTTTCTGGGTTTTGACTGTGTCTATGGGAGAGAGGTCATTGATGAGACCGAATTTTCTGGAATTTGAACATGCTTATGACCGGACCATTGCTGGTTGCCTACGTTCCCCTCATTGTGAGGAGCTCAGGTCGCCGTAGTTCGGCCTTGGCCGGACTGTGTTTGGGGAAATGGGATTTGTGGTTCCTTTTAGTGAAAAGGCTCGGATGAAAAGATTGGATGGTGAGGCTTGGGCCTCGGGATGATTCCTTGACCAAGTCATTTTTGGACGGCTGCTTCAATTGCTTCCTCTTTCATTGGGGGAGAAAGGATTTGCACGGAAATGCTTCTGACTTTGCTTCGACCGCCCGATCGACAACTTTCATTCTCTGAGCTTTGATCTTGCCTTTCCGTCAAGCTTTTTAATGGGCGGTGCTGGGTCCTTGGCCCTTTTTTTTTATGTGCAACCCTGTTTTTTTTTTCCTAGACTGTCCTTTTTTGGGATTTTCAGCCTAGCTGGGCATTACTCTTTTTGCACTAAGATTCTTTTTATATATGTGCAACCCTGTCTTTTGCCTAGACTGCCCTTTTTGGGGTTTTCAGCCTAGCTGGGTATTACTCTTTTTGCACTACACATTTTTTATTTTCTAAAGCACCCGAGGACCAAGGCGAGCCCCTGCTTGAACATTCTTGATACCCTTTGAGGTTGTCACCGATACGGGGTCAATCTTTTGAAGCTGAGTGGCCTTTTGCTGTCCCTTGATGTTGCCGCCGTCGTTGACTTGGTCAAGATGAAGGTGGGGGCATGATTGGGAAAGTGTATGGCTTTGATGAAGGCCTTTTGCGGGGTGAGGAAAGTGTATGGCTTGATGACATTAGTTGACTTTCTTACACTAATTAATCAAGATGTTAATTATTTCGAGAGATTATTTGCTGAGCAATGCAAGTGATCATATAAAATAAAACCATTTCATTAAATGTAATGTAGGTGTGCAAATAATGTCTTAAGTCTAGCAAGAAAAGAAGAAGACTTTTTTATAGAAAATTGAAGATTCAATACAATGTCCGTAGAGGACTTAATTGAAAGAGAAAAGTACTAGAACCTACGAAGGTTGACTGAGAGACTATTTTTCTTTTTCTCTCTTTTTCTTTTATACTTAAGGATAGGTAGACCCTAGTCTAGCTACTCTTCGCGGGTTGGACTGCCAGGTAACTTGAGCTTTCCTTCGTAGATCAGCCACTGAATTTCCTTCTTCAGATCCACACACTTGTCTGTCGCATGACCATAATGCTTGTGGTACTCACAGAACTTGGTCCTGTCAACTCTACTTGGATTTCTTGGCTTATAATTCTCGAGAGGTGTGAGAAGGCTTCGTTTCACCAAATCATCGAAAACTTTGCTCATAGGCATCCCAAAATCATCAGGCTGACGTTTCTGACCTTGTACATCCTGAATCGACCTCTTACCATAACTTTCTGTTTTTGGCCCATGGAGGTTCTCAAACTTCCCATCTTCTATCAACTTCTGGATCTCATACTTCAAAGAGGTGCAATTGTCAGTGTTGTGCCCATGGTATTGATGGAAAAGACAATACTTGGACTCATCCAACCGAATACTGGGGTTCCTGGGCTTCCAATTTTCCAGTGGCTTTATGAGTTTTTCTTTCATTAGCTCTTCCAGAATCTTGCTTAAAGGCATCTCTGCATCGTCAAAGTGAAAGGAGCGAGGTTTTTGGGAAACCTTGTTGTTCTCAAGACTTTGATCTTCAATGTACAATTGGTTCCACTGTTGAATTTGGCTGAAGGAAGCTACGACACCCTTTTCTTTGTGAGGGGAGTGTGAGCCGAGTACGGTTCTTTGCTTGGTATTGGTGGCATTGGGTTACACTTGGTGGAATCATTTTCGTACTTGGCTCAACATCTTGGGTCAAGGGAGTATTGATACTCATCATGAGGTCAAGCTTCTCTTGCATCTGTTGTACTTGTTCCATCAATATTACCACGTAGGGGGTCAACGGGGACTCTCGGGTTACCGAACCGCAACAGGACTTGTAGTAGCAAGCGACGGCTGAATTCATTAAGTCCGGTAGGTGACAACTGAAAACTCGGATCATCCTTTGGCAACTCATGATCGCATTCAGGCGAGTATAGGGGCTTCAGAACATAGCCACATATCTCAAACTGATTATGTGAGGTTGGAGCATAAACTGGCAGGTATTGCTGAAAATGAGAGACAGGTGGGGTGAAGTTCAATCCGTTAAGAGGAGCTGAGGGCGATGGAGCCCGGATGAGCTGGGATGTTGGAAAGGACCGAGGAGAAGTGGTCCTTGACAAGGGATCATATGTGGATGGAGGAAGGTATTGGTTATAGGCTGGGGGAGCTGAGATGGCTACTTACAGAGTCTCATCTTCGACCACTACCGCAGAACCGTTGGACTCAAGCTGTTACTTGAACTCCATTGCGGCGAAGAGCACCGATGAGCAATGACAGTTTGCTCTTCATGAACCTTGGGCATTTTCCAAAGCCGGGACTAACTCTTCCTTCCTAAACATCGATTTCCCTGCACCCTCACTGTTTTTCTGTCAAATCTGCCATTCGACTCTACGAGCCGATGAAGTATGCGAACCTAAGGTTTTCTAAAAAGCCGCGACCCAGTATTCTAGCCCACTTCTTTCTCGGCTGCGGGAAAGGGACAGCAAGGTTTAGACTCGGGGATAGGTAAGGTAGGTAAGATTTAGACTTGAAGGTAAGTGTTTAGGCCTAAAGGCTCAAGTAACATGCACTTATCGCTTTAACTTTTGCTCGAAACACATTTTCTCCTAATCCTAATTGATCGGAAAAGATGAGACCTTGGAAGGTCAAGATTGGAAGTGGAAATCGGACCGAGGAGGTCTCGATTAGAGATTCGACCGTGAAAGGTCGAGATGGGAAATCGGAAATTGGACCGAGGAGGTCTCGATTAGGGTTTGACCGTGAAAGGTCGGAATAGAAAATCGGAAATCGGACCGAGGAGGTCTCGATTAGGGTTTTGACCGCGAAAGGTCGAGATGGGAAAATCGGAAATCGGACCGAGGAGGTCTCGATTAGGGTTTGACCGTGAAAGGTCGGAATAGAAAATCGGAAATCGGACCGAAGAGGTCTCGATTAGGGTTTGATCATGAAAGGTCGGGATAGAAAATCGAAAACCGGACCGAGGAGGTCTCGATTAGGGATATCAGAGATAGGAAAATGCAATTATGATTACATTAATTGTTCAAATTTACTTAAAACAATGTCTTTTATTTATTTCTATTTGGTTGGAAAAGGGGGTTTGCCCTTCTTTTTCGCAACTACTCTAGATCCTGGATCAGTGGGTTCCGTCACTACGTCTATAAGCCCCTCGTATTCCACCTGTATTTCGACCTCCCAGGGTGGACAGCCCCGGGCGAGGGTCCTATAGGGCACGCGGATCCCACCGACCGAGAGTAAAGAACGCTCCTAACGGGTCTCGAGGGTCATAGGACCTTTCAATGCACGAGCGATGCGGATTATGGTCAAGGCAATACGGGAAAGTCTCGTCTCTCGCCTTGACGGATCTTTGGCAGAGTTTCGCTTGAGCGAATGACGTTTTGACTTTCGGTAATGTCCGAGAAAATAATAGGCATGGGTCGGGCGGCGAAAGCCGGATGACACAGTGTCACATTGAACTTCGTTGCATACGCGGTGCGTGAGTCAGAATCGAAGTCAATGCCGGGTCAAGATCTTGCCAATTTTTCCTTGTCGGAATTTTGGCAGAGCTTCGCTTGAGCGAAAGATCTTTTGATTTGTTGGCAAAGACTCGGTCTTGACTCTTACGCATTCCGTGCAGGTCAAGGTCAATAGTCAATGTCGGAGTTGAGATCTCGCCAATTTTTCCTTGTCGGAATTTTGGCAAAGTTCTTCTTCCGTTATGAACTAAGGCTTGACCTTTACGAGGGTATGCAACTGGGCTATATGACACGGACTAGACCAAAAACCAACCAAAAAAAAAGTCACGGTTTTTTGAAACGTGTGACACGGACTGTGCATTGGTCGACACTGGCTGCCATGGGGAGGTTGGGATGATTCCGTGCGCGCCCGGGAGCATCGTAAGGCTGTCCGTGGCTGGTGGAACCACCCTCGGGTTTGAAGGACGTGCGTGCAAAAGTGTACGGGATATATCGGAGTGCGCGTAGTGTGCGGTCTCCTAAAAATGTTCCTTTTTGAGTTAAAACAGAGATTTTCATAATGTGTTTTAAAGGAATGATTTTCGGGACGGGGAAAATGCAACACATAAGCACGTAAATTTTCTGGGAGCCCCAGTCAGTCATGGAGCTGAGTAGCCCCAAGCTGCTAGGGCGCAGATTAACCATGATTTCCTGGTGGAATTGCCACTGAGGTCGCCCGGTCAGAATCCAATGAGGATTGAGCCGTACGACTGCATGGATCAATTTTCCAGGTTCCACTCCTTTTGCTATTTTTCGGGTTGTTTCCCGTTTCAAAGTATGCACAAATTCCAAGATGCAAATGATGCAATGCATGGTAAAGAAAGCAAGCACGATTAATGAAATCGGCGATGGGAGTCTAACCCGCTCAAAGGGAAAAGCTTTCTTTTATTTTTTTCAAAATTGTTTTTCGAAAAGGGATACTGGTACGTGGATTGTTAAACCACCGGTTATCCCAACTCCCACGTCAGGGAGTGTACAGGAAGGGTAAGTGGTTTCCACCTATATACCGAGTATCAATTTTTTTTGTTTTGAAAATAGAAGCTTTTCTCCTTTGGGTATATCCCCAGCAGAGTCGCCAAACTGTGAATGTGGTGCCCAAATTTTGTGTTGGATTCACGCGAGTTTGAAGACATCCGAGTTATTTGAAAAAAACGGAGTCGCCACGCCATTTTGATTACCTCAAAACTTTGAAAAAAAGGTTTTTTACTTGGGTTCGGAGGTTAAGTTACCCCTTGGGAAGAACGTTTGGCGTTCACCCAAAGTGCCTTGCCGGAGCAAGTCTCCCAAGATTTCAGTAATCGTGCTTGCTTGCGTGCTTTCTTGTGTGCATGTGTTTGAAAATAAGGAGGGAATGTCCCAAGTTGTCTTCCGGACGTACAAACCATTTGTTGGTTGTCGCTCGGGATTCCTTGGAATTTTATGTATTTGGGATTATGATCCCGTCCTCATCTTATGACTTGTGATCATCGCATTTTTAACCTCGGGACCCTCGGGACTTGCGTGATCGAGAGAATGTCTCTTTTATAGTCAAAGATGAGGTTATTTAGAAAAGGAGGATCCTTAGCCCATCAATCCTACGCTTTAAGACGGTCGAGCTCGTATAGAGGCTTCATACTCTTTCTTAAGCGATAATTGGAGATATAGGGTTCAAGGTTGTCCCTTTCTAAAGAAGTCGTGAACCTTTAATGGAAGGAACGATGCAAAGATGAGAACTTTTACACCGGTCCGTTCCAAGGTTGCTAATGGGGACATGGGGGAATGCATGTAAAAATGATACTTTAGTGAAAAGATGGCATTTTTGGTTTGAAAATGATGCATTTGATTGCAAATGGATGCTTTTTATGTAAAGAAATGATCTTTGTGCAAAGAGTGCATCTTTAATGTGAAAAGGGATTTTAAATGGAAAAGGAATGATTTTAATGCATGAAAAATGGGATTTAGGTGCAAAGGATGCACCTTTATGTATGAGAATGGTATTTTAATGAAAAGATGACATATTATGTACATAGATATTATCTAAAGACATCAGTGTATAGCATTATGGGGGTTAACATCGAGATTACGGCTTGAAACCGTGAAGCTTCGAAACCGGCTACTTATGTCGCGTGACATAGGCTGCCTATGTCGCGTGACATAACTAGCCATTTTGCAGAGGCTTTACAGCTGAGATTTGCAGAGGTAACAAGGCACCAAAATGGTCAAGTTACTTCACAAACAAATCTCAGGGAGCATGTTTATCAATAATTAACACTTCAAGAGGGTGTGGATATGAGGGATCCACACTCATCTTGAGTGTTCATGCAAAACCAAGCCAAACCGGGGCTTTTATAGGAAATGTAATGAAATCAGATGTGAATCTATGAAATATGAAGCTAAAGCATGCAACTTTATTCAGAATATCACATTATTAAAGCATTTAGCATAGAGATTCCATGTATAATGAAGATAAGGAGAGGAAATGGGTAGAAAATTGTTACCCTTGAAGACCACGACCCTCTATATCAAGTTAGATATAGGGGCCTTCAAAACAGCAGCTTCTGGGGATGGGATTGAGCCTTTGTTTCTTGAGAATCCTTGGTTCTTGGTGTGTGTGTGTATGTGTGTGTGGGAAGTGTGTGTGGGATTGATTTGGGAGGATTAGTGGATATTTTGGGGGTATATGAAGAGGGAGGAGGCTTCTGGGCGTATTCCCTATAGAGGGGGACTGAGGGGTGGAAGAGGTGTGTGTAAAATGAGAGGTGAAGGCCTCTATTTATAGGCTGTCTGCATGGGCTTGTTATGTCTCACGACATAACAAGCCATAACTGCTTTCCTTCTAGAAACATGCAAGGTGGCATGGTTCTAGAACTCTCTCTGGCTGGTTATGTCGCACGACATAAGTAGCCACATGCAGTTCCTTCTAGAAACATGCAAGGTGGCAGGTTTCTAGAAGGTTTCATGGCCTATTATGTCGCACGACATAAGTAGCCACATCTGGATCCTTCTAGAAACATGCAAGGTGGCAGTCTTCTAGAAGGGAATTCCTCATGAAATAAAAACGTGTTTCTTTGGCTCCAAGCAGTCTCTTATCCCCTTAGGTGATTTGAAACAGTTCCGGAATTGTTCCGGAACTCTAGGAAAGTCCGGGGAATTACCGGAAAACTTGCCGGAATTGCCGGGAAACTTAACCGGAAGGCATGAGCCAGATTTGGGTACTTACAAGTGTGTGCCGTGTTTTTTGTGACGGACTGCATGGGAAAAATTATATGTATAATGTATGTGAAAATTATGTGTAACATGTGCCGTGTTTTGTGACGGGATATATGTGAAAATTGCATGTGAAAATTATGTGCAATGTGTGCCGTGTTTTGTGACGGGTTATTTTCATGGCTTTCCGTGTTGGGACGGACTTTTGTGCTTTTTGTTTTATATTAAGTACTGTGATTGACGTACCTTTGCTGTGTTTACCTGCAGGATGTGGGGCTCATGGCTGGGAAGGCCAAGAGGATGAAGACTCGGGGATCGCTCGAGGCTGTTGTTGAGTTGTGGCAGCGTATGCCTGATATTTCTGTGGATGGTAGGCCGAGTCCCCGGAGGCTGGTCTACGCTTCTGGCTTGGGTGTGTTCGTAGAGAACCTGGCCGGGGTCTCTGACACGAGGAAGAACAAGAGCGTCTTCCTTGGCCTTTCTGAGTATTGGTGGGATACCACCCATACCTTCCATCTGAGCTGGGGAGAGGTGACAGTGATGCCTACCGACTTTGCTGCGATCACCGGGCTTTCCTTCAAAGGAGGGCCGGTGCGGTGGCGAGATATGATAGCTGATGATGTGTTGACCGAGCTGCTGGGCTTTGAGCCTCGTCCTCGCAGGGGCCTGGGGATGCTGTATAGCGATGTGGAGCTGAGGATCACGGCCAGTATCGGGGCCTATGTTCGGGTACCGGCCAGGTGACGGCGGAGCGTGGCGCGCTCCTTTTGTGGTTTGCACTTTCCGAGACTTTGTTCTCGAACCACGCGATCGCGGCTCCTTTTGCTCGTTGGAGAGCTTGATTGATCCGGGAGAGGGTTTGTGACATATCGCATGGGGCGAGGCGAGCTTGGCCGAGCTCTACTTTTCTTTGGACCGGTTTAGCGGGTATGGCCAGTTCATTGGCCTGTTTTGACTTTGCTTTGGAGGTATGAGTTTATTGCTGTTTTTGATTTAGCAACTTGTCGTTTCTCCGTTTTCTTTTGCACTGAGCCTTTTCTGTTTTTGTCACAGGTGTGGTTCTACGAGATTTTTCAGTGCTTCCCGTGGGATAGAGATCCTGGGGCTGTAGCTGCGTATCCTGCTATGCTGGGCTGGGCTCGTACGGCGAGGAAGAGGAGGACCAGCAGAGGGAAGCTCACCATCGCCTACGGGGATGTGCAGGAGCGTCTGGAGAGGGGTAGCCCGGAGGGGTTTATTTTGTTCCCGTGGGCTCGGTATGAGGCTGATGAGTTCGAGGGGGCTCCCGAGGTGACAGCCACAGCGGAAGATGCTGCGGGGCTTGACTTGCGACGTCATGTACCTGGGGAGCGGGTCTTCTGGCAGCATGGCCCAGGTGTGCTTCCCGTGGCTCCGAGGGACCCTCCTTTTGGGATGCTTGATTCCCGGGACATGGATGTGCTTGATTTTGAGAGGTACCTTGGCGGTGTGGGCGCCGAGGAGTTTATTTTGTATGGAGAGGAGTATGGGGCCTTCGTGAGGAGGAAGCTGAGGACGCCGCAGGTATTGGCGAGGGAGAGAGAGGCTGGCCCGCAGGTTCCCCCAGAGGTTCCGATGCCGAGGCCGAATTTCACGTATGTCCGTGGGGACGGATCGAGGAGGAGGGTGTCTCGTACCCGCTTGCGGTGCTCCCCGCCGCATACCGAGTGGATCCCGATAGATCGGTGAGTGTGCTGACTCTTTTCCATCTTGGCATCTTTTCTGTATTTTTCTCTTTTTGTTGTTGAGTATAACTGTATTGCTGAGCGTTTCCTTGGCTGCTTGCTTGTGCAGGTCCCGGGGAGAGCCTATGATATGCTGACTCGCCGTTATGTGGCGATGAGGTCGTTTGCGAAGAAGATGGCGTCGAAGCTGTCTTGCCGGTCTTCCCGACGCGTGCCGGCGTACGAGCCTATGCCTTCGAGGCATTCTGTAGACGTTCCTCCACCGAGAGCCGAGCCGGAGCCACAGCAGGAGGGACCTTCGAGGGGGCGGCATAGCATGGATGCCGGGACATCTTCGGGAGCTCCGAGGCAGCAGCCCTTTTATCAGTTCTTCCCGCAGCAGGATGCACAGGGTGAGGGTTCGTCAGAGCCTTCTTTCTTTGATCCTTTCGCCGGATTTGATCCTTCTGAGTACTTTGAGTACCAGCCTCCGGAGGGGGCTCGGTATTCTGATGACGAGGACGTGACGGGCGAGTTCACCGGGATGCCCGACTTCTCTCTGGAGGACCTTGGCGAGGATGATGATGCTGAGGAGTCTGATTAGTATTCATTTGCTTTCCCTCTTTTCATATCCTCTCTCTTTTTTTTAGCAACAGACATTTGATGTACCTGTAATAAAACACTCGTATTTACACGGCAAACAGCATTTTATTTTAAGATGTAATGTCATTTTTGTGATTCTCGGGATTTGTCCTAGAAATCGTTGCTAGTATTTTTTTTTATTTTGTGCATGCCACGTGAGCTGAGAGTGCGTTTGTGGGTAGTGTATGTTTGCCGGGAATGGCTTTGGCCAGTGTTTGAGCAGTTTGGAGCAAGGTCCTGCTGAGGACAGTGGTTGTTGTACTGTATGCTGAGGAAATGGGTTCTGGTTGCAAGGAGGTCCGTACGGACATACCTAGCATGCAAAGAGGTCCGTACGGACTAGTCTTGCTTTTGGGAAGGAAATAAATGCTTTCCAGTGTCTGGTCCTTCCCCATTTCCCCATTTTCAGCCATTTTCGAGCTTTCTTCCCCATTTTCTCTAGGAACCTCCATTTTTGCCATGGATTCTTCGTACGTTCCTAGAATTTTGCCGAGGCTTTCGCAGGAGAGGCAAGCACACTTCCTTGAGCAGCTGAAAACGTGGATGCGGCGCCGTATGAGGCATCAGAGACGGGCTTTCGAGGTAAGGTTTCGTCTTTGCTCGATTTGGTCTTTTAAGGAGTTGGTTCCTGATTGGGATTTGTTGCGGGCTGCCGCGAAGTTCTGGGATGTTAGGAGGCATGTGTACTGTTTCTCCTACAATGAAATGGTGCCCACTTTTGAGGATTTTCGGGCTTTGATTGGAGGACCGGAGGTGGAGGCCATCTCGCTTCCTTTAATTGGTGGTGCTGCGGTGAGCGTGAAGCTTGCAGGCTTTCTTCGGACTTCGTTGGAAGAAGTGCAGGGCATGATCCTTGATTCGGGTCATATCGACATTTCTGAGCTGCCGGAGCGGTTCACGGCTGATGATGAGAGTGATGTCTCTTGGGACGCATTTGCCCTGTGTGTGATGGCGACGCTTTTCCTGGTCAGCTCCCTTAGCATTTGCGATGGTGATTTGCTAGATGTGGTTGGGCACTGCAGAGCTGGAGAGGATATTGTTCCGTTGGTGTTGGGGGAGACTCTTCATGGTATCGACCGTCTGGCGACTGGGGATCGGTTCATGAGAGGGGGAAGCCCCGCTTTGCTCACCTTGTGGCTGCGAGAGAGACTTCAGGCCATGCCCGAGGCTCCGACGTCGTTTAGCCCGTGGTCATTTGCTCAGCGACCTCTTGTGTTGGATATGGATCAGTCCGCCTGGGAGAGATGGATGGCACAGCTTGGTACGCATCAGATCCGCTGGTGGGTTCCCCACTGGAGGATCGAGACTAGGAGGGTCTCTCAGGAAGGGTCTTATGTCGTCAGAGTTCCAGGTTTGTCTTGGTCCTCCTTCTATATTCCGTCGCTTGTTTCCCGGCAGTTTGGGATGAAGCAGGAGCCTTTGTTGGGTTGGGATGACCTTGCTACTGTGGAGGTAGTTCCTCTTTGTATGGCAGCTTCAGGTGCCTTCTTGTATTTTCTTAGGGTATGGAAGTATTCCGCTTTCCCTCCTGTGGTACTCCTTAGACGTCGGGGGAGTGTCGTATTGACGACTCGCACCGGCCCGGTATGAGCAGCGTGTTGGGCAGTCCCAAGTGGTCTTGGAGAGCAGGCGTGTAGCGATTCTGGGACCCGGTTGCCGTAGTAGCTATTGCCTTAGGAGTGCCGAAGCCAGGTCTGACCCTTTGGATGTGACGGGAGACACTTTGTTTGACTACGAGTCTAGAGTTGACCGACTGACAGGGAGAGGTCCTCTTTTGCAGACTCGCAGGGAGGAGATCCGAGCCGAAGCACGGGCGAATGAAGCACTGAGAGCTACTGGATTGTTTGACTCTACGGGGAGGACCCCAGATCTCGGACTGAGAGACGCAGAGTTGGTTCACGTGGAGCGAAAGAAGACTTGCCGGGGACGAGGGAAGAAAGGAAAGAATGGCGAGGGGACAAGCGCAGATGGCGCGGAATGACCTCCTAGGTATCCATTCATTGCATTTGCAAACACATTATTTGTTAAATGTATTAAGCTGTCTTTTAGCATGTTGTGAACTTGAGAGTAGACCGTGCTTGAACTCATCAAGAAATGTTGTAACCGTTAGTGATTTGTGATTTACTTTTAAAGCTTTGTCGAGACGCAAGATCTCTTGTTTGCCTTTGTTTCTTTTGTTCACTTTGTCGGCGTCTGTCTTTGGACTTTTCTGTTGCGTTTGCGGATTGAAGTAGTCTGGGCCATGACGGCAATCCCTTTTGCTTAGGCTTCGTGCTTGGCTGAGAGGTTGAGTGATCCCCTGACAAGTCGTTTTGACGGTCTTTTTCGTAGCTTTCTTGCCTCTTGTTGGCGTCGGGCTCTTGACCTCTTTTTTTTGCAGCTTTTGCTTGAGCTTCTTTTATTTTTTTATTTTTTTTTTTTTTTTGTTTTTTTTTTGTGAGCCCTTGCTCGAGCTCTTTTTTTTTAGTTTTTTTTTTGTTTTGAAGCGCGTGAAGGCAAAGACAAGCCCCTGGCTTGGAAGCAGACATGAGTCAGTCGTTTGATGCTGAGTGACCCTCGGATGTCCTTTGATGTTGCCGCCGTCGTATGACTGGGTCAAGGTGACTGTTGGGGCATGTTCTTGAAAAGTGCGTAGCTTGATGGAGGTCTTGATTGACATTCAAACTTTTAACTTTTTGTGTGTTTTTAGACCGGACCAATTAAGGTTGCCTACGTTCCCTGACTAGAGGGCTCAGTGCGTAGTTCGACACTACATGGAGTGCCAAGAGATGCACAGCTTGTTCTTCTTTAGGCGAAGTATCTGCGAAGTTTCCTTCCGTTGACCGGATTCATGAAGGGATTGCCGTCTAGGTCCGCGCCTTCATGGCACCTCCGAGAAGATCTTTTGAACCACGAAAGGGCCGATCCATGTGGGTTCCCATTTTCCCAAATGGGTTGATTCGAGTGGGAGGCTTTTCTTTGAGTACAAGGTCGCCTTCCCTGATGTCTTGGGATTTGACTTTCTTGTCGAAAGCTCTGGCCATCCTGCTTTGATAGGCTCGGACGTGTTCCATGGCCTTTAGTCGTCGCTCGTCTAGCGAGAGCCAATTCGTCGTGTCGGCTTCGGAGCCATTCGACTTCGTTGATGTCATTTTCCAAAGAAGACTCGGAGTGAGGGAATTTCCAACTCGATGGGAAGGACTGCTTCCATCCCGTATGTCGTGGCGAATGGGGTTTCTCCCGTGGCTGTTTGACCGATGTGCGGTAGCCCCAAAGTGCAAGGTGCAGCTTCTCGGGCCAATCTCGTCCTCGGGTGGTCATTTTCGGATGATCCGTTCGAGGGTTTTGTTTGTCGCTTCCACGGCGCCGTTTGTTTGTGGCCGGTATGGAGAAGATTTGTGGCGTGTGATCTTGAATTCAGCCAACAGTCTGTCGAATTCCCCTTCGAAGTGTGAACCATTGTCTGATATGACCTCATTTGGGATGCCGTATCGGCAGATGATGTTTTCCTTGAGGAAATGCGCGACCTTCTTGGAGGTGAGTACCTTGTAGGACTTGGCCGACCCATTTGGTGAAGTAGTCGATGGCTACTAAGATGAACTCGTGACCGTTGCTGCCTGGCGGAGCAATTTTCCCGATGACGTCAATTCCCCAAGTGGAAAATGGCCAGGGTGTAGTCATGCAGTAGAGATCGTGGGGAGGTAGATGATTGAGATTGGAGAACCGTTGGCACTTGTCGCAGCTTCGGACAAAGTGGATGCAATCTGCCTCCATGGAGATCCAGTAGTAGCCCATCCTGAGAATGATTTGCATCAGGGCTCTGGCGTTCATGTGGGGACCGCAAGCCCCATTGTGGACTTCGTTCATGAACTTGTTTGCTTCTTCCTGGCTGATGCAGCGAAGGAGTGGCCCATGGTAGCGTTTCTTGTATAGCATGTCCCCGAGGATGACGAAGTGAGAGGCGAGGCGTTTTAGGGCCATGATGCTCTTGGTTTTGACCCCTTCTGTGTGTGGGTCTTCCTTGTCCATGAAGGTGGTTTCCCCGTTCTTGAGGTATTGGAAAATCTGGTGTGTGCTGGAAATGGCGTCGGACTTGCGTCTCTTTGGCTCTTCAGCAATCTTTGCAAATCGTTGTGATTAAAACCTCCTTGGCAGCTTGGGCCCGGTTTTTCTTTCGTTTGGCAACATGCTTAAATGTTTGCTTGATGCATTTATTTAATTAATGTGTTTGCCTTTTGCATAGATGAATTGTTATTAACTATTTTGATTAGTTAACATCATTATTTGCAATAAAATGATTTTTTAGGAAGGTCGGACCTTTTATTGAAAGCGTGAAGACTGTACATTGTTGATCAAAGACTCACAATCGTGGGGCATAAAGCCGTCAACAGACTCAAAAGATGTGAATACACAGACAACAAAACTCGAAGCTAGACTATAGGCGACGAGGGATTGGACCAGGCTTCATTACTCTCGGATGGCTGTAGCTCTAGAGGGAGTGGTGCTGGTTCAGGTGGCCAATCTTCCCTTGGCATGAGTCCCGGAAAGTAGCTTGCATGCGGTTCGATTTCAAACCAGATCGCGGAGGTTTTTGGCTGCTCCCCTGATGATGTCCCTCCATTAGTGTTTCCACCAGTCCTTGGGGGTTTTTGATGATAGAAGTCGCTGAGGGCTACTTCTAGGAGGGCGAAGCATTCGGTGATTTGGAGTTGATTCTTGCTGATGTTGATCACTTTCATAGAATCTGCCTCTTTATCTGGGATCTTTGCTTGCACGACATTTACAATGTCTGATTCGAGGGGGCATGCTATATCTCCTTCCCTGATTAAGCCTTGGAGGAGGTTGCGCCACTGTTCATCCAGGTCGGACACCGGAATGTTGAATTGAACTAAGCTGTGATGGCTGTCCCCGTAAGATCCGAGAGTGTCGGCTAGAGGGTTGTCTTGTATTGGGGGATCGGTGATGAGCCAGTTTGCAAGAGGGTTTTCGGCGAAGTAAGGGTCTACTCCTCGATCAATCTCCATTAGGGCATCCATTTCTTGATCCTCTCTCAAGCATTCTTCATAGTCGCATATATCAGAGTTGTAATCCCGACCCGTAGTTCTTCGATTTCCGGCTCGTCGCGGCTTAGAGCGTGGATGTAAGGATCCACTTCGTAGCGGGACAGGGTAGGAGAATTTTTTGGGGAAGAGTATTCGGTCATGTCGGGACCCTCTTCTGGGTCATAGCTTGCTGGCCAAGCACTTGCCATTGCACTGCTTCCGCGGATCACTTCGATCGCTCCATTGGCATTGATGAATTTCACGCATTGGTGAAGAGTAGATGATCTTTGCTTTCATCCGATGTATCCAAGGTCGTCCCAACAAAGCGAGAGAAGGTTGGTTTGATTTCCACGACTTGGAACTCTACCGACTCCGGTTGTACGTCGAATGGATCCTCAAATTGATGACTCCTACGATTGGTCGTGCAGTGGAATCGTAGGCTCGGATTACCCGAGGTGAAGGCCTTATCAGGGAGCGGTCGATGCGGAGTCGTTTCAGTGTGCTCAAAGCAATGATGTTGACTGCGGAGCCGTTATCAATCAAGACGTTCGGGAGGAAGAACATCTCTATTTTTATGAGGATGAGGAGGGCTTCGTTGTGCCGATTCTCACATATTGGCAAGTCATCGTCCGCAGGAAGGCTAAACCGCTTCCCGTGCTACCGTTTGACTCGGTCTCTTACGGGGAACGTTCGATCCATCCATTTGTATGCCTTGGCTAGAGGGCAAAGATCGTAGGGAGACGGTTGCCCTTGGGCGTTCTTGTCGATTCCCGGTCACGAGATCTTTTGACTCTGGTTTCACGCTCCCGATCATAGCGGGACAGCATGCTGACGGTTTCGGAAAATGCAGGGGGCCTGCTCTCGCTTGGAGTTTCGTCAAAGGCTATTGAGTTTACCCTGTCATTCCGGGGGAATGGATTTCCGATGGTATTGGGACCACGAGGGCGTTCCAATTTTCCCTCCTCAATGAGCCCCTGGACCACCTGCTTGAGCACGAAGCAATTGTCGGTGGTGTGGCCGGGGTAGTTGTGGAAGGCGCAGTGCTTGCTCATATCCATGTTGGGTTTGGGAGTCTTTGGCTGGAAATTCTCGAGAGGTTTGAGAAGATTTCGTTTCACCAAAGCTTCAAATACTTGACCCAAGGGCATTTCAAGGTTGTCTAAATGCTGGAACTGTGGGAAGCGAGGGGGATTGTTATTCTTTGGGGCTGCTTGATCGCGGTTTACTTGAGCTCCGTTCTGAATGTAGTGTGCCAGACTGCTCCGGCTTCTTCCTTTCCTTTGGTCGGGCGGGAGTTGAAGTTGCCGGGTTTGTTCGATAGCGGTAAGATGAGGCGGGGGTTCTTTGTTGCCTTTTGAAGACTCGTAGTCTTTTCAAACTTAGTCCCTGGCGTTGACCATGGCACGGAGATTCGGATAGAAATGGTGGGCGATCAAGGTCCTCAAAGATGGCTTCGGGCGGGAATGGAAGATGTCCATATGCTCTTCTTTGGAAAGTGGATCCATTATCTCGCTTAGCTTCCGGTTCCATCTTTTGTAGAACTCGCCCACCGGTTCGTCATCCTTTTGTTCTAAGTGGCTTGCGGTGTCATGGCGGTTTGTCTTCCATTCAAGGTTGGCGCGGTACTTTTCCAGAAGATTTCACCGATTTGGTCCCACGTGGAGCGATTCTCTGCCTTCACATTGAGGAACCACCTTAGTGCTTTGTGGATTTGAGGGAATGCCGAAAGTGATCTACGCCATCCGGTGAGGGTTGCCCCTTTGGCTCTCATACCCGGGACGTAGGTGTCGATGTGGGTTTTGGGCATTATGTCCCGTCAAACTTTTCCATTTTCGGCATCCTGAACTTTGGAGGGAGAGGGACCACTTTGTTCGGATCAGTAGGCAGGAGGGAGTCCTTCCGAGAACTAGCTAGCTTGCCTTGCATGTCCTTCATTTGTTCGATCAGCCAAGCCATGTGAGGATCGGTATGCGAGGTGGGTTACCGTTTTCGGGGACGGAAACCGAAGATGGGGGTGGATTGGGCGATGGGATCGCCATTCGGGAGTCTTGGGGAGGTAGTTGAGTGTATACCAACCCATACTAGGGTGTTGAAGTTGAGGGTGTGATTGCCAGTCCGCTAAGGGTTGTGTTTGGGAGGCTGGGAAACGATTCGTTAGCCCCAATTGGCGTACTAGCAGGTGGCAAGCTTGAGATGTCGGGATATCCGCTCGGGACGCCCGTCCCTGGCAAGCATGGGGACTTTTGATTGTGATTGCGAGGCTCGTATAGAGGCAAAGGATTGAATCCTGGGGGATACCGAGGTGCATTGGGATCTGACGGA
The DNA here is from genome assembly GCA_022495995.1 of Adenophora triphylla var. japonica. Classification (NCBI taxonomy): domain Eukaryota; kingdom Viridiplantae; phylum Streptophyta; class Magnoliopsida; order Asterales; family Campanulaceae; genus Adenophora; species Adenophora triphylla. The sequence continues at coordinate 67,352 of JAFEMH010004742.1, forward strand.
GCAGGCACGTATGTGTCTTTGTTAGTGCGAGCTTGATGTGCATAGCCGGAAACCGATCTGTGCCGAGGCGGGCATGTCGGAGCGCTTGGCCCGACGCCTAAGGGGAGCTTTGAGCGAGAGCTGCTTTGCGTTCTTTGGGATCTCGTAGCTTGGTGGAGGCGGGACCTGCGATAGCTTTGAGAAACCGGGGAGCCGGTATGTCTTCGTCCTCTATGAGAACAAAGGTTCCATCGGAGTTGGGGGCTAATCGCTGTTCCTCGAAGACGCAAGGTGTCAACGATCCGGGCTTGCTGTTCTTCTTGGCGCTTCTTGATGGTTTCGAAGGCTTGCAGCACCTCCTCCATTGTCCGGGAGGTTCCTTAGTGGCGGGGTTCCGTTTCCTCACTGTTATCTGTTGATCCCGTCATGGGAGAGTAGCGGACGGTGCAGACCGTTGAACTGGAAGGGCTATCGGACCTTGTGACCTCGATACTGAAAAGGCGGCTTCCAGGTATTCTCAACCACTCTCGGTTCGATGGAGGGGGTGACGGGCAAGGTTTAGACACAGGAATGGCCTCAAGGGATAAAAGGGGGAAAGCTCACGTGGCATGCGGTTTCCGTTTCTTTTACTTTCCTTTTTTTTTTGTTGTTTTAATTTACTTAAAACGTGTTTTATCAGAGTCCTAGGTAGGTTGGAAAAGATTGCTCTTCTTTTTCGCAACTATGCTAGATCTTGGGTCAGTGGAGACCATCTGTGCAGCTATAAGCCCCTCGTTTTGCACCTGTATTTCGACATCCCAGGGTGGACAGCCCCAGGCGAGGGTCCTATAGTGCAAGTGGTTTCCACCGGCCTAAAAGAAAAATCGAACCTAAGGACCGAGCCTGTCATGTTCGTTTTGATGCATTAGCCATGTGAATAGTGAACCGAGCTGGCCACTAAGTCAAGATCAGGTCAAGAGTTCGGCATGACCTCTCTTTACCTTGCTTGCGCAAGGGATCTGTGACGTTAGGCGTTGGCTGGGTCATATTGTCATGGCTGACGTATCAAAGGCGTGATGACATGGTGTCATGTGAGCATGGATGTATATCCGGGACGAAACATCGTCTGGGTGTAGCTTCGGAAATCAAGATCAGGTCAAGATTTTAGCATGACCTTTCATCGCTTTGCTTGCGCAAGGGTGTAAGTGCTCCAATTTGAGCCGTTAGTACTTTCGTTAGAAAATTAACGAGAGTTTTAACATTTCTAACAATTCCTAACATTCCTAACTTTTCTAACAAAGTAAGGGTAAAATGGGCATTGCCATTTAAAGTTAAACCAAGAAAATAATCTCAAAAAGCAAAAGAAATTGGAAAAATCCGAATTAAGAAAGTTGAAAAACAGCTTCAGTTTGAATTTTAAAAAGATTATTCTTCCTGTCCAAAAGCCAGCACTGTAGCAGATGAACAGTGCACGCCTACGAACCCCTCCGCGCGGATAGGATTGCCTCTCACAGAGGGCTATAAATTGAACCCTCCTCTCTCAGTTAAAACAACACAATTTGATCACAGCAACGAAACTCTGGCGAAATATAGAGAGAAAACAGTGGGAATTCCCTTGAATTGCCACCATTTTCTCTCCAATCTTTCCCAAATCCCACTCACTCAAAATACTTTCAAATCACTCTCATACATACTCTCATACATACACTAACTCAAGCTCAAATCACCCTTTAGGAGGAGGATTAGAGAGAAAACATAGAGGACTTCATTGTTATCTACTTGTTTTCTCTTTAACCAACTCTAATCACCAACCCTAAACACATTCAAATCTTGATACTCCTCAAGTCAAGCTCATACACAAGGGAAGATAGGTATAACCTCCCTCTCCCTACCCTAAATTTCTTTCATCAATGCATGCATCTCAAACTTTGAAGATGTAATTTGTTCATCAATTTGTTCATCTTTGCTTGACCTAAAAATGTAGTCACCTTGGAATAAATTTCCAATGGATGACCATTTAAAAGGCCTAAATCATTTTCTTACTCACTTAAAAGTGTTTTTTCTAAAGATCATTCACTAAAAAGTGTTTTCCAAAAATCATTTTCATACACAAAATCTTTCTTTCAAAGGATGAAATTCCCCTCCCCAAGCAAATGAAGTGCTTAGTCCTAATGTACCCCAAGGATGGTTTGGTATAGTTGATTCACCACTAAAATGTCAAGTGATCACTAACCAAAACCTAGGGAAATGGGGACAAGCATGGATGCAAAACCCCCTTTAAAATCATGTTTTCTTTCTTGAGAAGTTGCTGTCCAGTAGCAATTTTCTCAGACCTCAGTCCATAGTCTAATTTTTTGGACCCAGTAAAACTTGGAATTGGGTGTTGACTACAAAATACTTTTTGTAGCCAACATCCAGACCTTTCCAGAAATATTTTTATTTTATTTTTTGAGTGAGTAAAACTCCTTGTTTCAATTTTTCTCTTAGAGGCCAGTTCATCAGCTTCTGGAAATCCAGATTTCACATCTGAGATTTCCAGAAGGTTTTGACCCCTCAAATTACTTCAAATATGGAAAGTTCCTTTTCAGAAACCCTATTTAAGGTGTTTTAAGCAACTTTCATTCTCGGACTTTCCCCAGATTCTGAGGGTTTGAAGCCTTTAAGTCCATTTCAAAGTCAAGGGTCAACTGCCTTTTTCATTCTGGCAGAAATGGTTTTCAACTTCCAAAAATCTTTTGAGTTCCAAATCTCAACCCAAAAATCATCCGAAAAATCATGGGATCAGTTTAAAGCCTTAAAAAGAGTTCCCAATTTTTACTTTCCTCATTTTCAACTTATTTTGGCCAAAACACACACACACACACACACACACACAACAAAGGATTTTGAATGTTTGGAAGACTCGTTTTTACGAGGCGTTCCGGGTGCACACTAACGTCCTTCCCGGCGCGTAACGTGACCTCCGAACTCGAATCTCTTGATTCCGGGCATTTTTCAAAGTTTTGGCCCTTAAAACAAAAATGGCGTGGCGACTCCGTTTTGATTTTCACAAAAAAGAATCAGGTACATCACAGTGGCGACTCCGCTGGGGAAAAACAAGTTTTATCTTTTCAAAAAGAAAAGAAAAACTTTTGAGGGTCAAGCTTCCGTCTCAACATTTGAAAATCCTTTGCTTTGTGTGTGTTGATTTTTGCACAGTTTTCGTGTTTGTTTTTGGCCGCCTCGGAAAAGTCAAAATTTTGACTGTCGGAATAATGTCCCTAACTGTCGGAATTTTTGTGCTTATGTGCTTAAGTGTTCATAAAATTTTCAAAAAAAAAAATTTCAAAAAAAATTCAAAAAAAAAATCATGCATCATGCCTTTTTAAGACACATAAAAAAATTCTATTTTTCTCAGAAAAAGAAGATAGACTGCTTGCACACTACGCGCACGTGACCTTACACTGCACACTACGTCCCTAACCCGGGGAAATCCTTGTCGCGGTCCGTTTGGTCTTATTACGCCTCTCGGATGAGCACAGGACTACCCAAACATCCCATGGAGCCTCGTGTCGACCATGCACTCGTCCGTGACACACTTTGTCCGAGACCCGGTTGGTTTTTAGTCCGTCCGTGTCATGCCCTGTACGTGTATAGACCTTTCCTTTCAAGCCTTTGTCGGCATACCGACTCAATATCTTTCGGGGACCCTAATCGCCGAAGTTACGCCGGTTTTCCGCCGCAGACTTTGACCAAGATATTGGCCGGCGCCTTGACTTCGGCTCTGACTGGCACAAATTATACACTGACTCCCAGCATTGACACTGAGTCATCAAGGATTAATGATTATTCCATGCCTAATTACGGCTTAACTGACGACAGGTCAAGATCAATTGTGGACGCTTATCAGTCCAAATCATGCCGACTTTTCGTCGAGCCCTCGGACACGATCTTGACTTTTGACGTCAGCTTTGTTCGTAATTTACATCGAATGCTCGTTAAGACTCGATTACCCGCCAGACTTTTAGGATCGTTTTTCTTTCAGTCGGTGGGACCCGCATGCCCTATAGGACCCTCTCCCGGGGCTTTCCACCCTGGGAGGTCGAAATACAGGTGGAATACGAGGGGCTTATAGACGTAGTGACGGGGCCCACTGATCCAGGATCCAGAGTAGTTTGTGAAAAAGAAGAGCAATCTTTTCCAACCGATTAGGTTAATAAAACATGTTTTAAGTAAACAAGAACAAATAACTGCATGTTGCATGAGCCCTAAGCCCAAACACCAACCTGTTTCGCTTTCCCGAGTCTGAACCACACCCTTTTGTGCCTTCCACAGTAAGCAAAGTTTGGATCGAGACCCCGGGTCATCGTTTGTTCAGCTCAGTCATTCCGAAGTCGATACTTCATCGGTTTCCTCCTTCGCTTCAGCTCAAAGTTTCGTAATGACCAACTCGGGAGAACGGTGGGGGACGTACAACTCCACACCCCGAAAATCCGCAAAATGCCGAACACGGTGGAATCGAGATGTTGGAACAGCATAAGACAAAATCAAGAGGCTCGGATCGGTCGGCTTATTGGAAAGTATCGTAACCCGGAGGCTAGCAATTGTTCACCACCCTAATGGAACCTTTACGGTTGATGCGAAGATTGAGCTAATTACCCTCCCGGGCATGCCAACTACCATCAAATGCCCCGTTCCCTTTCGTGTGGAACTACTAATGGGCCAAGCATCCCCAAGCCTATCACTCGGCACGCCTCTCGGCCTCATCGTATCGACCTTGGTCAACTTCCCCCGGCACCTCTCGGTTTTCACCTTTGGGTTTCAATCGCCCTTTACATTCCGCAGCCTTGGAATGGGTCGATTCGCTACTCCAAAACCTCGGTCGGCCCGGGCCATCAATGCTGAATTGGTCGATTCGGTACATCTCAGCCCTTACCGCTCGATACTCCTCACCAGCTCCGATCTAGGTCAACCTTGCCCCCGGTGCCTCTCGGAGTCTCACCACCGGGATTGAGTCGGTTGGCTTTCGCCCCGCGGCTTGGAAGGGGTCAGTTTACTACTTCACAACATCGATGCAGTTCGGGTCATCGCCTTGGAAGGGGTCGGTTTACTACTTCACCGCATCGGTCGGCTCGGGTCACCATCTCGGAATGGGACAGGTTCGTTTCTCGTGCTCCATGGTTCGAGAGGGCCGGCTTGCTTCCTCCAATTCTCAAAGCACACTGGCCCCTATGATACTGCAAGATCACGTGGGCCACCAGGCTTTTATCACCACTTCATCAGGCTCTACCCCGCCCCTCCGGTTGGGAAGTCCGACAAGGTCAAATGCTCCTCATCAAATTCTCCACCCGGCCGTTACGCAAGCTGCTCACCTCATCAAGTACGCATACACATTTCCCTTGCGGTCATGTTCCTCGGTGCGGTCAAGACACATTCAATCCTATGTTACGATGCCTCAAACCTCATGTTTTCAGGCCTTACGGATCCGCACTCACTGCTCCCTGGTATCCACCCATTACGAGCCATATATCTTCATCTTCGGCAACCGCCGGGCCTTATGAGGAAGATTACGGTCACGCTTTTAATGCTCGACTGTCATTCCTCCCACCGCAGTACTTCCCTCTTGTGGTTTCGTTTGCTAATGCCAATCTTGTGGTGGGGTCATGCAATCCTAATGTTCCTATTGACTCGTCCAATGGATTATTGGTAGAACCAATTAAGAAGGTACAAGAAAAGCCTAGCAACGAGAGTATCGACGATCGCTCGACTCGGGCCATCTCACCATACCAATCTTGGGTATCTGACACGAATGAAGTTTACAAAAGGTCGAATCTCGACGATTACATTGATGATTACATCAAAAGGATTCGTGCACGGGAAAAGACTATGAGTCTGAACATGTCTCGCCGCTATAAACCTTACCCTTCCAACACGGCTCCGACATCCGATAAAGGAAAGAAGGCATTGTGTACAATGGACGGCCCCCAAAAGCAACCAAGAAATGGTGGTCCTTTAAGGCAACGAGAATGTTTTGATGATCTTGTGATGCCCATGGGCTTAATTTTCAAGGGCTTAGTAAGGGTAGGCCTTTTGGAGCCTCTCAAGGACTACCATCCAAGGAGCTCAAATGCACCTCTCGACATGAGTAAGCACTGCGCCTTCCATGATCATTATGGCCACACGACCGACAACTGCATAGTCTTGAAGAGAGCGGTTCAAAGGTTAATCGAAACGGGCAAGCTTGAGCGCCCCAATGGACCAAAACCGGCAAACCCTGTTCAGAATGGTGACCAAGTCAATGACCAAATCTCGAATCCCGAGGATTTGGGTGTTCCCTTAAGCAAAGTTTTAAATAGCTTGCTAGAGCAGGGTCTCCTCGAACCCATGAGAAACTATCAGCCCAAGGATCCCAAAATCCCTTTTGACACCACTAAGCATTGTGCTTTCCACCAGTACCACGGTCATACGACCGACAACTGTACAGCTTTGAGAAAGGTGATTCAGGGATTAATTAAGAAGGGCAAACTCGAGCGCCTCAGTGATCTCAACCCCGCCAATGGTCATTTCCCAAACAACGCGAATGTAAACATGATTGAATTTTATGATTCAAACTCTGTGAATTCAACAGACTCTGACAAGCCAGATGATTTAGTCGCAACAAATGTTGAGAATGGATGGTTTGACTTCAACAAGCATGTGGCCATGGCAAAGCTGGATTTGGTGAAATGCTTTGAACTCTCGCCCTCCGATAAGTTCACGGCGACGCCAAGGTTAAATGGGATGATAATGATCGATGGCGAGATTTGGCGTAAAGTAGTAAGGATACAAGAAATCCGATGATTAGGAAGGAAGAGTTAGTCCTGGCTTTGGAAAACGCCCATAAGATTCATGAAGAACAAGTAGCCTGACCCCTGCTCATCAATGCTCTCCGCCGCCATGGAGTTCGTGTAACGATTGAGGCGAATGGTTCCCTGGTCATGGTCGAAGATGAGACTTCGTAAACAGCTATTTCAGTCCCTTCATCCTATAACTCTCCATCCCACGGCCAACACCTCCCTCCATCCACATATGATCCCTTGCCAAGGACAATTCCTCTTCAGCCCTTTCCGGCATCTCGGGCCATTAGGGCTCCATCGCCCTCGGCTCCTCGAGAACGAGTTGGGCTCCATCACACCTATTCCTCAATTTCAGCAATACACGCCGCGGTTTACGCTCCGGCTTTACATAATCAGTTTGAGATATGTGGCTATGTTCTGCAGCCTCTACACCCACCTGCATGCGATCATGAGTTGCTCAAAGAAAATCCGGATGCCACAAGTTTTCCGTTGTCGCCTACCGGACTTAGTGACTTCACCCGTCGGTTTCTCCGGTCTGCGGTTTGTGTTTCCTCTCTGGCCGATAAGAGTCTTGTTGCGAGTTCCGGAAACTCGAATGTTCCCGTTGATCCCCATGTGGCAATATTGATAGAGCAAGTGAAACAAATGCCGGAGAAGCTTGATCTTATGATAAGTACTAGCACTCCTTTGACTCCAAGATGTCGAACCAGGCAAAGAAATGATTACGTCGCGCAAAATTCAAGTGCCCGAAGTGAGAGAATCCGATAGGACAACCTCGCCCCTGCAGCACACTTGTCTAATGCCGGTTCCAAGCTTGAGAAAGGCCCGAAGACACAATCGGCTAGTATCACCCCTGTCACTCAAACCAACCAGCGCATCGCTGAATCCTCCCAAACAGAGCCCAATACCCCTCAAAGTCCTCTCAGGTTCACTTCCTTCCATCACTATGCTCAGTCGACAAAGTTCGTCCCCGTGACTGTTCCGACCCGTTTCTTTGGACAACTTGTGCTCGCCCCACTCGCCCATGGCCTCGAAACTCCTCCACTCCCACCGCATCATGGGCACATAACCTGATCACCGCCTCGATCTGCGGTAATGGAATCGAAGTTAACGTAAAAGATGGAAAGCTCAAGCGTCTTGGCAGTCCAACAACAAAGAGTAGCTAGACTAGGGGCTACCCATCCTTTAATATTAAAACAGTCTTTTGGTCAACCTTCGTAGGTTCTAGTACTTTCTTCGTTCAATCAAGTCCTCCTGGGACATTGTAGTTAATCTTAAGTGTTCTATAAAAGAGTCTTTTCTTTTCTCGCTAGACTTGAGACATTATTTGCACACCTACATTACATTTAATGAAATGGTTTTATTTTAAATGATCACTCGCATCGCTCAACAAATAATCTCTGGAAATGATTAAGATTTTAATTAATTGGTGCGAGAAAGTCAACTAATGCCCTCCCTATACACTTTCCTCACCTCACAAAGGCCTCCATCAAGCCATACACTTTCCAAAACATATCCCCATCATCACCTTGATCAAGTCAACGAAGGCGGCAACATCAAGGGACAACAAAAGGTCACTCAGCATCGGGAGATCGACCCCATATCGAAAAAAAACGGGGCTTGCCTCCGCCCCATGCATCAAGAAAGTTCAAGTAGAAGCTTGCCTTCGTCCTCAGTGCTCAAAAAAAAAAAACAAAAGCTTCAAAAAAAAAAAAAAAGCTTCAAAAAAACAAAAGCTTCAAAAAAAAAAAAACAAAAGCTTCAAAAAAAAAAAAAAAAAAAAAGCTTCAAAAAAAAAAAAAAACAAAAGCTTCAAAAAAAAAAAACAAAAGCTTCAAAAAAAAAAACAAAAGCTTCAAAAAAAAACAAAAGCTTCAAAAAAAAAAAAACAAAAGCGTCAAAAAAAAAAACAAAAGCTTCAAAAAAATGAGGCCAAGGACCTAGCACCGCCGATCGAAGGTTTGACATATGGGCAAAATTAAAGCCCAAAGAACGGAAGTTGTCGACAACAAGGGAGCAGTTGAAGCAACGGCAAAAACATATCATAAGCCCTTAAGCTGCATCCAAAATCTTTCTCCCTCGATGAAGGACGACGATCAAGAAGCAACGGAATCGCTCAAAATGACTTGTCAAGGAATCACCTCAAGGCCCGCACCTTACCATCCAAACTTCCTATCCGAGCCTTTTTACCAAAAAGTACCACAAATGTTCATACCCCTTTTCTAAAGCCAAACACAGTTCGGACCCGAACTACGGCGACCCGAGCTCCTCACAATGAGGGAACGTAGGCAACCAGAAATGGTCCGGTCATAAACACATTCAAATCCCAAAAATCCGGCCTCACCAATAGCCTCTCCTATACACGATCCCTCTTCACCATTCACCAACTTCGACTCTTGGTATCGGTTGACTTTCTCCTCATGATTAATCAAAATGTTTGTTCATATCGAGATTAGGGGTTGAATAACCCGAACATTAATAAAGGGTTTTAAGCAATCTTGTGATCATTTTGAATAAAACATATTTTCAGCATGTCTCGACAAGTCTTCTTTTTCTACATTATAGGAAAAATAGAGCTAAACACTAATTTTCCGTCACAGGCTTCCATACACTTTTACAAACCTTTCTAAACTTATGCTCTCTCAAAAGAGTCAAACCCAAAGCGAGTTCTTTTGTGCCTTCGTCAAATGAGGCCATCAAATAATACAAATCGGGATTCATCCCCACTTTTCGAAAAATATATGCCCCCGCAGTATACATTCCTAAAATTGTCTTGCTTTTACATTTTCTTCCGGTTGACTAATTGAATAAAGAAAATAATAAAGTAAATATGGAAGGATGGGTTGCCTCTTTTGCTACATGATAATTCAAGAACGTTGGTTCTTCACTCGCTACAAGATGGGTTAGGTCTTTGTTCAAGATCGTCTGCACGGTGCCTACCAGGTTGAAGCCTCTCTAATTGTGTCGGATTCACAACATGAGACCGAGGCTTTGCCAAGTTACTTCTTCCAAATCAAGACTTCGCAAATACATCTCTTCGGACCAAGGCTCCACCAAGCAAGATGAGATTTGATCGCCATGTTGGTCATGGGCTAGTCAAGTGCAGGTTCTTTGATGTCCAAGGACGAGGATGGAATTTTAACCAAGACCAAAAATTCATCATATTTCTATGGCTAATATTGGAACCCGAGTCCATAAAACTCCTTGTGCCAATCAGAATGAGGTTTCGATGTTCATCCTTGGAAGATGTCGAGGAATTTTGGTTTGACGATTGCCCTGCCCGGCTCCCCCAGATGGAACTTTCACGGTAGAAGAGAAAAGGATCCCCATCCCTATCTTGGCAGCACTACCACCACCTTCCTCACACTCTTCTCAACTTGCGAATCGGCCATCCTTTCATTTCTGGTCTGATATACATTCACGCTCGATGCAGGACGAGCTGTTTGGGGAAACAAATTGACTTCATCCAATTTGGGCCGGCATGGTATGCCTCAAAGCAGGTCGGCTCGGTATGTCACAGCTTTGGTATGCCTCGGCGGTTCGGGTACGTATCGATCAGGAGCTTCTCGGTTACATCGCTTGAAATGCCTTGACAAAGAACCCGCTTCAAGATGTCCAATCCCCGCACCGCACAAGCCTCACAAGATTCCTTCATGACCGTCTCAACGGGACAAAGAAACCCCAAATACGTACTCTTGGACCCATGCGAGTCTAACGTAACCGATCGGCGGGGGCAAAATCGGTACAGAATGTCTCTCATGGTTGGGGATACCTCGAATGCCACAGAAATTGGAATCCCACCTCGCCTTGGAACCAATCTATCGGACCTTCGCGGCCAACAGTTTGGAATGCTTCCACGCTCCGGTCCAGGCAATGTCAGAAGCCCTTCCTCGTAATGATGCTAGCTCAACCGCTCCTCACACGCCTTTCACAAATCCATTCCTCACTCAGGCTTCGATGGGTTACCAAGCCTCCATCCCGTTTCATCGAATCACCAAGACCGCAGTGCACCCTGGTCATGCACCTTCAGCTATGCAATTCAACAATCGTGACGCAGCCCGCACTTAAGCCTACTTATGGGCCTCACTCCGGAAATTCGAGTTACCCAGCTACATCGAGACCGCCTTTGCCCTCTTTGCCGGTTGAAAATCAACAACAAGCCGCAAGGTTCTATCCCTTTGCCCAGTGGTCCTACTCAAGCTCCCCGGTGATTCGGGCCAAGGACAAGGATTTCACCTATGCCCCCAGATCGGCCGTTCCCTCCACCCGTATGCCGCCGGTGGTAGCTCCTCTCTCTAGCTCGCCGCTGGTTTGAATGCCATGGTTCCACCATAAGACCCTCATTTGGCTTGATTCGTGGAACGACACAAGGAAATGAAAGCACGGCTTGCTGAATTGATCGGCTAAGAAGTCCGCTTCCGGCCAACGAACCCGGACTCCTTTGTTCCCCACAAATTCGTGATGCCTAATTTGGATCTCTTTGATGGCACCGCATGCCCGAAAAACCATCGGGCACGTATACCTTGGCAATGAAGGTCAAAAGGGGCGCCAATCGCAGCTTGGGCTGACTATTTCAGCCTCTCTTTGAAGTCCGGTGCTCTAAAAATGGTTCTTTCGCTTAAAATCCGAGGCCGTGGGCTACATGGGACCAGACTACTAGCCAACTTGGAGTGGGAAGCAAATAGATTTGACCCGCAGACAACAATGCAAATATTCCGACGAGAACATCGGGGACTTTTACAAGCAAGATGGCAACTCCTCCTTTTGAAGAGAGGAACAACTAGACATCTTTCGGTCACGCCCGAAACCACATCTCGAGGGCCTCACTTAACAATTTCCCTATCCGGATCTACGGGCAATGATCAATTCCGGCTAAATTTGAGAGGGCTTACAATCGCTAGCGGCGAGTTGTCGCACTGCTACGGATACCGAGTTTCTTCCACCTCCAACACGACTCCCGAAAAGGGCAAGGTGAGAACCGATCGAAAAGGGGACCCCAAGGACCCAATACAGTCAACAATCCATTCCCTAAAAAAAAATGAGTAGGGTGAATATGATTGAAGCCACGAACAAGCCAAGTGCCACTATGGCTAACAGTTCCCATATGGAAGACACTCTTCGAAGAGAGGATTCTAGTTTCATAGTCGGTATCAAACATGGATTGCTCCCTTCATGACAACTTCACCTTGAAGGCTCTCACGTTGATCGATTGGCATGGTACTTCATCAATATGTCAGTCAAACCTTTAACTGGACCTCTGTAGTGACGCTTTGTCAAACCTGGGGCTTCATCAAATCATTCAGAGAAAGATTCCGTAGTTTTTGCCATGTCTTTTCCATGGAATGGGGCTTTATCAAGTCACACCTATCTTCAGAAGAAAGGTCTGGTCACCTTAACAACTGTCTTGGAGTTTCAGCTTTAGAACTTGGCATATGGCAACTCCCTGCATCATCAAAAGTTGAGAATTGGGAATCTCCTCATATCAGCATTTCGTCAAATCACAACTAACCCAAACAAAAGAGGGTTCATTCATGTCAACATGCTTTGATTCTAGAGCCTGTCGTCGGCTTCAAATGTCCGAGACTCGAAAAGAAATTTCAATCGAGACCCGGGTTCAAATCCAACTTCATCCCAAGATCAAAATTGACCTCATCAATAACATGCAATTCAGTCCGCGACTAAAGGATATCACCCCACCACTCAAAGCTTGTCCCAAACAAATAACAACACATATATCCCCTCTCATCACCATGCATCCCCACAAAAATCTCCCCAGGGCTCATGTAGCATGCACAAAACTTGAATCAATAGGAAAAATTCTAAGTGATTGAAAATCATAAATCGTAATTTCCCTGCCAAAAGCTTAGGCCAAGTGCATCTTCGAAAGCAAATAAACGCATCATCTCATAATCATTTTTGGTTCTATGCATGCATCCGCCATCATGAATGCCATATATGCATCTTCCTCTTCACTAACAAATGCAGAATTCAAACGTAATCCCCCTTTTCGGCAAGGATGATCTTCACCAAAGACGACCTCAAATGGATGAAAACAGTCCCCAACATCCACAAACATATGAAGACCGCCTCCAGTGTCTACAAATCGGTCAGGGACGCCAGGCTCTCCAATACAATTCGGTCAGGGACGCCAAGTTCTCCAATACAATTCGGTCAGGGACGCCAAGTTCTCCAATACAATTCGGTCAGAGACGCCAAGTTCTCCAATACAATCCGGGGTCGGAGACGCCAAGCTCTCCCGATACAATCCGTCGAGACGCCAAGCTCTCCAATACAATCGGTCAAGGACGCCAAGTTCTCCAATACAAATCGGTCGAGACGCCAAGTTCTCAAAACGCAAATCGGTCAAGGCCGCCAAGTCCTCCAATACAAATCGTCAAGGACGCCAAGTCCTCAAATACAAATCGGCCAAGAACGCCAAGCTCTCCAATACAAATCGGTCGGGGCGCCAAGCTCTCCAATACAAGCATTTGCGAGACGCTAAGTTCTCAAAATGAAAATCGGTCAAAGATACCAAGGTCTCAAATACAAGCACGGCCGAGACGCCAAGTTCTCCAATACAAATCGGTCGTGGACGCCAAGTTCTCAAATACAAATCGGTCGGGGACGCCAAGTTCTCAAATACAATGCGGTTAGAGACACCAAGTTCTCAAAAGCAAGAAGTCCCAATGTGAAGACAAGCTCAAAACCTCTACAAGTTTGACGATCACCAAGAAGATGCGGACTCAACCAAACTCCTCCTTCGAGGTCAAAATGCCTCCAAAGACAAAGAAATCGTCAGCGTAAACCGTCCCACGAACGGCAACCTAACAACTCTTCATCAACATCGCCCGTAGCCTCGCCATGTAAGCACAAAGACGTATGAAAGCATATCTTAATCAACTATTTTTCTAAAAGAACATTATCATCAAATCTTAGGGCGACTTCCCAAAAAAACAGTCAAACCTCAAATACTGTCAAACCATCAAAGACCATCCCCAGCTATTTTCGAACTACGACCGGCTTGATTCCCTCTTAAGGATACGTAGGTAGCCTATCATTAGGTCCAGCCACTCGACCAAAGACGGTCATCCTTTCCTTCGGCAGCAGACGTAAAACCGATCCCTTCAAATGAAGTCCACTAGAGGACCATCTATCCTAAACCATCAAAGGAAATCATTTCAAATCAAGGTTCGAGGCACCTAAAACGCCATCATCGAGGTTCGAGGCACCTAAGACGCCATCATCAAGTTTCGAGGCACCTAAGACGCCATCATCAAGGTTCGAGGCGCCTAAAACGCCATCATCGAGGTTCGAGGCACCTAAGACGCCATCATCAAGGTTCGAGGCACCTAAAACGCCATCATCGAGGTTCGAGGCACCTAAGACGCCATCATCAAGGTTCGAGGCACCTAAGACGCCATCATCAAGGTTCAAGGCACCTGAGACGCCATCATCAAGGTTCGAGGCACCTAAGACGCTATCACACACAACACGAGGAAAGCAATCATCCCCTAATTCAACAAACCAAAATCAAAACCATAGGGCGACTTCCCCAAAATAGTCAAGTCATAGGGCGACTTCCCAAAAATAGTCAAGTCATAGGGCGACTTCCCAAAAATAGTCAAAACCTTAGGGCGACTTCCCAAAAATAGTCAAGTAATAGGGCGACTTCCCAAAAATAGTCAAAACCGTAGGGCGACTTCCCAAAAATAGTCAAACCATAGGGCGACTTCCCAAAAACAGTCAGATTACAGGGCGACTTCCCAAAAATAGTCAAACCATAGGGTGACTTCCCAAAAATAGTCAAACCTTAGGGTAACTTCCCAAAAATAGTCAAACCTTAGGGTGACTTCCCAAAAATAGTCAAGCCATAGGGTGACTTCCCAAAAATAGTCAGATCTTAGGGCGACTTCCCCAAAAATAGTCAAATCTTAGGGTCAAAGACCCGAACTACGACTGGCTTGATTCCTCTTAAGGATACGTAGGTAGCCTATCATTAGGTTCAGCCACCAGACCAAAATGGTCATTCCTATCCCCAGCAGAGCGGATATACAACCCTAGCCATCAGACCAAAATGGTCATTCCTATCCCCAGCAGAGCGGATATACAACCCTAGCCATCAGACCAAAGAGGGTCATTTCCTATCCCCAGCAGAGTTTCTTTCAGCAATCGACTGTAGAACTCGCTCGCCAGGTTGACATCCTAAAACAGTCACTCCAGGGTCGACAACTAAAGATAGTCGAAAGACCCGAACTACGGCCGGCTTGATTCCCACTAGGGATACGTAGGTAGCCTATCATTAGGTCCAGCCACTCGATCACCTGATCATCCCGCCAAATATGGAGCACTACTCTTATCGACGACCCCGCTTCCTTCGAAAGCACCGTCGCCGAGGGGCTACTGTAAGTGCTCCAATTTGAGCCGTTAGTACTTTCGTTAGAAAATTAACGAGAGTTTTAACATTTCTAACAATTCCTAACATTCCTAACTTTTCTAACAAAGTAAGGGTAAAATGGGCATTGCCATTTAAAGTTAAACCAAGAAAAGAATCTCAAAAAGCAAAAGAAATTGGAAAAATCCGAATTAAGAAAGTTGAAAAACAGCTTCAGTTTGAATTTTAAAAAGATTATTCTTCCTGTCCAAAAGCCAGCACTGTAGCAGATGAATAGTGCACGCCTACGAATCCCTCCACGCGGATAGGATTGCCTCTCACAGAGGGCTATAAATTGAACCCTCCTCTCTCAGTTAAAACAACACAATTTGATCACAGCAACGAAACTCTGGCGAAATATAGAGAGAAAACAGTGGGAATTCCCTTGAATTGCCACCATTTTCTCTCCAATCTTTCCCAAATCCCACTCACTCAAAATACTTTCAAATCACTCTCATACATACTCTCATACATACACTAACTCAAGCTCAAATCACCCTTTAGGAGGAGGATTAGAGAGAAAACATAGAGGACTTCATTGTTATCTACTTGTTTTCTCTTTAACCAACTCTAATCACCAACCCTAAACACATTCAAATCTTGATACTCTTCAAGTCAAGCTCATACACAAGGGAAGATAGGTATAACCTCCCTCTCCCTACCCTAAATTTCTTTCATCAATGCATGCATCTCAAACTTTGAAGATGTAATTTGTTCATCAATTTGTTCATCTTTGCTTGACCTAAAAATGTAGTCACCTTGGAATAAATTTCCAATGGATGACCATTTAAAAGGCCTAAATCATTTTATTACTCACTTAAAAGTGTTTTTTCTAAAGATCATTCACTAAAAAGTGTTTTCCAAAAATCATTTTCATACACAAAATCTTTCTTTCAAAGGATGAAATTCCCCTCCCCAAGCAAATGAAGTGCTTAGTCCTAATGTACCCCAAGGATGGTTTGGTATAGTTGATTCACCACTAAAATGTCAAGTGATCACTAACCAAAACCTAGGGAAATGGGGACAAGAATGGATGCAAAACCCCCTTTAAAATCATGTTTTCTTTCTTGAGAAGTTGCTGTCCAGTAGCAATTTTCTCAGACCTCAGTCCATAGTCTAATTTTTTGGACCCAGTAAAACTTGGAATTGGCTGTTGACTACAAAATACTTTTTGTAGTAAACATCCAGACCTTTCCAGACATATTTTTATTTTATTTTTTGAGTGAGTAAAACTCCTTTTTTCAATTTTTCTCTTAGAGGCCAGTTCATCAGCTTCTGGAAATCCAGATTTCACATCTGAGATTTCCAGAAGGTTTTGACCCCTCAAATTACTTCAAAAATGGAAAGTTCATTTGTAGAAACCCTATTTAAGGTGTTTTAAGCAACTTTCATTCTCGGACTCTCCCCAGATTCTGAGGTTTTGAAGCCTTTAAGTCCATTTCAAAGTCAAGGGTCAACTGCCTTTTTCATTCTGGCAGAAATGGTTTTCAACTTCCAAAAATCTTTTGAGTTCCAAATCTCAACCCAAAAATCATCCGAAAAATCATGGGATCAGTTTAAAGCCTTAAAAAGAGTTCCCAATTTTTACTTTCCTCATTTTCAACTTATTTTGGCCAAAACACACACACACACACACACACACACAACAAAGGATTTTGAATGTTTGGAAGACTCGTTTTTACGAGGCGTTCCGGGTGCACACTAACGTCCTTCCCGGCGCGTAACGTGACCTCCGAACTCGAATCTCTTGATTCCGGGCATTTTTCAAAGTTTTGGCCCTTAAAACAAAAATGGCGTGGCGACTCCGTTTTGATTTTCACAAAAAAGAATCGGGTACATCACAAAGGGATCTTGAGTTCCGAGCCTTGACTCAGAAAATGGCCGGCATGGTATATGTATCCAGGCTGTATGACACGGACTGGGTAAAAACCAACCGAGTCCGGACAGAGTGTGACTCAAGACTCAAACGTGCAGGGTTGACGCTTGGCTAGGATGGGATGTTTGGAATGATCCCGTGCGCGTCCAAGAGGCCTAGGAAGACCAAACGGACTGCAACTGAGACCACTCCGGGTGGAGGGTTGTAGTGTGCAGTGTATCCGAGGCAACAGTGCGCGTAGCATGCGGTGTAACCGAGGCAGCAGTGTGAGTAGAGTGTGGTGCAACCGAGGCAGCAGTGCGCGTAGTGTGCGGTCTCTAAAATTCTTTTTCTGAGTAAAACAGAAGTTTTTGAAGAATTTTAAATGTATGCACAGATGTATATTGATGCATTTTTTTGTATTTTTATTTTTTTTGTAAAATAAAAACGAAGCACGTGCACACACACACAACAGTTAAAGGAAGGGGTAAAATGAAAGTTTGACCCTCATCATTGTTTTAAATATCTTTTGTTTTGTTTAAAAGTTTTTAAAACAAAATTTCCCCAGCGGAGTCGCCAACTGAAATTACCCGGATCCGAGAGGCAGCGCGTTCGCGCCCCGGCATCTGACATCTTTCGCGTTGGAGCGGTGTCTCGCCGGTTTTTTTTCGCATTTGTAGAGTCGCCACGCCGTTTTTATTAACCCCAAAACATTGAAAAAGGGCATCAGTTTAAAGATAATTTTAAACTGTTTTTGTTTGATGAGATTTTGAGTTCGGAGGTCAGATGACTCCTCGGGAAGAGAATATTAGAATATTAGAGCTCACCCGAGTCGCCTCGTAAAACGAGTGTTTCGGATACCCCTAATATCCTTTAAAAATGTTGTGTGTGTGTGTGTGCTTTTTAAAAATGCATGCTGTATCGGATGTCTACATTGTATACTATGTATTGAAATGTATTGAAATAGTAATGGAAGGAAGCCTTACCAATGTTGGTTCGTGTCTGTCTTCCGCTGGGGAATAGTGTTTGAGGTCGGAGTAGCGTTCCGGTACGGATCGGGATTGCTTCGGGAGATGCCGGTTGTCTGCGGACAGAGTTTCGGCGTGAGTTGATGTTGCAGGCTGCGTTCGGGCAGAGGTTCGGCGTGCGTGGGGATCGTCGGGATCACTCGGGCAGAGGTTCGGCGTGCGTTGAGGTGGCAGGAGTCACTCGGGCAGAGTTTCGGCGTGGTTTGGGATCGCCGGTTTGACTTGGAAAGAGCCGGGACACCTCGGGAAAGACCAGGCAAGGCCTCGGAGTACCACGAGGGGCCTCAGAGTACCTCGAGAGTGCCTCGGGGCAGCGCGGGAGCGTCGCGGGAGCGCTCGGAGAGGCTTCGGAGCACCACAAGGGAGCTCGGAAGGCCTCGGAAGGATCCGAAAGGGGCCGGGAATGCCTCGGAAGGACTTAGAGGGGAAGCCAGAAGGCCTAGGGAGGAAGAGAGAAGTGGGAGGTGTGTGAAAATGAGGAGGGGGAGCCCTCTATTTATAGTGCCAGATTTGGTGCAAAGAGGTCCGTACGGACCTCCCTGGTAATCCAGACTTTTGGTTTTCCTTGATTTGAGGGAATCTGTGATGATGGTGAATATTCTGCAATTATGATGTTCCCTGTGCAATAAGGTCCGTACGGACCAAGTTGACATGCAAAGAGGTCCGTACGGACCAACTCTGCAGGAGGGTAATCATTTTCCCCGGGATTTGAGGGAATATTGTGGACTTTAAGAGGATTCAGTAATTATTAAAGCAAAGAGGTCCGTACGGACCATTATTGCTTTTCCAATTTCCTGAAAATTCCCAAAAGGTCCTTTTGTCCCTTTTTATCCCAGAAAGGCTCCTCCCTTGGTTTGGCTGGGGGTTTTGAGAGGGTTTTGAGTGCCAGGGGTCGTCGAGACTGCGTTGATGAGTCTGCGGTGCTTCCCGTGTGCTTGAAAGGGGGTGATCCAGATTGGGGTACTTACAGAATGGCGGGAACACTTGGATTACGTTAACGAAGGAAGTCGGACTGGGACATTCCATGCGGCCTTCCTTGATCTCGATTACCAAGAAGTTTGCCCAATTTTGCTTGATTGAACCCACGGGGGTGTTGAACTCTGCGATGTTGACAGTCTCGTGATCTCGCTCGATCGCCAAGTCTATCAGAGCTAGCAGTCTACTGGCAGGATGTCTGAATCCGGGGCCGTGACGACTGGGAGCGGAATCGAACTGGAGCATGTTGATGCTGAGGTGGTCATTTCCAATGTCGGAAGCTGACTCTGTCTTGCGGGGAAGACCTTCACAGATGTTTTCGGGGTGGCTGCCGGAAGCGTTCCCGAGGTTGATCTGATTCGTGACAGGGTGAGAAGCTTTGTCTCCTTCGCTGTTGACCTTGGCCTTGGCGGCGCTTGAGGGTATAAGCTTGACTGACGGCACGGGCCGGTTGCCACTGGGGCTGGTACTCGGAAGTACTGATGAGCTCTGAGCTCGCTTGGCCAGGGCCTCGTTTACCATGAGCAGGCAGTCGTCGAGGGTGACTTTGGTATTGCAGAATCTGACGATGAGGACCGGATCCTTGGTATCATCAGGATATCTGGAATAGATGATGTTGACGAAGTCGTCGTCAGTCACTTGATCAGAGGGATTCTTTGTCGTGTCGACCAGTAACTTCCAATTGTCGGATAGCTGCCTGTACTGGACGTTGAGCTTAACAATTTCCATGGTATTGGAGCCTTGGTCGTAGGTGACCTGATCGGAAGGAGTGCCGTCCTCAAAACTGAGCATGTGAATGCAGAGGTCTGCCCGCGGGTCTGCCGCATCCTCGACTCCGGAGAGTCCTGATTCGTCGTCATCTGACGGTTCAATCCAAACGTAGGGACGTATCGCGTCCGGGTGCGTTGCTGGAGCTGCTAGAAAAACATCATGCCCTTCATTGGAGAAGAGAGGTGCAGCGGGTAGTTCCTCGTGGAGGACGTCCCATACGACTTCCATGCATTCATCCCGAGAATGACGATGTTTGTTGACCTTTATCACAACGATCTCTTCGCCTGGCGGGGCCAGAGAGTTAGCTTGAAGAATGCTGACGAATCTCCGATTGGAGACTGGGGGTTTATGTGCCCACATCATGGCGATGTTCAGCGTTTCTTTCCAATCTGCCTCCAAATGTTGGAAACGACAGTTGAACTTGATGTATCGGACCGCCGGGGTTTGCACCGCTCGAGTACGTTGACATAATTAGCATCTCCGGACTACGAGGATTCTCGATGAGATTTTCCCGATAGTCCCTTGGTTGATTTGAAGGAGGTAACCCCGGTGCACATTGCGAATGTACGCTTGGATATTGTCTCGGCTTCGTTTCCTATGAGGAAACTGTCCCCTCGGATGACTTCAAGATCTCCCTGCCGGTTAATGAACTTAACACACTGATGGAGAGTGGAGGCTATGGCTTTCATGTGATGTAGCCAAGGGCATCCCAAGAGGGTCATGAACTCGGATGGAATGTCCATCACATGGAATTTCTTTGGCACCATTTGGGTCTCGAACCGAGTTCCGAGTCACCGTCCCTGGATGGGATGAGGCGTCTTTGTCATAGGCCCTGATAGTCCGGGTTGACGGAATCAGATGGCTTTCGTTGATGCGGAGGGCTCGCATCATGCTGAGAGGGAGAACATTAACGGGTGACCCGTTATCTACCAATACTCAGGGGAGTGATATGGTGTTGAGCTTGAGAGTGATGTACAGAGCTTCGTTGTGCCCCGAGGCATCTCTCGGTAGATCTTTGTCACGTAACGTGATCATGCGCCATATAGTCGGGAATCGTAGATCTCATCTCTATCCGTAGAAGGAGAGTCATCCGGCCATCCGTTTCCTGTCTTTCTTTTGCGAGGTAAAGCCTTTGCAGGAACCTCGGGATTGCGTTGAGGCTGCTTATGGCGGTTGCCGCCCTTGGTTAGCACGTTGATCGAGTGCGAGTGCCAAGCTGACTTTGATCTTCCCTTTCCGGTCCGGGCTCGAAATCTGGACAAATTGAACCTTAGTTGATCCCGCGGGGGGTTTTGTCTCGGCGCGATAAGGTTACCAAGGTCGAGGTATTCGGAGCCACAGGGCCTGAACTCTGGTTTCAGCGGGACTTTTCGGCTTTTCCACCCTTGTCTGCTGTAAAGATGCATGGCCTGGAGGAAGGGAGGACTGGCTAGAGTAGAGTACGTAGTAGTCGAACCTCCCGGATGGCTCTCCGAGTGTACCCACACTGGTGTCTCCAGCTTCGTATCTTTCTCTCAGCATCTGCTGAGAGGACTTCTTCTTCTGTTTTCTCGGAGGATTGCTCCGGACCATCTCTTGGGACTCGTACTCCAGGCAGGCGGAGCAGTCACAAACATCGTAGCTGATGTGGACATTAGATGAGGACCCAGCAGGAAGAATCGAAGGAACTGGCTCTGCGACAATCTTCTTGGGCACCCACTCAATGTAATTCACACTGTTATTGTTCGGAAAGGGGTTTCTGACTGTATTGGGCCCACGGGATTCTTGTCCGCATTGGCTACGGGATTCTTGGGTTTTTAATTTGCAACGGGTTTAAGGAGTCCTTCCTTGATTAACCCTTCCAACATCTTGCTTAGCGGCATGTCCAACTTGTCGAAGTGTACGGCAGGCTGCTTTGAAGTGGAGTTGTTGCTTTGTGGGGCCCAGGTTTTACATTGCCATTGCTGTCCACGATGGATATAGTTAACTGAGACATATCTTTCCCTTTGTCGGGGGCCGGTGCGGGATTGAATGCAACTGGCGAGCGGTATACGCGTATGGGCGTGCGGTAGCTAACTTTTCCTTGAGATCCTTCTCGAGCGTGAGCCCGGCATTGACCATGGCCGGAGATGCAGGAAGAAATGATGACCGATGAGAGTTCTGATGGACGGTCTTAAGCAGGACTTGAAGATCCGCATCTGTTCCTCTTTGGAGAGTGGCTCCATGATCTCGGAGAGTTTCCAACTCCACCTCTTGTAGAATTCCCCAACACTTTCATCCGCTTTTTGCTCAGTAGTGATTAAGTCCTCGCGACTTGTTTCCCACTCTAAATTGGATCGGTACCGTTCCAGGCAGATGTTACTAATCTGATCCCAGGTGTGGCGATCCGCAGGCTTGACCCTTAGAAACCATCGTAACGCTGAACTTTTGAGCGTATGCTTTGGAAGTGGTCGGCCATTTGCTTTGGAGGGTTGCTCCTTTTGCTCTCATGCCGAGAACGTAGGTGTCGACGTGCGTTTGAGGACATTCGGTTCCGTCGAATCGGTCCATCTCAGGCATTACGAACTTGGCGGGGAGAGGCGTGACCATTCCCGGATACGTGGATTTGAGCATTTCTGCTTTAAGGCTGCTCATGGTGGCTTTCGGGTCTTTCATCTATTCGACCGTCCGAGGCTAAGGTTGGGTCCAGTGGTGGGCTGAGGCTCGACGCGGGTGTTACCACGTGAGCGGTAGTGATTGGAGGTGGAAGGCTTGATATATGTGGATATATGGGGGCCTTTTACGGCTGTATCGGGGTTTGTCCCCGGTGTTTTGGGATTCGTGTATAGGCAATGGGACGAACCGGGAGGGTATTGAAGGATATTGGCATCTGAGATGGTCCAGCGATGCGGTGGTGGTATTGAGTGATAGGAGTAGCAGGGCTGGCCAAATATGACGGGGTTGCCACAGGAGGTGGCAACGTGAAGCATAGGTCAGTTTCCTTGATTCGGGAAGGCATCCGAAGTAAGTTGGCGGGGAGGAACCTGATTGAAGGTTTGGTGAACTGGTTTCGGGAATCGTCATCCTCGACCGGGACAAAAGTACCGTCGGCGGGGATAGCTTCTATACCACGCTCTTTCGGAAAGGCTGTACCACGAAATTCTGCTGATCCTCTTTCAGCCTCTTGTGAACCTCACAAGCCCGGATGGCTTCTTCCAATGTCATATACATTGCCGGTGGCGGGGTCCTTCCCCTCACGATTTCTCGGTGAACTAGACATGTCGGAAATTCTGGCTGAGGGAACTGAGGGAATCGAAGAACTTTCTGACGCTGCCGTTACTGTGATTCTGGCAAGGCGCTGACCCGGAAATATGAACCACTTTCTACTCGCTACAGGGAACGAAAGGAAGGGTTTAGGCTTCGGAAAAGGGTATTTGGCTCAAGGTTTCGGGCTTGTGCAATGTGCAGTTACCGATTAATGTTTACTTAAAGCGTGTTTTCTCAGAGTCTTAATCGGTTGGAAAAGAGCGAGTCTTCTTTTTCGAAACTAATCCTAGAGCTCTAATCAGTGGATCTCGTCATTATGCTTATAAGCCCCTCATTTCCATTGTAGATCATCTTTCTCGAGACGGACTATCCCGAGCGAGGTCTTATAAGGCAAGCGAGTTCCACCGACAAAGGAAAAAGTGAACTTAAGGCTAGCTGATCACGCAAACTTTCAACGTATGTGGCCTTGCGGGCCACAGTCGAAGTCAACGTCCTTAAGTTAAGGCGGGGATCGTGCCAAAATTTCGGCATGACCTCTCCTGACTCGCTTGTGCGAGGGACCTTAGCTTTTGGCGTTGGCTAAGTTGTGGCTGGCACGGTGGATACGGTGAGGTTTGGTGACACGGCGTCACATTGAACCTTCGGGTATATTTTTCGGCAGAGCTCCGCATCAAAGTAAAGGATGAAAAGCTCAAGACTTCGGGTCGGGAACGACCTTCGGTCTCAACCTCTCGAGCTTGACTCGGAGCGGGGCCCGGCGTAAAAAACATACACTTAGGCTTTATGACACGAGCTAAGCCAAAAACCAACCGGGGTCTTGGAAAAAGTGTGACACAAAGAGTGCATGGCTTACACGGTCTAGGATGGGATGTTTGGGACGACCCCGTGCGCCCCCGAAAGGTGTACAGCGGCACCAATCGGGGTGCAACTGATAAGGCCATCCCGGGTTAGGGGTTATAGTGTGCAGTGTACCAAGGCAGCAAGTGCACGTGAAGTGCGGTGTTCCGAGGCAGCAAGTGCGCGTAGTGTGCGGTCACTAAAATTCTTTTTCTGAGTAAAAACAGAGATTTTTCAGAATGTGTCTTAAAGCATTATGATGCGCAGTTCAAAAGACAGCATGAAAATCAAACATGAATGGGAATGCACAAACATGGTATGATTTTGGAAAATGTCAATGTAATGCCTTTGAAAAAAACCGTTCGAGGTTTAAAGTAACACACGCACACGAAAACGAGGAAGGGTAAACGAAATTTTGACCCACGGAATGCTTTTTTTTGAAAACAACGGCAGTTTTGAAAAAAAGTATCTTGTCCCCAGCGGAGTCGCCAACTGAAATTACTCGGGATTTCGCGCGGGCGGCGCGAAACGCGGTTGTCTTTCGCGGAGGGTTGGTGTCTGAGACCTCGCTTCATGGGAAGGAAAAAATGAGGAGTCGCCACGCGGTTTTTGTATTTTGAGCCCAAACGTTGAGAAATGGATTTTGTGAAAATGGTGTCGTTTTTATTGGTAACAAAAACTTAGGAAAAGGCTTTGAAAACGGGGGTCCTTTTTATTGGTAGCAAAAACGAGTAAAAAGCTTTTTAGTACCAGAGATTGTTAGGTTCGGAGGTCACGTTACGTTTCGGGAAGAGTATATTGAGATCACCCAAAATGCCTCGCATGACGAGTCTTTCTACCTTTCTCGAAATCGTGTGTGTGTGTGTGTGTGTTTTGAAATGGGGGCTTGAATGACAAGCTTAATCTTGGTTTGAATGTCAAACGTTGATTAGGTGACTTTTGAAAAAGCGATCGTTTGAATGACAAACGTCGGTTTTGAGACGGAAATGAGCGTTTGCGTGGCAAACGTCGATTTGAGTTTGAAATGAGCGTTTGCGTGACAAACGTCGATTTTGAGCTTTTTTGAAAAGGAGTTCGAATGACGAACTCCAGTTTTGAACCGGGCGATTCATTGTTAACGATTTTTACGGGAAAAATACGTATTAAATGATTTTGAATGTCAAATAGCGGCTTTTAGTTTGAAAGATGAGCGTTCGGAGGCCAAACGTCATTTCGCGCGTTTTGAAAGAGAGTTCGAAGGACGAACTCCGGTTTTGAACCGGGCATTACATTGTTAACGATTTTTACGGGAAAAATACGTATTAAATGACATGCAATCAACGAATCGGGTTGCGACTCGGACTTTGAAAAGTAAATACTATCACGATCCAAACGGGTCGGACTTTGTAAATGACAATATTTAAAAGCGGTATCAACGGAATCAAACGATGCTGGAATCGTAAATGACGATCGGCGAGCCAAACGGCTCGGAGTTGTAAATGACGATCAACGAGCCAAAACGGCTCGGAATTTTAAATGACAGAAAAGTAAATGACGATCATGACGATCATGGATCGATCGATCGATCCGGAATGGTAAATGACAGAAAAAGTAAAACGGAACGGGGTCGGAACGCCGTTTTAACCCGTGATTACTTCTCTTACGGAGAAGAGAAGAGGATCGAGGGCTAAAACGTATCGGACCCCGTTAGACGGAGGCGTCTACATTTCGATAACGGTGTTCGAAAGCGGTTATAGCGGCGGCACGTAAACCGAGACGAAACGAGAGATTAGAGAGAGAGAGAGTTATACCTATGGCTAGGGTCGACTCCTTTGGCTCGAGAAGGTGTATACGGGACATTGAAAGAGGTTTGAAATGGTGTTTCGTAGTGGTGAGGGACGTATTTGATCGAAATACGGAGGTTTCACGCGAATCGAGGCAAAACGGGAGCTCGGGAGGGTGAAAGCTGGTAAGGGCCGTGAGGTAGTGAGTTTTGGGGTAAAATATTGTTCTCAAATGGCTTTGACAGCCCTCTCTATTTATAGGTGAAAAATGCGGTAGGAGTCCCCGTGCCGGACTTAGGCGATTTCCGGGGGTTTTTTGTATTTTGGAATTTTGGAGGGACTTGCTTGGCAATTTATGAAATGTGCACATGGAGTTCGTGGGACTTTATTTGTATACCGGGGGTATTTTAGTCTTTTCCCTTTGATTTTGATTGAAAGGTGATGTGTGGGGGTGTGGCATGCTCCACGTGTCCCATGAGTCACCAAATGCGTGGGAGTTCGTTCCCAGGTCCGGTTTTGTCCGTTTTTAAAATAACGATCAGGAAAATGTCCGAAACGCCCCCGGAAAGTGCCGGAAAGTGCATTTTTCGAGGAAAGCCATACTTTACGTGCGATGACACGTGTCAAGTACGCTTTGACGCTCGGGATGCACGGGCGATCCGGGACGTCTCGTTGGCATGGCAACGGGGAGTTTAACGAGTTCCGGTTAACCTGGAGCGGGCCAGTTAACGGATTTCGGTTAACTTTCTGACGGATTTTGACGATCCGGATTTGGGTACTTACAGTTAGTGATTTGTGATTTGCTTTTAAAGCTTTGTCGAGACGCAAGATCTCTTGTTTGCCTTTTGTTTCTTTTGTGAGCCTTGATGTGTCAGTCTTTGGAATTTTCTGTTGTATTTGCGGACTGAAGTAGCCTGTGCCTTGAAGGCAATCCCTTTTTCGCCTGGGTTTTATATTTGTATGGGATGTTGAATGATCCCTTGACAAGTCGTTTTGATGGTCTTTTCCGTGGCTTCCTTGCCTCTTGTTTGTTGGCGCCGGGCTCTTGACCTCATTTTTGTAGCTTCTGCTTGAGCTTATTATATTATATTTTTTTTAGAGCCTTTGCTCGAGCTCTTTTTTTTTGAAGCGCGTGAGGGCGAAGACAAGCCCCTGGCTTGGAAGTTGACATGGGTCAGTCGTTTTGACGTTGAGTGACCCTCGGATGTCCTTTGATGTTGCCGCCGTCGTTTGACTTGGTCAAGGTGATGTTGGGGGCATGCTCTTGGAAAGTGTGTAGTTTGATGGAGGTCTTGATTGACATTCAAACTTTTTGACTTTTTTGTGTGTTTTTAGACCGGACCAATTAAGGTTGCCTACGTTCCCCCGGACTAGAGGGCTCAGGTCTGCGTAGTTTGACACTACATGGAGTGCTAAGAGATGCGCAGTTGTTCTTCTTTAGTCGAAGTATCTGTGAAGTTTGCTTTCGTTGACTGGATTCATGAAGGGATTGCCGTCTAGGTCTGTCAGCTTCATGGCACCTCCGGAGAAGATCTTTTGAACCACGAAAGGGCCAATCCATGTTGGTTCCCATTTTCCCAGTGGATTGGTTCGAGTCGGAGGCTTTTCTTTGAGTACTAGATTGCCTTCCCTGATGTCTCGGGATTTGACTTTCTTGTCGAAAGCTCTAGCCATCCTGCTTTAGTAGGCTCGGACGTGTTCCATGGCCTTTAGTCGTCGCTCGTCTAGCAGAGCCAGTTCGTCGTGTCGGCTTCGGAGTCATTCGACTTCATTGATTTCGTTTTCCAGCAACACTCGGAGTGAGGGAATTTCCAATTCAACGGGCAGTACTGCTTCCATCCCGTACGTTAGGGCGATTGGAGTTTCTCCCGTGGCTGTTCTGACTGATGTTCTGTAGCCCCAAAGTGAAAGGTGCTGCTTTTCGGGCCAATCGCGCCCTCGGGTGGTCATTTTTTGGATGATTCGTTCGAGGGTTTTATTTGCTGCTTCCACGACGTCGTTCATTTGTGGCCGGTAGGGAGAAGATTTGTGGCACGTTATTTTGAATTTGGCCAGCAGTCTGTCGCATTCACCTTCGAAGTGGGAGCCGTTGTCTGATATGACCTCGTTTGAGATGTCGTATCGGCAGATGATGTTTTCCTTGAGGAAATGTGCCACTTTCTTGGAGGTGAGCACCTTGTAGGACTTGGCTTCGACCCATTTGGTGAAGTAGTCGATGGCTACCAAGACAAACTCGTGGCCGTTGCTACCTGGCGGAGCGATTTTCCCAATGATGTCGATTCCCCACGTGGCGAAGGGCCAGGGCGTAGTCATTCAGTAAAGATCGTGAGGAGGTAGATGATTGAGGTTGGAGAACCGTTGACACTTGTCGCAGCTTCGGACAAAGTGGATGCAGTCTGCCTCCATGGAGATCCAGTAGTAGCCCATCCGAAGAATGATTTGCATCAGGGCTCTGGCGTTCATGTGGGGGCCGCAAGCCCCGTTGTGGACTTCGTTCATGAGCTCACTGGCTTCTTCCTGGCTGATGCAGCGTAGGAGTGGTCCTTGGTAGCGTTTCTTGTATAGCATGTCCCCAAGGATGACAAAGTGAGAGGCTAGGCGTTTTAGGGCCATGATGCTCTTGGCTTTGGCTCCTTCCCTGCGTTGACCCTCTTCATTCATGAAGGCGGTTTCCCCATTTTTGAGGTATTAGAAGATCTGATTGCAATGCTTGATGAGGAGGCCTCCGTCTTGCGTCTCTTTGGCTCTTCAGTAGTTCCCAAATTCACTTTGATTAAAACCTCCTCGGCACCTTGGGCCCGGTTTTTCTCTCGTTTGACAACATGCTTAAATGTTTGTTTAATGCACTTGTTCAATTAATGGGTCTGCTTCTTTGTTAGATGAATTGTTATTAACTGTTTTGATTAGTTAACTCATCATTCGTTAAAGATGCAATGAAAGGATATTTTAGAAAGGTCGGACCTTTTATTGAAAGCGTAGAGAAGATACATTGTTGATCATGGACTCACAATCTTTGGGCGTAAAGCCGTCAGATGACACAAAAGACGTGAAATCCTAGACATCATGACTCGAGGCTAGACTCTAGGCGACGAGGGATTGGACCAGGCTTCATTACTTTTTGCGGGCTGCGGGCTAAGAGGGGGTGGCAATGGCTTTGGTGGCCATTCTTCAGTCGAGGCGGATCCCGGAGGATAGCTTGCCTGTGGTTCGACTTCAAACCAGATTGCGGAGGTTTTTGGTTGCTCTTCTGATGATGTCCCTCCATTAGTGTGGCTGCCAGACCTTGGGGGACCTTGATGATAGAAGTCGCTGAGAGCTACTTCCAGGAGGGCGAAGCATTCACTGATTCGGAGTTGATTCTTGCTGATGTTGATCATTTTCATAGAATCTGCCTCTTTTATCTGAGATCTTTGCTTGGATGACGTTTACGATGTCTGAATCGAGGGGCAGGCTATTTCTCCTTCTCTGATTAGGCTTTGGAGGAGGTTGTGCCACTGTTCGTCTAAATCAGACACCGGGATGTTGAATTGGACTATGCTGTGATGACTGTCTCCGTATGATCTGAGCGTGTCGGCCAGAGGGTTGTCCTGCACCAGTGGGTCGGTGATGAGCCAGTTTTCAAGAGGGTTTTTGGCGAAGTATGGGTCTACTCCTCGATCAATCTCCATCTGGGCATCCATTTCTTGTTTCTCTTTCAAGCATTCTTCGCAGTCGCATAGGTCAGAGTTGTCGTCTTGACCCATGAGCTCTTCGATCACTAGCTCATCGCGGCTTAAAGCGTGGATGTAGGGATCCACTTCGTAGCATGATAAGGCTGGAGATTCGCCTGCGGAGGAGTATTCGGTCATGTCGGGACCTTCTTCATGGTCATAGCTTGCTGGCCAAGCGCTTGCTATCGTGCTGCTTTCGCGGATTACCTCGAGGATTCCCTTGGCGTTGATGAATTTCATGCATTGGTGAAGAGTAGATGATACCGCTTTCACCTGATGTATCCAAGGTCATCCCAGCAGGGCAGAGAAAGTTGGCTTGATGTCCACCACTTGGAATTCTACCGACTCCAATTGTACGTCGAATTGGATCCTCAGATTGATGACTCCTACGACAGGGCGTGGAGTGGAGTCGTAAGCTCGGATTATTCGGGGCAAAGGTCTCATTAGGGAGCGGTCGACGCGGAGGCGCTTCAGTGTGCTCAAGGCAATGATGTTGACTGCGGAGCCGTTATCGATCAAGACGTTCGGTAGGTAGAACATCTCTATCTTTATGAGGATGAGGAGAGCCTCGTTGTGTCTGTTTTCACACATCGGCAAGTCTTCGTCTGTGAAGGCTAGACAGCTTCCGGTGCTGTCGTTTGATTCAGTCTCCTCTGGGGAGCGTTCAATCCAGCCGTTGGTGTGTTTTGATCGTGGCAGAGATCGTAGGGAGACACTTGCCCTTGGGCGTTCTTGTCTAGATTCCCGGTCAAAGGATCGTTTGACTCTGGTTTCGCGTTCCCAGTCGTATCGAGATAGCATGTTGACGGTTTCGGAGACTGCAGGAGGCTTACTCTCGCTTGGAATTTTGTCGAAGGCTATCGTGTTCACCCTGTCATTTCGGGGGAATGGATTTCCAATGGTGTTGGGGCCACGGGGGCGTTCCAACTTTCCCTCTTCGATTAACCCCTGGACCACTTGCTTCAGGATGAAGCAATTGTCGGTGGTGTGACCGGGGTAGTTGTGGAAGGCGCAGTGCTTGCTCATATCCATGTTGGGCTTGAGAGTCTTTGGTTGGAAATTCTCGAGAGGCTTGAGGAGATTTCGCTTTACCAATGCTTCGAATACTTGGCCCAGAGGCATTTCGAGGTTATCGAAATGCTGGAACTGTGGGATGCGAGGGGGATTGTTGTTCCTCGGGGGTGCATGATCACGGTTTACTTGAGGTCCGTTTTGTATGTAGTGTACCATTCCGGCTGCTTCTTTTCCTTTGTTTGGGATAGGTGCTGGATTTGACAGGTTTGTCCAATAGCGGTAAGACGAAGCAGGGGTTGCTGTTGTCTTTTGAAGGCTCAGGGTCTTTTTGAACTTGGTTAAAGCATTGACCATGGCACGGAGATCTGGTTAGAAGTGATGGCTGATCAAGGTTCTTAGAGATGGGTTGAGGCAGGAGTGGAAGATGTCCATTTGCTCTTCCTTGGAAAGCGAATCCATTATCTCGCTTAGCTTCCAGTTCCATCTTTTGTAGAACTCGCCTACAGGCTCATCGTCCTTTTGCTCGGTGGCTTGCAGATCGTGGCGGTTTGTCTCCCACTCGAGGTTGGCGCGGTACTTCCCCAGGAAGATCTCGCTGATTTGGTCCCACGTGGAGCGGTTTTCTGCCTTTACGTTGTGGAACCACCTTAGCGCTATAGACTTGAGAGAATGTTGGAAGTGATCAGCCATTTGTTGAGGGGCTGCCCCTTTGGCTCTCATACCCAAGACATATGTGTCGATGTGGGTTTTTGGGCATTCCGTTCCGTCGAACTTTTCCATTTCCGGCATCCTAAATTTCAAAGGAAGCGGGACCACCTTGTTTGGATCAGTGGGCATGAGGGAATCCTTCTGAGAACTGGCTAGCTTGCCTTGCATGTCTTTCATTTTCTCGATCAACCAAGACATGTGAGGATCGGCAGGTTGAGGAGGGTTGCCATTTTCGGGGATGGACACCGAAGATGGAGGTGGATTGGCTGATGGGATCGCCATTCGGGAGTCTTGGGGAGGTAGTTGAGTGTACACCAACCCATACCCTGGAGTGTTGAAATTAAGGGCGTGATTGCCCGGGCCGCCAAGGGTTGTGTTTGGGAATTGGGGAAATGTTTCATTAGCCCCAAGTGGAAGACTAGCGGGTGGTAAGTTTGAGATGTCAGGATATCCGCTCGGGATGCCTGTCCCGGTTAAGCATGGGGATTTCAGGTTAGGGCTGCGAGGCTCGTATAGAGGCAGAGGATTGAATCCTGGGGGGTACCGAGATGTACTGGGGTCTGGTGGATCAGGCCCTTATGTGTGCCGTTGATACTGAGCTTGGGGCGCAGGGTCGGGAAATTGGCTTGATCAGGCCGAGACGGGCCCGCTCTGAGCCGCTGACCGATGCCCGAGTGGAGCTTTGAACGAGAGCTGCTCTGCATTGCTGGGATCTCGTAGCTTGGCAGAGGTGGGACCTGCTGATAGCTTTGAGGACCCGGGAGAGCCGGTATTTCTTCGTCTTCTATGAGGACGAAGGTCCCATCAGGTTGGGGAACAGCAACGGTTCCACGAAGGCGCAGGGTGTCCACGATCCAGGCTTGCTACTCCTCTTGACGCTTCTTGAGAGTTTTGAAGGCTCGCAGCACCTCCTCCATTGTCTGAAGGTTCCTTAGTGGTGGGGTTCCGTTTCCCTCACTGTTGTCTGTTGATCCCGTCATGGGGGAGTAGCGGACGGTGCGAACCGTTGAACCGGAAGGGCTGTCGGACCTTGTGACATCGATACTGAAAAGGCGGCTCCTGGGTATTCTTAACCACTCTCGGTTCGCTAGAGGGGGTGACGGGTAAGGTTTAGACACGGGAAGGCCTTTCGGGATAAAAGGGGGGAAGCTCACGTGACATGCGGTTTCCACTTTTATATTTATTATTATTTTTTTGTTGTTTTAATTTACTTAAAACAGTGTTTTTTCAGAATCCTAGGTAGGTTGGAAAAGATCGCTCTTCTTTTTCGCAACTATGCTAGATCCTGGGTCAGTGGAGACCATCTGTGCGGCTATAAGCCCCTCGTTTTGCACCTGTATTTCGACATCCCGGGGTGGACAGCCCCGGGCGAGGGTCCTATAGGGCAAGAGGTTTCAACCGGCCTAAAAGAAAAATCGAACCTAAGGACCGAGCCTGTCATATTCGTTTTAACGCGTTATCCATGTGAATAGTGAGTCGAGCTGGCACCTGAGTCAAGATCGGGTCAAGAGTTCGGCATGACCTCTCTTTACCTTGCTTGCGCAAGGGATCTGTGACGTTTAGGCATTGGCTGGGTCATATCGTCATGGCTAACGTATTAAAGGCTTGATGACATGGTGTCATGTGGGCATGGATGTATATCCGGGACGGAACATCGTCTGGGTGTAGCTTCGGAAATCAAGATCAGGTCAAGATTTTAGCATGACCTTTCATCGCTTTGCTTGCGCAAGGGATCTTGAGTTCCGAGCTTTGACTCAGAAAATGGCCGGCATGGGATATGTATCCAGGCTTGTATGATACGGACTGGGTAAAAACCAACCAAGTCTGGACATAGTGTGACTCAAGACTCAAACGTGCAGGGTTGACGCTTGGCTAGGATGGGATGTTTGGAATGATCCCGTGCGCGTCCAAGAGGCATAGGAAGACCAAACGGACTGCAACTGAGACCACTCCGGGTTGAGGGTTGTAGTATGCAGTGTATCCGAGGCAGCAGTGCGAGTAGCGTGCGGTGTACCGAGGCAGCAGTGCGAGTAGTGTGCGGTCTCTAAAATTCTTTTTCTGGGTAAAACATAAGTTTTTGATGAATTTTAAATGTATGTACACAGATGTATATTGATGCATTTTTTTTTTGAATTTTTATTTTTTTTTGTAAAATAAAAAAGTAAAGCACATGCACACACACACAACAGTTAAAGAAAGGGGTAAAATGAATGTTTGACCCTCATCATTGTTTTAAAAATCTTTTGTTTTTGTTTAAAAGTTTTTAAAACAAAAAACTCCCCAGCAGAGTCGCCAACTGAAATAGCCCGGATCCGAGAGGCAGCGCGACCGCGCCCCGGCATC
Organism: Adenophora triphylla var. japonica; assembly: GCA_022495995.1. Taxonomy (NCBI): domain Eukaryota; kingdom Viridiplantae; phylum Streptophyta; class Magnoliopsida; order Asterales; family Campanulaceae; genus Adenophora; species Adenophora triphylla. The sequence continues at coordinate 100,785 of JAFEMH010004742.1, forward strand.
TGGCATTTCCCGCTTTGCAACGTTGTTGGTGGAGGTGTCTCGCTGTGTCTTGCTTTGTAGAGTCGCCACGCCGTTTTGATTAAGCCCAAAACATTGAGAAAAGGCATCAGTTTAAAATAATAATAAATTGTTTTTGTGTGATGAGATTTTTGAGTTCGGAGGTCAGGTTACTCCTCAGGAAGAGAATATTTAAATATTAGAGCTCACCCGAGTAGCCTCGTAAAAACGAGTCTTTCGATATCCCTTATTCTTTAAATGTTGTGTGTGTGTGTGCTTTTAAAAATGCATGATGTATCGGATGTCTACATTGTACACTACGTATTGAAATGTATTGAAATAGTAATGGAAGGAAGCCTTACCAATGTTGGTTCGTGTCTGTCTTCCGCGGGGGAATAGTGTTTGAGGATGGAATAGTGTTTCGAGACGGACCGGGATTACTTCGGGATGTGCCGGTTGTCTGCGGACAGAGCTTCGACGTGCCTTGGGATTGTCGGGTGTGCACTCAGGCAGAGTTTCGGCGTGCGTTGGGATCGCAGGGATTGTTGATTGGATTCGGGCAGAGGTTCGGCGTGCGTCGGGATCGTCGGTTGCTGATAGGCTAAAGTCGCACGCCTACAAATTAAATACCAAGACTCGGCTACAAAACTGTAGCTAGGACAAGTCCAGGGTCGATCCACTTAAGAACGGTTATTTATTTGCACAATTGTCACTTGACAAGATTGGGGGTCTAAGATTGATTTTTATTAAATTTCTAAGACGGGAATAAAAACTAACTTGTAAAACAATTAAAGGCAAGCACTTTGGATCAATTATTTTTCTCGTCTATCATTCAAATATCATTGGTTAACTCTTTTCACTTTTACCCTATTCACTCGATCACGAGATTTATTTCAATCTCTATCTCTTCCTTTGATAATAGTTAATAGCAATGACACATTCACTAATAACCCTAATCAATACCTAAGCCTAACTGACACAGTATAGATTCACAATATCGATTGATTCCGCTTTAAGAGATTAAGATCGAGATCACGTTCTAATATTATTTTAATTAAATACTTGTCTATTTTCTTCCTCTTCACAATTTACCATGATACATGCATAAACTATCAAGTTGCTACTTGTGAAACCCTAAATTGACACAATCTTAGGGGATTCTAGCAATGAATTAAGATCCAAGATTAAACAATTGGCTAATTGAAAAACCCTAGAAATCAAATCAATCAATTAATCAGAAGAAAATATGAATATGACAAAATAGATGAAAAGAAATTAACCTCAATTGAATTTAAGACAGTTCCAACAATTGAATCCAAAGCAAAGAAATTAGTTCTCCATAAAAAGCTATGAACTCTCTAGGGAAAAATAATAATAAAAGTCTAACCTAAAATAATTGACAAAAGAAGTATATATACTCCTCCGTCCAATAAAACTAAAACCTAATTGAAAAAGGAAAAATAAGAAAATAAAATTAAAAAGGCTTTCAAACGACAACAGCGAGGCCCAAAAGTTACGGCAATGAAGAGAGTCGTGGCACGAGTCGTGGAAGAAAAATCAATCATGCAGAATCCAAGCACGAGGCGTGTACCAAGGAACCAGTCGTGACATACTTTGATTTGGCTGACTTGCGTTGGCTTGTTTGCTGCATTTGCATTGACTTGGTCCATTTGTCTTTTCTGCACTTTGGTCCCTCAACTTTCCAGCTTTGCACCTTGATTCTTGAAGTTTTCAGATTTTCAGATTAGCCTCTGAACTTTATATTTCTAGCTTACTCCCCAATTTTCCATAATTGCAGTTTGGTCCCTGGATTACAATAAAATCTCACTAATACCTTTCAATACATATTTCACTCAAATTACATCAAACCTATACTAAATACATGAAATAGAGAATTATATGGACGGAAACATAGAAAATATATAGTATAAATCCGTCCTATCAAATACCCCCATGCTTAGACCACTACTCGTCCCTGAGTAATATCCTAAACTCCAATCTAACACCAGTCTAAAACAGATGCATGGAGGGTAAATGATTCCTAGTCTCCTCTAATCCACCAACACAAGACAATGAAAAATAGTAATCATCGGAGCAATTAGGAACTCCGTCTCCTTATAACACCCAAAACATAAACAATAAAAATAATGACCTTAGCTTGATACCAACTCCCATGATAAAACGATATCCAAACTAAGGTCCACACAAATAAAAGCCAAGGGGAACTAAATGTGTCCTATGTTTCCCCCACGCTTGGCTCACACTACATATATACCCTCATAAAAAGAAATCATTGCTAAGGTTGCGACCCTTAAGCAAAAATTTACCTCGTGAAAAGCACCAACACCCCTTATAACTCCAAAAATGGACGAGGGTTTCTAAATCCTAGGCACCACTATCCAAACCTCCTACTCCATAGTGATCCTACCCAACACTCCAAACCTCCCTTATGTCTCCAACTCCGGTGATATAAAAGATAGTATACATTTCACATCCTCACCTTTTGCCTAGGTGCCATTTCCGATTTTCACCTAGCCTCTCATTTTCTTTTTCTTTTTCTTTTTTTCAAATTTTTTTTTCACAACACACCCTCTCCTTTTACCTAAGTGCACTCTCGGGTTTTCACTTAGCCACTCTTTTCTTTATAACTTTGTTTTTAAATTATACACAACGATACACTCATCCTTCCCCCCACACTTAAACTAGACATTGTCCTCAATGGAACTAAACAATGAATACGGGACAATAAACATGGGGAGAAGGGGCCCAAGTAAACTAAGTAATGGGACGGGGGGCTCAAACAACATGAGCCTCATCAATGAAAGGGGGATGAAAGTAATCTTTATTTACCTCTAGAAGATGTTTGGTTTCCATGACATGCCTCCCCGTTGGAGACCATTTAGGCTTCCCCTTTTTCTTTTGCTTCCCTTCTTTCTTCCTCGGTGGTTCACCTTTCTTTGCCTCCTCCGGCTTCATTTTAGAAAACTACACTTCATCTATCTTGGCATTCTCCTTGATAATCGGCTCCCTCAAGTCCATGGCACAAACTTTACGCGCATTCTTGGAAAGATTCATGGCATCAAAAATATTAAATTTCACCACCTCCCCATCAAACTCCATGGTTAGAGAGCCCTTCTTTACATCAAGTTTTGTCTCTGAAGTAGACATAAAAGGCCTTCCCAACAGAATTGGAGCCTTAGAATCAGTCACCATCTCTAAAATGAAGAAATCTGCCAGGAACAATAGATCACCAACCTTCACTTCTACATCTCTCACCACCCCCTTCGGGTATGCGTTGGACTTATCCGCCAACTGAATCACCACTCTAGTATCCTCCAATTCACCCAACTTAAGTTCTTCAAACAATGTATATGGCATTACATTGATTGAAGCCCCCAAATCGAGCATAGCCTTCTGCACCGAGTTACCCCCCAACGATATCGGAACCACGAACATGCCCGAATCACTACACTTTTTGGGCATCTTTTTCTAATAAACCGCAGACACATGCTCCAAGGTCTTCACCTTTTTCTGACTCCTTTCCTTCTGATTTCTCTTCATTGTGCATAGCTCCTTTAAGAACTTCGCATACCTCGGAACTGATTGAAGAAGATCTAGAAACGGAATATTCACCTCGAGCCTCTTGAATTTGTCAAAGATAGCCTTGTCAGGCTCCGGTTTTCTATCCTCCCTCAATGCATAAGGAAACGTAGGGACAGGCTCATAAACAGGAAACACTGATGGAATATATTTCTCTTCAGGGATTTTCTCTTCCATCTTCTTCTCCACCTCCAACTCTGGCTCAATACTCTTTTCAACCTTCTGTTCAGGCTCTATCGGCACCATCTTTCCATCAACTTTCTTCTTCCGCCTCACATATACTGCGCTAACATTCTGCTTCGGAGGTTGCTCAATCTGAGGTGGTACTTTTGCCGCATCTCTAGCCTCTATTCTCACTACTGCCTCTGCATTTTGGCCCAATTGCCTCTCCAGATTACTAATACTAGCATCTGTCTTCTGTTGATACTGCTGCATATTCCCATTCATAAGAAACATACTCTGTGCTAATGACCGTACCATGTCATTTGTAGCCTGTCCTTGCAGTTATTGCTGTCCAACGGGTGCTCTGTACCGATTGAACTGGTTGCCCTGATACTGCTGACCCTGAACCAACGTCTTCAACAAAATTTTCACATCCTCCATCTCAGCCTTCAATTCACTCGTTGTATCACCCGATCCCGCTGCACTGACTTGTCTAATACTAGACCTCCTTCCGTGCTTCCTTGTGCTCTTGGCCAACTCTTCTATCAACTGCTCTGCATCCCTGCTAGTTTTATTCAGAATACTACCTCCACAAGCAGAATCCACCCACCGTTTGTCATGCACAGTCAATCCTCTATAGAAATATACAATAAGCTGCTCATCATCAAAGCCATGATATGGACAGCTTCTGCAAAGCTTGTAGAACCGGTTGTGATAGTCATATAGCGATTCATCGGACCGCTGCTCCATGTTGCTGATATCCCGCTTCATGACATTGATCTGATCTGGAGGGAAAAACTCATCAAGGAACACCTCCTTCAACTGCTGCCAAGAAGTAATGCTATTGGGTGGCAAGTGATAATACCACGCATTCGCGTTATCCTTAAGAGTAAAGGAAAACACCCTCAACAATAGTTGCTCTAGAGGCAATGCAGCCGGCTTCATGCTCTTGCATATCTGCACAAACTGGGCTGTGCTGATTCGAAATCTCCCCTGGTATCCCATTAAAATGGGGCAACTGGTTCAACAACCTCGGCTTCAACTCAACAGTGACCCCAGCTGGCAAATCAGGAAATAACACTGCTTGTGGTTGCTCATTCTAGTTCGGAGCAATCCTCTGCCTTAATGTCCGAACTGGGGGAGGTGGGTTATTGTTGCCTCTTCCATTACCCCCATTATTCACAACTTCCGGATCGTTATCAGCCATACCGTTATTGTTATTCATCTCGTCCTGCTGCAAATTTCTTCTGTACCTAAAATATCTTTCAATTTCTGGAACAAAGGGACTAGCAAACTGATTAGCAGAACGGGTCTGGACCATAAAAGGTTCCACACCACAAGATGACAATTATAATAAATCTCACTAAACAGGAAACAAGAAAAAGAAAAAGAAAAAGAAATAGAATAAGAAAAAGAATAAGAGTGCAAACAAATAAACACCATTCCCCGGCAACGGCGCCAAAATTTGATAGGCTAAAGTCGCATGCCTACAAATTAAATACCAAGACTCGGCTACAAAACTGCAGCTAGGACAAGTCCAGGGTCGATCCACTGAAGAACGGTTATTCGTTTGCACAATTGTCACTTGACAAGATTGGGGGTCTAAGATTGATTTTAATTAATTCCTAAGACGGGAATAAAAAAAACTAAGTTGTAAACAATTAAAGGAAAGCACTTTGGATCAATTATTTTCCCCGTCTATCATTCAAATATCATTGGTTAACTCTTTTCACTTTTACCCTATTCACTCGATCACGAGATGTTTTTCAATCTCTATCTCTTCCTTTGATAATAGTTAATAGCAATGACACATTCACTAATAATCCTAATCAATACCTAAACCTAACTGACACAGTCTAGATTCACAATATCGATTGATTCCGCTTTAAGAGATTAAGATCAAGAACACGTTCTAATATTATTTTAATTAGATACTTGTCTATTTTCTTCCTCTTCACAATTTACCATGACACATGCATAAACTATCAAGTTGCTACTTGTGAAACCCTAAATTGACACAATCTTAGGGGATTCTAGCAATGAATTAAGATCCAAGATTAAACAATTGGCCTAATTGAAAAACCCTAGAAATCAAATCAATCAATTAATACAGAAGAAAATATGAATAGGACAAAATAGATGAAAAGAAATTAACCTCAATTGAATTCAAGACGGTTCCAACAATTGAATCCAAAGCAAAGAAATTAGTTCTCCATAAAAAGCTATGAACTCTCTAGGGAAAATAATAATAAAAGTCTAACCTAAAACAATTGACAAAAGAAGTATATATACTCCTCCGTCCAATAAAACTAAAACCTAATTGAAAAAAGAAAAATAAGAAAATAAAATTAAAAAGGCTTTCAAACGTCAACAGCGAAGCCAAAAAGTTACGGCAACGAAGAGAGTCGTGGCACGAGTCGTTGAAGAAAAATCAATCGTGCAGAATCCAAGCACGAGGCGTGTACCAAGGAACCAGTCGTGACATACTTTGATTTGGCTGACTTGCGTTGGCTTGTTTGCTGCATTTGCATTGATTTGGTCCATTTGTCTTTTCTGCACTTTGGTCCCTCAACTTTCCAGCTTTGCACCTTGATTCTTGAAGTTTCCAGATTTTCAGATTAGCCCCTGAACTTTATATTTTCACTAATACCTCTCAATACATATTTCACTCAAATTACATCAAACCTATACTAAATACATGAAAATAGAGAATTATATGGACGAAAACATAGAAAATATATAGTATAAATCCGTCCTATCACCTGACCCCCGAACCCATTTTCTCATTTCAAAAGGTTTTCAATGTTTTCTTAAAAACGGCATGGCGACTCCTAAAATTTCATTATTTTTTCGGCGAGCGTTCATTCAGGTTCCGTTAATCAAGATTCAGCGCTAATTCCATCTCTTAATTAACTAAAATCATACAAATAAGGAAGTCTCTCTATTGTAAGCGTTAAGAAAAATAAGATGATAATTGATTTGACATGGAGAATAAGAAGGGAAACACGAATTATAAAGATGAACACATAATTGTCAAGTTTCCAACCCCAAGAATTAGCTGGATTACTCACTAGCCATTGAAATTATAAATATAAGAAAATAATAATACATAAAGGATAGATATACTTATTCTTATAATAAAAAAAGAAGACAATGGTTGGAAAGAAATCTTCAATACTTGTATTACTTCAGTCTTTGAAATAATGTCTCAAAAACTTATAGAAATACAAATCTATGCTAGGGTATGTTTAGAATATTCTTGGCTGTATCTAGATGTGTTTCTTGATTTTCTGGATGTCTAACACTGATAAAAATCGTCATATATATAGGCATTTGGATTAAAGGTTGGTACTGCTTCAAAAGCTATCTTGAAAAGACACCTTTTTGACTGAACAACAGGTGCTCGGCCGAGCAAGGCCTTCAAAAAAAAAAACTCTTATTCTGGTCTCATCTGCTCAGCCGAGTCAAGGGTGGTGCTCGGCCGAGCATCAGCTGGACTGATTCTGCATTTTCAAATTTTATCGTTCTATTTCTATAAGCTTTACTTTATGCCCTTTATACTTCAAAAAATGTACCTAAGCCCTGTACAATCACACAAGTATATCAACCAAGCACAAAATTCGTTATATAAAATAAAATAAGCTAAATTATACTAAATGGTACTAAAATTAAAGTAAATGATACAATTAAAATACTATAAATGACTATAAAATAGCCATTTATCATACTTCTTTCCATTTTCTCTTTTAAATGTGACAAATGCTCAATTTTACATTCAAAAGATCTCTCATCTTCTCTATTTCAAACAAACAATCTCCATTATTGTCTTTCAAAAAAAGCATAAAAAACTACCATTGTTGTACTACTCTAGAGCTTGGAGATGACAAACCTTGGAATTGGATGTTTGACTTTCTTTTTCCATGTTTCATGTTAAATTTATGGCCAATCCTAGGAAGCTGTCAACTTTGCAGTTTTTAGCTCAAATCCTAGGAACATGTAGAAATTGACTGATAAAACACAAAAACAGAATAATACACATAAAGATCCCTATGGATCTCTTTGTAGCATTAATCTGTACGGATCAATTTGTAAGATGTGACATGTGTTAAGTTTTTCCAGTTTTCCGGTTTCAAATATATCTTAAACCCCGTTTTATCAAAACAAACTGTTTTCTAAAAAACTACACAGTTTTTCCTTTTTTTTTCTTTTAGTTATAAAACCATTTGATTTTAAACTCACACACATACACACACAATTTTCGAAAAAATGATAGAAAGACTCATAGATATAAGGCATTTCGGGTAAGTACAAAAATCTATTCACGAGGCATAACGTGACCTCCGAACTTAAAATTTTAAATCAAAAAGCCTTTTGTCAATGTTTTGGGCTCACAAAACGGCGTGACGACTATCTTTTCAAATAAATTCATCCGTCCAATTTTAAAAAAATACATTTTCAAAATGTCCCATGTGCTCGGGCATCAGATCGGGTAATTTCACCACCATAGTGGACTAAGTTCTTGTAGTGGTCCGGGTTGCTCTTACAGTAGTGGCATTGGGTCGAGAACCTCTCCCTCTCATGGATGACCCAGTTAGGGTACCCGAGGCTCCTTATTATTGGAACCAAAGGGGCTACCCCTCCATCTCCCCCCATCATTATCCCAGCCTGGATGTAGTAATCCTTGCTCGACTCCAAGGTGGCCCAACTTACTGTGATCTTGCGAGCAACCAGTGTCAACCTACGTGTCAGATCATCACTCCACTTCGGGACCCAGTACTCGTCCTCCTTCATTGGCTCGAAATCCTCTTCATACAAAGGGAACTCCTATCCCTTCCTACTCTTCATCACGATTAAGTGGCTGTTTCAACCCGATACCTTATTGGGCAAGTTAGAAAAAGTTTTGGGGCCTTAGAATTGGCCGAGGTGCTAATCACCCAAGTCTTATCGTTAACCAACACTTTAAAAAATTTCCTAAACACATGTATACATGACTCGTATCCGATGAACCTACACACCATGGCAAATGCTACCAATACCCTGACCGCATTAGCATCGAGCTACATGGGGATCGCAGTCATGCACTCCAAAAACTCACAGATGAAGGGGTATAGGGGGATTCTCAACCCTACCTCGACCTGGCTATAGTAGAAGGCCACCCTAGTGGTGCTAAGAGCTCAATGCGACCAAGGTAGGGGAAGTCTCAACCCTACCTCGTCTGAACTTTTATAAATAATGATTTTGGGTGAAGGGGTCTTATAGAATTATTCCCCCGTTAATTCTACGAAAATAGAGTTGTTGGATAGCATATGGTCAACATTCGCTGAATAAACGAACAAATATTTTGTCCATTCCCCTGATTGATACGAAAATAAAACTTCAGACTCTAAAGTGATAAAATTAAAACATTATTGGGGCATCATAAAATTGAAACTTTATTAGGGGCATAATATGCAAACCCAAAAAACAAGGATGAACATTTTATTACTTGAGTCTTTATAATTTCCATTCTACCCCCTCTTATTACACTTTCAATCTTTCTAGTTTCTATTCCTTCCTTTCTAGAAAGAGAGTTGTTATATAAACCCGTAAAATTGTTGAGTAAACCCGTAATATTAAAATCACCCCAAAAATTTAAAACAAACCCCCCACTTTTCCCTTTATACCCCTCTCACACCCACACCCACACCCACCCACACCCACACCCACCCACCCAATTAACTCTCTCTCATTTACTCCCTCCCTCTCACTCATCCTCACCCACAACCAAACCTAGAGAGAGAAAGAGAGACGTTTGAAATTGAAATTAGAGAGAGAAGAGAGAGACGTTGTGCGCAGAGAGAGAGAAGAGAGGAGAACGCTGAGAGAGAGAGAGAGAAGAAAGAAGAAGAAGAAGCAAAACCTAGGTAGAAGAAGAAGAAAACAAGCAATTTTCAACCCCAATTCAAGATTCAAGATGTCAAACCTAGGAAAATCAGGTAATTATTCTTTCTTCAATCTAAAATTACTTTATTTTTGCTTCATTTTGAGAGATTGAGATTGTGATTTTGTGAAAAATTTCGAAAATCTGGGTTTTGAAGGGTTCGGCCACTACTGGCCGATTTATTACACAAATTCGGCCACACCCTACCGAAAAAACTCAAAATTTCGGCCACCCCCGGCCGAACCTGCTCAATTTTTCGGCCACCCCCGGCCGAACCTGCACAATTTTTCGGCCATGTCCAACCGAGCCATTGCCAAAATTTCGGCCACACCTGGCCGAACCATTGCTCATTTTTTTTGCCACATTGTATAGTATTTTTATAGATATTTCAAGTACAAGGGGTTGTCTTGGTAAAACCTACTATGCTATTTAAAAAACTATGTTCTATAATCTGTGATCTTTGCTATGTATTTGTATCAAGGCTAAAGAAATTATGTGTTTTCTTTTGTGGATGCTTATTATGTACTGTGCACCCCAAACTATGTTAATTTGGTCAATGAGATGTTAGTCTTGTTTTTGATATGATATGTTATAAAAAATTTATGAGTTTGATTTTTTGATGTTTTCATTGCAGTTAAGCAATACAAGGAGAAGGCGTCCAACTGCTTCCGAAAGGAGTGAAAAAGTAGCCGCACGTACACAAGGGCAAACTTCACAGAACCAAGAGCCAGTTGAGGATTTAACCGTTGATCCTCGCTTTTCGGTCTACAATGAGCCTATGGAAACCTCACCTGAGCCTCGGATAGACCTTATTCCGGCTCAAAATGATAGTGACCCGGAAGATGAACGGGAATACGAGCCGGAAGATGAGCCGGAAGATGAGGAAGATGAGGATGATGAGGATGATGAGGAGGGAGGTGGGGAGGTAACGTCTTATCCCGGTGGGCCTAGGTACAAAACATTACTCCTTTCCTATGAAACCCATATTGCTAAATCAATTTGGGAGTGTAAAGATGATAGAATTTTAAAATGTATTAACCATATAGGAAAATTGAAAAAATGGGAATTGGAGTTGAATAAAGTGTCAGAGCCGGTTCAAATGCTTATCATTAATTCCGATCTCTTGTGCTTAGTTAATGGAAATGGAGCGTATGACAACGTAGATAAAACGTTGGTCAACGCTTTTGTTGAGCGATGGCATCCGGAAACTAATAGTTTCCATATGCCATTTGGGGAGATGACCATCACTTTGGAGGATGTGACTTGTCTTACATTGCTTCCGGTAGTAGGTGTACCCTTATTTGAGAGTCCCGCTTATGCTAGTCAGCCACCTCTTAATAAGGTTTGTGAGGTTTTGGGAGTGAAAAAAAAGTTGCTAAAGATGGAATTCCTGCCAAGGGGGCATTGGTCAATTTAGAATGGCTTAAATTGAAGTTCTCCCCTCAGTTGTACTCCTCCAACCCCCAAAAAACTGTCTGTGCTGCTAAGACATATCTTTTATATTTATTGGGGTGCACAATCTTTTCTGATAAGATCGGGACATGTGTCAACGCTAGCTATCTAGATTTTTTGAGAGATGATGGGGCAATAGGGAATTATGCTTGGGGAGCCGGAGCGTTAGCTTTTCATAAACAACTAGGAAAAGGATCTAGGTTTAACTGCCATCAGATTTCCAGGCACTTAACCTTGTTGGAGGCTTGGGTTTATGAGAGGTTTCCTACGTTTAGGAACGGTTTCAACAACTACTATCTACCCAATTTGCCGCTCACATTGAAGTGGCTACCACCTCGGGCTCAACCAGCGACAGTTGCCTCCGTGCAAGTGAAGAGGCAACATATTGACATTCTTCAGGACACGGATGTAAGTATTATTTTTTTAGTAATAATTTTCACATGTATTTTTGTTTTCTTAAATGAAACTATATTAATATTTTTTATGTTTTTATTGTAGGTGATTTGGATGTCGTATGAAGGTATCCGCGCTCAATATCCTTTTCCTAGAGTCGCGCTATACCAAGGTGCCATAGTTGCCGGTAATGTGGTGGAACCACATCTTCCCGACCGGGTATTGCGACAGTTTGGGTACATGCAGACAATACCTCACCCTCCACTTGGTCTTGGGATGGCGAGAGGAGATAAGAAGTCTCTAATGGGGTGGATCATGTTTGCCCAGTCATTCTATGACTGGAAGGGGAATTGCGTCGATAAACGCAGGTTACCGGGATGTAGAGTGCCTCAACATGCTGCAGATGATTATCTGCAATGGTACTCTGAATATTCACACCCCATTGTGCACCCCATTACTGAGCGGTCTCACGGCTGTCGGGAGGACAAGCGAAGTTGTTGCCCCTAATCCGTGGGATATGCTTATGAATGTCCGGAACGTCATTATGCCTATTGCTGAGAGATGGACAAATGGAGACCGCTCATTTAGTTTAGAGGAGGCTATGGACGTCATGTTTAGAGCATTGGCAGAAACTCAAACTCAAACTCAAACCCCAGCGCGGACATCAACTTCTCGGGGTGGTAGAAGACAAAAATAGATTTGTAGTTTTGGTTTTTTTTGAACAATTATTTTTGGTATTGTATTTGAACAATTATTTTTGGTAATTACATGTATGAACAATTATTTTTGGAGTAATTGGTTTATGGAGTAATTGTTCATAGCCTCCTCTATTATTTTTGGTATTGTATGAACAATTATTTTTTGGAGTAATTATTTTTGGTATTGTATGAACAATTATTGGTTTATGGAGTGATTGGTTGGTGTATGGATTTATGGTTTGTATATATATGTTTGTATGGTTGATGGTTGCAGCGTAGACGAGTCGGGGACGTGCCCTGGTTAGTGCAGAATACAGCAAGTACATTTCGAAAAACTGGAAAAATTTCGGCCAGTACTGACCGAACCAGTCAAGAAGTTCGGTCAGTACTGACCAAAAACCTTGGATCTGTTCGGCCACTACTGACCGAGACCTAGAATAAGCGTGTTTTTTTTTTTTTGGAACCGTTCACGAAAAAGCATTGCTACGTGTTGTAAACATTGGCTGAAATTTTTAATTTTTTTTTTTTGGCCTTAGTTACAAAGGTTCGGCCAGTACTGACCGAATTTTCTTTGGTTTTTCGGCCAGTACTGACCGAACCTGCTCAAATTTTCGGCCAGTACTGATCGAACCTGCTCAAATTATCGGCCACACCTGGCCGAACCATGGCATGATGATTTGTTCTTGGGTTTTGTTGTTTGGTTGATGTAGAATGGAATTTAGTATGTTATCTTTGTTGGTCTTTACAATTTTTGGGTTGTGTTGATTTAATTTAATTTAAAGTTAGTTAAATTTAGTTAAATTTAGTTAATTTAATTTAGTTATTTTAATTTAAAGTTAGTTAAATTTAGTTAATAAAAAATGGAATGTAATAATAAATGAAAATTATTTAAAGATATGTAACACCACAAAATCATAATATTTAACATAAATAAAACTATTTAATATCAATTACATAAGTTGATGTTTCGGGTACTTGAATTAATCGATCTTGATAAAAATCTAGCCATCCAGTTGCACATTCAGCTCGACAATCATACCATTTGTATGGTACCGGTGGCAATGGACATCCTTCCTTCAACTTGGCATGAATGTAATGATTGTTGTTGACGTAGCATATACAAATCAATTTTCGATTATGTGGCATTCATTTTCGTAGAGGAAGGAAGGTCAAAGACAAGGTGTTACTCAAAGTCACCAACGCAACGTCGAATGCATTTGCAACAGCGTAACCCATTTCTGCAGAGTCAAACCAATTTTCTTCTACGCATGGTCCATCAAACCAGTGGATAGCAGAAAGGACTTTATCCACCCTATCCTCGACCATGAATAACTCGGCATACAACTTTTGATTTCCCAAAACCTCCTGATATAACACTTCCCGAACCCATCGCCAATCATTTGAATCACGGCCAAGTAACTCCATGATACAGGAAGCCACAATTCCCATCACCCCGCACATCAATCAAGCTTTCTCAATATAACCATGCATGAAAACCGGTAGTTGATTAAGATATTTGATTGCATGTTGACTTTTTCGACGAACGGGCTATAAGATAAATTCAAAAAAAGAAAAAATTAAACATAAATAAAATTATTTCATGATATAAAAGTTTAACTGAATAATATAAATAGTTTTGAGGTTACCTGTAACTTGGCTTTTGCAGATAACATCGGAGACCCTTCATTTGCATCGGTGTTGAATAACACTTGATCGGGTATGGCCTCCACGTACTCAAATGCGCTAGGATCCCGCTTCGTGGATTTGAGGAACTTAGCACTCTTTGCTTTAGGACGACCCTTATTATTTGTTTTAACTGCAGGTTCATTAGCCATTGTTGTTGCAGGATGACAAATCTCGGTCAATCTCCGAACAATCAAATTCTTTTCGGTTCGTGGAGCTGCCTCAAATCTTAAATCAAGAGTATTGCGAATCGCATGCCCACGTGTAGTTTCCTTCTTTCTCAGCCTCTAGGTATACACCAGCAATTAAGAAGGTCATTTTGGTTGAAGTCACGCCCACAATCTCAAGCAAAGGTAAGTTGTACCTATTTGTCTTGTAAGTGCAATCCATGAACAAGACGTATGGAAATGCCTTCATCAATTCAATGCTTTTCGGATGAGCAAAGAATATCTCCTTAATGACATTTGTATTCTCGCATTGCCAATATTCGAAGTGATAAGCATGCTCGATCAATTTAAACATGAGCTGCTGGATTTGAGAACGACCCGCACGCTCAGTTGCCCTATTCTTCACTCGCGCATTATAAATAGTCCGTATTATGGACTTGTTTTCCGGAAATTTCTCTTTTAATCCATGTAAAATATCCTTCGGCCGGGTATTTGCATGTGACAATTCTATCACGTACTCCTCCTCTGATTTAAGTAATCGACCGGCATAAGAGTGACCCAACATGGATTCGCAAATAGGATGATTGTGAAAGCCACAAACCACTTTTAATTGCCATTGACCATCAACCGTGACTTGTCTGGCGTTCAACTGAAACTTACAACCGCATTTCTTTGTTCCGCTCTCTCTATTTTTCTTTTTTTTTTTCCCCAATTCCAATATTTCAAGGTTGGCAGTTTCTTGAGAGGACAGAGAGATTGGTTTTTTCTTGTATTTCCCCCAGCGATCACAAACAAGCGTCATTCGAGGAGCGGAATTACGGCTCCCGTTATCCGACCGACCGACTACGATGACAAACCCATGCTCTTCCCCCTTTTTACGCACCCATTCAAACATTATTTTTCGGTCTCGAAAAAACAAGGGCATTGTGAATTCTGGGGTGTAGTCTCGCAAAACGCTTTCAAAATCAACCGAGACATAGTTGTTGTCACCCAGGGAATACTACAACAATTAAATAAAACAACAAGGGAGGTGTAAGCAGAAAAACAAAGGTTCGGCCAGTGGTGGTCGAATTTTCTTCGACGGTTCGGCGGGTGTGGCGAATAATTTCAAATTTTCGGCCGCATCGACCGAAAAATTTCAAATTTTCGGCCGCATCGACCGAAAAATAGTCCAGAATCGGCAAACCAGAGCCGAATTTTTTTGAAATTTCGGCCGGGTGTGGCCGAACCATAGCTATATTTCGGCCGGGGGTGGCCGAACCTGAACAGAAATTCGGTCACTACTGGCCGAATTGGAGCTACGAAACAGAAAATACATTTTTAACAAATTTAAATGGTTAGAAAACTTACATTATCATTCGATGGTAGAGCTGGAGCATCCATGATGAGCTCTTTGAATCTCTTGTTTTGGAACAAATGTGTATGGATTTTTTTGATTTTTTTTTTTTTTGGGAAAGGAAGAGGAAGGTAAGGGAGGAGGTAATTTTTTTTTGGAGTAAAAAAATAAAGAAGAAGTGAATAAGTAAAGAGGTGGTGAAAATTGATGAGGGAGGGAGGGGGAAGATGGTGAAAATTGATGAGGGAGGGGGGAAGGTGGTGAAAATCAAATACGGGTTTACTCAACAATTTTACGGGTTTATTTAACATTAGTAAATGAGGGGATAGATTTAGGGATATTTTTGTCATTTCACTCGATGACATTTTTGAAAAATTCAACTTACGGGTTTACTCAACAATTTTACGGGTTTATATAACAATTCTCTTCTAGAAAAGCAATGGAACTTGAGACGAGCTGCGCCACGAGCGGCGGTGAGCTTTCCAGTTACTATTGTTCTTCAATTGTTACATTATTGATTGTGAATGTGTTCCTAGATTTCAGTTATGCTGTAAAATACGGCGTCTTTGTGGACCAAGTTTTATTTGGGTGCTCATGAGGTGTTTGATGAAATGTCCCAATGAGTTGCGATTTTTCTTTGACTTTAGAAATTTTGTTGGATCGCTCATTTTTTGTTTAGGGAGGTTCTGAAAATGTATGCCCCTAAATACTGGACTAATTTCTCAGAGCAAATGACACGAGTCTTGAAACCTAGACATGCCTCTACTATCTAGATCCACACAAGAAAGTTGGACATTTTTATGAACTCTTGATATCATTTTAGAGAAAATCTTGCAATATGTTTAGATGAAGAACGGTGTGGTTCATGGGTTTTTTAGTTGACATGGCCTAAAAAACATACTCCCTCCGTCCCAAAATAAATGACCAAAAAAGTTCAAATTTTGCTCTCGTTCAAGAGCAAGAGCAGATTTGAAAATTTTTCGGACGTTCATTTTGAGTTTTGAGATGGAGGGAGTACTACTTTATAAATTTACAGAGGAGGTATATCAGATATGGGATCTGGATTCCCTTCCCTGCAGTTCGGATTGCAGAATAGTCCACAAATTCAATGGATCACATTTCCTCTAAATCAATTGGACTTGTTAGTGGAGGTTGTTAGAGTTACCACTTGATATAAAAGCTTAAGCTGTTAGATCAAGACTCAACAATGTATATCCAGCTTTCACAGAGGTGGGGTGTCAAAAAGATGATAATGCCTTTAAACACAATTCGACAACCAAGAAGACGACTGTTATGCAGTCTTATGTCACTAGCCCCAGATCCATTTGTTATGAACTTATATCCAGGAAGTGTAAACGAAATAGTTCCATATCTGATTTCCCTTAACAATTCAATCAAAACACGCAATGACAATCCAAGAAATATACATAGAAGCAGAAAATTCATAATTCTGAACAAGTTAGCCCTTCCCAAATAGAGCTCACAATTTAACTATGACATCTCTGTTAGGTAGACATTCTTTGACAGTGTCAGAACTAACAAAATCATTCATCCATTCAGTTAATTGTGGGAACTTCACCATTGTCACCAACTCTATTCCAGTATCTTCTTGGAGTTCTGGAAGCCAATCACCTATGAGATTAGCGACAATGTCTACCAGCCCAATAGTATCTCCTCCGAAAAACTTCTTCCCTTTAAGTTGGTTTTCGAGTGTCTTTAAACGCTCAGTTGCTTCTTCAATGGAGTTTTCTTGCTCCTCACCCTTTCCAAAGAAAGTTTTACGTATAGAAGCTGATAACTGAAAAATCACACGAATTAGTTATGAATCGGTTTCGGTTGATAGAGACGATAATAAATTTGGGTAAATAGTACTTCCACTATCCCTAATTCAGTGTCAAATTCTTGCTTATTTAGACATTTCTCAAATTAAGATTTTATTATGCAAAAAAAGTTTACTCCATTTTTGGCGATCTCTTAACGTCCTGAAATAACCTTATCAGCACAGCGAACTCATAGTCGTTTATTTCACTCAAAAGTTTCACAAGGTTGATTCATGTCATTTATCCCCCAAAGTTATGATAATATTTAAGTCAAAGTTCTTTGAAAAGACTATCAAAATGTTGGAAAATGATAAAGATCGAAACTGTTTTTCCTTCAAAATTTATAACTCCCACCTTATGGTCGATTAGAGTGTGACAACACTTAATCAATTGCATGCTTGCCAATTAGATTTGGATACAAAATAAATTTGATTCCCACTTACTATAAAGAATACGCGAAGTGCACAATTTAGGAAAATAACCTTGTCATCGATGAACTTGGCCCAGAATTGAGCCACAGCCTTTGTAAGGATTCTCTGGGAGAATCGATGTCCCCTTGGACCCCTTCCAAACCTCATCTATGTACTCAAGACAAGAATAATAACAGAATCGGCAATCGCCTTCCCTCTGTTCAACAAAATAGGAACCTTCTTATGAATGTAAAGGACCACAATGATCCTCACAATGATCCTCACAATGATCCTCCGTCAATGTCTGATACTTAGAATATTTCCTGTTATTCTTTCATTCATTTTAGATATTTAGCATATCTCTTTTCTTTGTATTCTTGATATAGTATATCCTCCTTGTATTTATTTAGTTTTCAAATTCTCAGTTTGTAATATATATATACTGATATGTTGATAAATGAAAAACAACTTTTGCTAAAACTTTTATGGTATCAGAGCATTTGTTCCAAATTCCTCTGTTTTCAAAAAAAAAAAAACCCTCCTGCCTCCCTATTCCTTCTGCCGCCCACTCCTTTCTTCATGGAAAATCAGTCTTCTTCCACCAACCCTCTGCCCATTCTGCCTACACCGCCTCAAACCCTCACCCCCCTCCTCCTCTTCCGTGCCTTTCAAAGGAAAATGTCAATACTGTCGATTTGTTGGACACGTGATCTCTCAGTGTCGTCAATTCAAACGCGACTATCCAAGTGTCATCTTCCCTCCACCCCCATCTTCTGGCCGCTTGCCCCGCACCACCCACACTCCAACTCAGCCCCAAGCTCACACGACTTCTGCCCCTCATTCCTCATCTCCGACTTCTTGGCTATTCGACAGCAGTGCTACACACCATCTCACAAATACTCTCTCCACTCTCTCTCTTCACCACCCCTATGATGGAAGCGATGAAGTCATTATTGGTGATGGATCATCCCTTCCGATTGCCAATATAGGCTGTTTTTCCATTTCTTGTTCCCACTCCAATATTCGTTTCAATAATGTTTTGCATGTTCCCTCTATCTCTCGAAATATTTTCTCCGTTTCTCAATTTTGCAAAGATAATAATGCACTAATTGAATTCTCTCCCTCTTCCTTTCTTATCAAGGAAATCTCGACTCACCGCATTCTTCTCCACGGAACAACTGATCGTGGAATCTATCTCTGGCATCCTTAACCGCCCCAAGCTCATCTAAGCACCCCAATATCTCTTCAATCGTGGCATCATAGACTAGGACATCCCTCCTCCCTATTGTCTCCCATTTAAATAAGCAATTTTCTTTACACATTCCGTTTGGTCATCTCAATTCTTGTAATCCTTGCAATATTAATAAAAGCCACAAACTCCCCTTCTCTACTTCTTCTCTTGTCACTCATGCTCCTCTTGAACTCATTTTTTCTGATGTGTGGACTTCACCACTCTACTCATATGACAATTACAAATATTATGTGATATTCGTCGATCATTTTACCAAATATACATGGCTATACCCACTCAAAAATAAATCTGACACTTTCGCCACCTTTACTCGCTTTAAAGCTATCGTCGAGAAATACTTTTCCCGACCCATCATTCGATTTTTCTCCGACAATGGTGGTGAATACCTAAAACTCACTCCTTCTCTTATTCAAAACGAAGTCACTCACCTCACCACTCCACCCCATACTCCCGAGCATAACGGCTTTGCCAAAAGGCGACATCGACATCTTGTTAAAATCGCTCTCTCCCTTCTATCTCATGCAAAACTCCCCCTCTCTCTTTGGTCACACGCTCTCACAACTGTCGCCTATCTCATCAATAGATTACCCACTCCCACCCTCAACAATGACTCACCCTATCTCCGACTTTTTCAAACCCCTCCGAACTATATAAAATTAAGAAGCTTTGGGTGCCTCTACTACCCATGGCTTAAACCCTACACACCTCATAAATTAGCTCCCAAGTCAACCCCGTGCATCTTTGTAGGCTATTCCCCCACCCAAAGTGCCTACCATTGTCTTGATCCCACAACTCACAAAATCTACACTTCCCGCCACGTAAAATTTATTGAAACAGAGTTTCCATACACTTCTCTCACCACAAAACCCACCCTTTCTCAAACCATTACCCCCTCTGAATGGTGTTCCATTTCTATCCCTATTATACTACCACAACCCACATACCCTCCAGCCGAGCCTCCTGCTCAAACTCCCATTCCGCCACCTCCCTCTCCTACTACTACCGAACCACAGCTCCATCTACCTCCTGCTTCCGCCTCTGACACCAACCCACTCCCTTCTACCTCTATCGCCCCAAGCAATGACAACAACCAAACTGCCCAGACCGAGCCTCTTCCAGCCACCACAACTCAGCCCCAAATTACTAGCACAATCATAACTCGCCTTTCCCATGGCATCCGAAAACCCAACCCTAAATATGCTAACCTCACATCCCTTTCATCTCCTTCCTCCCTTCCCACCACCACTAAACAGGCCCTCTCTACCCCTCATTGGTACAAAGCTATGTGTGAGGAGTAAACCGCTCTCATGCGTAATGAAACTTGGTCCTTAGTTCCTTCCCATGAAGCACCAAACATTGTCAGGTGCAAATGGGTATTCCGTATCAAATACAACCCCGATAACACCATCCACAAATATAAAGTCCGTCTTGTTGCCAAAGGATTCCACCAAAGACCCGACCTTGATTATTCTGAAACCTCACTATACGTCTCATCCTTTCTCTAGCTATCACTCATAGCTGGCCTCTCCGCCAACTTGATATTAACAACGCCTTCCTCCAAGGCCGCCTCTCTGAAACCGTCTTCATGTCCGAACCCCCCGATTTTCAAGATTCCACAAAACCCTCTCATGTGTGTCGTCTCTCCAAAGCCATCTCTATGGCCTCAAACAAGCACCTCGTGCTTGGTGTACCACCCTTAATCAATCCCTCATCTCCTTCGGCTTCAACCCCTCCATTGCCGATCCATCTCTCTTTACCTTCCACAAAAATTCCCAACACCTTCTTCTTCTAGTCTATGTTGACGATATTGTCGTTACGGGTCTTTCCACCTCCTTTCTTGAAACCTTCATTGATCATCTTGCCTCTCGCTTCTCTCTAAAGAATCTCGGTCCTCTTTTCTATTTTCTTGGAGTCGAGATTACACCCAATCGTCATGGCATCATCCTCTCTCAATCAAAATACATCAGTGATCTCCTCACCCGCCATAACATGGACAACTCTAAACCTTCTCCCACACCCATGTCCACCTACCCTCCTCTCTCGGCCCACCCTCGTACTCCCATCTGCAATCCCTCTGAATACCGAGCCATCATAGGCAGCCTCCAATATCTTTCTCTCACTCGACCGGATATTGCTTTCCCAGTCAACAAGTTAGCTCAATTCCTTCACCACCCACAAGAAAACCATTGGTCCGCTCTCAAACGGTTACTTCGTTGCCTTCATGGAACCATCCACCTGGGCATTCAGATTTTCAAACAGTCCCCACCCATTCTCCATGCTTACTGCGATGCCGATTGGGCAGGAGACAACGACGACTTCCACTCAACCACAGGTTTTATTGTTTACTTAGGTCGTAATCCTGTTACTTGGTCTTCCAAAAAGCAACGAGCTATTGCTCGCTCCTCAACCGAAGCCGAGTACTGTGCCATTACCGCCTCCACTGCCGAGCTTCTCTGGGTTCGCAACATTCTGGCTGAGCTCGGTATCCACCCTTCAGCACCACCAGTAGTGTTCAGTGACAACCTTGGCGCCACCAACTACTCCGCCAACCCCATTTTTCACTCCCGTATGAAACATTTAGCTCTCGCCTTCCACTTTGTACGAGAGCAAGTTCAGCTTGGAAATCTTCGTGTTCAACATATATCCGGCAAAGACCAACTTGCTGACCCACTCACAAAACCACTCTCACGGGCTCGGTTTGTCTCTCTCATCTCCAAGATTGGCCTCAATTACGGACCGTCCATCTTGCGGGGGCGTGTAAAGGATCACAATGATCCTCCATCAATGTCTGATCCTTAGAATATTTCCTGTTATTCTTTCATTCATTTTAGATATTTAGCATATCTCTTTTTTTTGTATTCTTGATATAGTTTATCCTCCTTGTATTTATTTAGTTTTCAAATTCTCAGTTTGTAATATATATATACTGATATGTTGATAAATGAAAAACAACTTTTGCCAGAACTTTTAATGAACAGGGTTGTATTTGAGAAGATCATCACTCTTGTTAGACAAATCTTCTTCCATGAACTCATATTGGACACCTTTCAATCTGAGAGCAATTTCGACCCTGCAACTATACGGGCTTCTTTTAAGACCAATCAACTTCACTTGTTCTGACATTTTTCTGACACTCAATAAATGCTGCAAATTGAAACACACACACACTTTGAAGTGGATTGTGTGATGAAAAATAGAAGTCGTTGGGTTTTTTTGGTTTTGGGGGGTTTTTATAGTGGTTTCAAGTGGACAGTCAAAGCTTGTGACTTTTGGGACAAATTTTAGAGGAAGCTGATTTTTTTAGCATCTACTGTTTGAGTTTGACCAATGTGCCAGTTTTTCTCCTTGTGACATTGGTGATGACACATACAGGGTTAGGTCACGCAAGTGTAATGTAAGCCACCAAAAAAGAAAGAAAATTAAGCCAAAACCCTATGTACATAGTATACTAACAAGCTTCATTGGTTGCCTTCTCTTGTTTCTCCCCATCCCCCAACAAGCCTCCCAGACAACAGAGATGCACTGAACACGAAACCGTCAGTTATGCGTAGTAGTAGGTCCATTCAATCACAATGAAAGTATAAAAGATAAACCCGAGCAATATAGTCTTTGTGAGAGCACTCGGAAGCTTGAATCGAAAAAAATCCATAGAAAATAGAGTAGTAACTTTATCATCTATGAATTTGGCCCAGAAACGAGTCATGGATCTGTCGTAAGGGTCTTCCGGCAAGATCAGAGTGCCTTCCCATATTTCATCAACGTATTCTAGAAGAACCAGAGACTCAACAATTGGCTTCCCATTGTAACACGGATTCTGTTATGAACAGAGTTGTACTTGAGAAGCCGAGTACTCTTGTTTGTCAAAGTTTCTCTTACGTACTCATATTTGACCCCTTTTAGTTTAAGAGCAAGCATGACTCTGCAACTAAATGCGCTTCCTGTATCTTCAAACAGCTTCACTTCTTCCGCCATTGTTAGCACTTGAAGATCTACAGTGGATAATGTCTTATTCTTTCTGCTGGTTATTAATACACATATTCTATGAATTTATGCATGAATATAAAAGGACCGTCATTGCTGACCATTTTTGGAGCTGCCTGTTTTTTTTTCTTGTGTGTTTATATAAAAAATTCCTTCTAGTCTGTCTCACTTATTGGTCTGGGGCGCACACGGTTGGATCTGCACCCCTATTTGTGGCCATTGAATTTGATCTGTACGGTGTATAATTCTTGAGGATTATTTTGGGAATTTCACCCCCTGTTTCCATAGACGGATTTGCAGTTACACTGCATGCACCCCAGTTAACTCATGCTAATGAGCCATCTTTTTCTGAAGTGATATTTATGATTTTGGATAGTAAGATCTATATGAAACTAGCTTGTTTAATTGACTCAAATAGCTAGTAAATCAAGTATCTTGCAATCAAGCCTTTCCAAGGCGTGCTCGGAAAACTTCTAGTAGGTGATTTCTTGAAGGTAGGAACTCATTGACAGTGCTGCAACTAACAACATGATTGATCCATTCGCGTAGTTTTGGGAACTTGTCTTTTGTCACCAACTCCAGTCCAGTTACTTCTTGAATTACTCCAAGCCAAAAGGCAAAAAAACAAGCAACAATGTCTACCAGGCCAATATTGTCACCTCCAAAAAACTTCTTTCCCTTGAGTTCATTTTCAAATGTTTTGAATAGCTCATTAGCTTCTTCAATGGCTTTCTTCTTTTCCTCACCTTTGCCCCAAAAAGCTTTCCTTCCTGCAGGTATCAACTGTAACAAAAAAATCTGGGTTAGTTCCACTTCTCATCCATGAGGTTTGGATAGATTTCACTGCTCCCATGATGTTTCACAGCCTCCCTTGTGTCAATTTTATTTAAATAAAATAACTATTTTATCCCTAAATCTTTAAAGTGACTAATCTTGTATTTGGTCTTTGCATGCCGGAAATTTAAGGGTATAATAATTATTTTGTTCATATAAATTAGATAAAAGGGAACAGTGAGACGAAATCAGGCCTAAGGGGACACTGAAATTTGTCCAAACCTTATGGGCGTGTAATGGAATTAACCCCCCAAAAAACTTGTTTCAATTATTGTTTCTAGGATGGAAACAAGCTCTGGTTAACTAGGTTAATGATCAAGATTCCATATTCTGGTGCAGAATCTTTAGCAGAAGGTACAATACCGCAATACAGTAATAAACCATAACAAAAAACCGAAAGATCATAATTATATTGTAAGTTTGCCCCTGATGTATAAATGAGTATGATTCTTGAAGTTGACGCTATATACAGACCAAACATGGTGCTAGACGTAGTAAATATAGAACTACTAAACTAACCTTATCATCAACAAACTTGGCCCAGAAACGAGCCATAGCCCTGTCGTAAGGATCATCAGGGAGAATCGAAGGCCCTTCGAAGGTGTCATCTATATATTCAAGAATAATAACAGACTCAGAAATCGCCTTCCCGTTGTGCAACAAAACAGGAACCTTTTTATGAACAGGGTTGTATTTGAGAAGATCATCACTTTTGTTAGATAGATCTTCTTGTATGAAATCATATTGAACATCTTTCAGTTTAAGGGCAATTTGGGCTCTGCAACTATATGCACTTCCTTTAGCAGCAAACAACTTCATTTTTTCTTCTGCCATTTCTAAAGCTTGATCAAAGTGCAAAGATTGTGTATGATCAGATAAGAACAATTGGAAGGGTTGAAGTTAGTTTTTGTGAAAGGTCAAAATAAATTAATAGAAGAAGAGCTATGCAATAATTGTATCCACTTGACCCCACCAAAAGGGTGCACAATTTTGATTTTTCCACTAGAGCAAAAAATCACCTCGTATGATGTATGACTGGAGTGACATAGTTGATGACATCAAAATAGGAGGAGCTTGAGATGAGCGAATTTTTTCTCAAATAATACCTTTTTACTTTTTTATTTACTAAAATGACTTACTGTTCAAACTATTGCCCAGAATGTCCATTTTTTTGAAACTCGCTACACCGTGTAGCGACTTTGACTAAGGTTTGTCAAAACTCGCTACACCGTGTAGCGAGTTTAGGGTAATTAAGTTTGACTGTTGTGAAATTAATTAGGGCATTTAATTAACCTAAACTCGCTACACGGTGTAGCGAGTTTGGTCAAACCAAATTATACTCGCTACACGGTGTAGCGAGTTTAAATTATAAATTCATAACCTTCCACTTCACCGTCTTCCTTCAAAAACAACATAAATTTCAAACAACAGCCGCCGCCCAGCCCAAGGAAGGAGAAGAAGAAGAAGCTTCACACAAAAAATTTCAATTTCGTATCATCAAAATTTAGTAAATTGTAAGTTTACATTCTATATTTTACTTTATTTTCTCTTTAATTTAGCTTTGATTATATTATTTGTTCAAATTTACTCTCTATTTTTTTTTTTGTTATTAAATTTAGTTTTGTTAAATGAGTTGGTCTTATAAAAAACTAGTTTTTTCTTAAGATAAGAAAAAACGTGTTTTTCAAAAGCGCTGGGCATTATTATTCAAAACTAACGGTGGCATTTTCGTAATTACTGGTTTCCCCGTTTATGCCAGTGCCTGTTTAAAAAAGTGCCAGTGTGATAAAGTGCCAGTGTATGTGTAACAAAATGCCAGTGAAAAAAGTGTCAGTACCAATTTAACAAAGTGCCAGTGTAAACTGGCACTGGCACTTTGTTAAACTGGCACTGGCACTTTTACACGGGCACTTTTATATACATGAACTGACACTCTTCACACTGGCACTCTGTTATACTAACACTGGCACTTTGTTACACTAATATTTTTCCTGACTCTCAAAAACACAAGCACTGGCATTCCAAAAAACATGGACTGGCATTCAAAATTACGTACACTGGCACTCAAATACACATACACTGGCACTCATAATTATTTTTGCTGGTATTCAAAAAAACATGGACTGGCATTCAAAAAACCTTGGACTGGCATTTGAAAACACATACACTGGCACTCAAAAACACGTACACTGGCACTCAAATTCCCATATGATTTGTTCTGCACGCGAGTTGTTCTGGCATTCCAAAACTATTGCACTGGCACTCGAATTATAATACACTGGCACATCAAATCCCCCCAACCCCTTCATCCTTCTTCCACAACGCACCAGATCAAATCTCTTCTTCCGCCGGCGCTTCTCTTCCCCGACCACGCCCCTGCCCCTCCGACCTCCTCTCTACTATAACCTGCGCCTGTTTCTCGTTTATATCTCGACTTAATTTGTCTCGTACACACTCTGTCTCCTTACAAAGGTGAGGTCCTTCTCTAATCAATCATCAGTCACTCGATTGGTCCATTTCACTGTCTTTCATGATCCAATTAGGGTTTTTTGGTTCCAGATTCAAGGTTTTTACTTGTTCTAGGGTTTTTTCGAATGTAATTCCTATCAATTTTCATTTTTGCTGGAGACGATCGTGATTTGGAGAGAGGTAGTTTGTGCGGAGATCGAAAGTGGAAGAGTGACGACGTATTTTAAAAATACGTTTTTTGTTAAGCTCACAAAAAACGCGTTTTTTACAAGTTTTTGGCTTGTTAAATATGTGAGTAATTTGTTTTGTGTTGAATTTTAGTTTTGATTTTATTATTTATTTACTTACAATTTAGGATTTTTTTTTATTTTTTTTATGACATTGTTTATACACAAATTAGTCTCAATTTAGGATTTTTTGTTATTAAATTTAGTTTTGTTAATCCGAAAATTTGAGATAATAATGAATGTTTATTAAATTACTCTCTATTTTTTTTGTTATTAAATTTAGTTTTGTTAATCCGAAAATTTGAGATAGTAATGAATGTTTATTAATTTACTTGCAATTTATGATTTTTTTTGTAAATGTATGATATCTTTGGTTTTCAATCTTGTAATCTATCAAAATAATTTATTTTTGTTTAGTGAATTCTTGTGCCATGTTTGGCTTATCAAATGAATTATTTATGTGACTAATTTGGTAGCATTTGTCCAAATCAGATTGTTGAAATATTAACTTGTTTACTTGTAAAATTTGTACATTTGAAATATTGGATTGTAAGAACAAAGAATTTTGTTTTCTGTACTGAACAAAATCCTAAAACTGTTGAGACAAGACTCCTATGTAGCCCTCAGTCCCATTTTGAAATTGAAAAAAAAAGATAAATAAAAATTAAGAAGTATACATTATTAAGATGTTTTAGGTATAAATAATAGGATATGAATTATTAGTGAGATAGAAAAATAGAATAGGAATTAATATACCTATAACAACATCCCAAATCTCATATACGTATACCCCAAACCCTAAACCCTAAATCAGATAGATCTACCTCAAATCCTTAAAATATGATTTATTGTTCAAACTTTAAAAAAAAAAAACAGCATGCTATTTTTCAAAACCGCATGAGGATTACTCTTGAAGTATTACTTAGTATATAGGCTGGAAACCAAGACCTTCCCCACAGGCACTTCTTGAAAGTGTGGGATAACTTTGGATTACAATGCCACGTACTAGTAATTACACTTTTGTATTCTCTTATTTATTTCATTGCCTTATAGAACAATAACCAACCTTGATATTGAAATAAATAAATAGATGGAAGCTTTCATTGATCCCGGGCCTATCGATGCCTCTGTTCTGACCCGGCATGCGGAGCATAGGGCTAGGTATATTTGGGCCGGGTGGGAGGTTTCTAGTCCCCTCCTTTTTCGTCATGGTGCCGCCTTGCCAGGCGAATTAGCTCCTGTGATATTGTTGAGACTGGCGGAGTGCGGATTTAGCGGAGTACACTATATAGGGAGGGTACAGTATGATTTTGCATTGCTGGAGGCTTTGATCGAGAGATGGCATCCGGAGACCCATACGTTCCATCTCCCGGTTGGTGAGATGACGATCACCCTACAGGATATCGGCATGATTTGCGGGTTGCCGATTGATGGGGATGCTGTTACTGATGATGGGTTTCCAGTACATATAGACTGGCGGGCTGCCTGTCAGGAGTATTTAGGGGCTGTCCCTGGTGACGGAGATATAGATGGGAGCAGTCTGAAGCTCAGGTGGATTACCTTGCGTTTCCCACACTTTAGTGACCTCGCTGATGATACTGCTCCAGAGATTGTGGATCAGTACGTACGGGCGTATATCTTGCTTGCCTTGGGTTCTACGATCATGCCTGATCGTACGAACAACAAGGTTAAGCTATGTTATCTCCCTCTGCTTAAGGATGTTTCTAGGGTCAGCCAGTACAGTTGGGGGAGTGCTGCGCTCGCTTTCCTATATCGAGAGTTGTGTAGTGCGACTGACCCTCAGACGAAACATTGCGGAGGATTTCTCAACGTTCTACAGGTATGTTTATTTCATTTTAATGTTCATTATGTTTTTGTTTTTAAGTTTTATTTCAAATTTACGGCATTATTTATAGTATTTGATATACATTTATTTGATATAGATTTGGGCTTGGGAGCAGTTGAAATGTGTGAGGCCGCAGATCCGTTATCGATTCAGAGAGCAGAACTTCGTGGTCATGCCCCTCGGATGCTGGTATACATATATCATACGTTATTTTCTCGTCGTTAATGTTTTTTTTTGAACTAAATCTTATAATTATTCTGTTTATGAAATTTCAGCTGGACCCAGGCATCGCTGGATCTGAGAGAGGTTACTGCACATAGCTTGCGAGGCTATCGGGATCAGCTGGCCCGGCTGAACGAGGCTCACGTGGTGTGGCAGCCTTATGAAGGGAGATACGCTCCGCCCTACTGCACTCAGGGTGAGGACATATGGTTGGCAAAGGTCCCTCTCATATGCTTTGAGAGGGTCGAGTGGCATCTGCCTGATCGCGTTATGAGGCAGTTTGGCCTGCGGTAGTTTGTCCCAGCACCGTTCGACACTAGCCCGGAGTTGCACCGTTCTGATCGGCGGGGAAAGAGTACGGTGAGATGGGGTGACCACCATCGCCCACTTATTGCACGATGGGGACACGCCACGAAAATTTGGTTTTCGGGGAGTTCGGCTTCCACGATATGACTTACACCGACCCATATATGGTATGGTATAGGGACATAACGTGTAGGTTTGTGTAGCACCTCACTCACATAAAGGTGGATGGATACCAGTCGTCTGCCCCTGCCATATAGTTTATGGTAAGTTTTTACATTTTTCAAGTTTTTATTTCTAGTTTTTTTTAACAAAACATCAATTATTAACTTATGTCTCTCGTACTTATATATATTTTGATATAAAAACAGGTGCAGACCCTTCAGCGCATGCATGTCGTCAATGAGAGGGATGAGCATCCCCAACAAGCTGAAATGCGGGAGATTGTGACACACGGGTTCAGGGGAGTTAGGGAGCTCCAACGCCTTCAGTCTGTTGCACCTCCCCCACCGGTAGATCGCGTACAGGGGGTACAACAACCTCAACAACGTCGGGTTAGACGTCGTGGACAGGCAGAACCACCACCCCAAATGGACTTGCACGATGAGCCCGACCCCGAGCCCGAGCAAGAGCCTCAAGCGTAGACCCAGACCGAGGTGAATTATGAATGGCTGTCACAGTCACAGTCACAGTATGATTTTGAGAGTTGGAGCGGGGGTTTCGAGGGGACTGGGAGTGGGGGTGCGAGTGGGAGTGGCTGGGGGGTGGGAGTGGGGATGGCTGGGGGGTGGGAGTGGGGGTGGCTGGGGGGGGGTGGGATTGGGAGTGCCCAGGCTGACCCTTCCACTGGACCATCCACTATGGGCTTCGGCCTTTATACGAGTGGAAGTGGGTTGAGGACTCCTATATCACAAGCAGGGCTCCGCCCCTTCTCCGATCCGTCTCAGATTACCCCTGCTCAACAGCAGAAAGAGATGCTTAGAAGAGGGTCTCGACAACGGAATCTGACGAAACCCTACACCCCGTCTTACTATGATAATAGGTAGCGAGTTCAATTTTTTTTATTATTATTACGTAATGAAACTTTGTAGTATTGTTTTAGTTTTTATTTTGATGTAGATGTATATGTATATGTTATTTGGTTTAGTGTTATGTGGATGTAATGAAACTTTATACTATTAGTTTACTTTTTATTTTGATGTTTGCATTTTAGTGTTATTTGAATGTTTTATGTTTGTTATGTTTAATTTGGTTGTTTACAACAGGTTTGATGGTTTGTAGTTTGAGCAGGTTTTGGTTGTTTGGGTTTGGTTTGGTTGTTTGCAGGTGGGAGTGCAAAGAAGACTGCTGCTGACTGGTTTTGTTCAATTGAACTCGCTACATGGTGTAGCGATTTTACTAAACTCGCTACACCGCAAAATCGCTACACCATGTAGCGAGTTTAGTAAAATCGCTACACCATGTAGCGAGTTCACTTAAATTTTTTTTTTTTGCCTTTTGCTCTCGGCATTGCAAGAGGTCACCTTATGTGACCGCATTCATTCCCCCATTTTATTTTTTTTGCTCGACATCTCAGGAGGCCACACCATGCGACCGCTTGCATTGTTTAAATCGCTATACCGTGTAGCGATTTTAGTGAAATCGCTACACAGTGTAGCGAGTTCACTAAAATCGCTACACGGTCTAGCGATTTTTAATCAACATTTGATTTCCTTGGTTTCCCAGCGTTAGTTTCTGCCAAAAGGGAGCGTCCGCTCCCAAGGTAGGGGAGCGTCCGCTCCCAAGCTGCCTGGAATTGATAGTTTTTTCTGAAATTTTGTCAAACATAAATTGAAACTTAAAACTTAACTGGAAAATTAACTGTTTTTTTCTTAATTGGTTTTTCTAACGAATTTCATCAATTATAATTTTTAAATATTCATTAAAATAACTAAAGTCATTTTTAGAAATTGGAAAATTACATTCAACTCAAATATAAATTACATTCAACTTTTCAAGTTTAATGAAAACAACATAAAATAAAACTGCAACTGAAACTGAATCCAATTCAAGCCAAACATAAATTATATGAAAAATATTCTGCTACTCCCTAATGTTCGGGCATCTACGACGATTGTGCCCTTCTTGATGGCATGATGAACACAGAGTCTTCCTTTTATCTGCTTGAAAGTCCATAGAATTACGAAAGCATCTTGATCTAGGTCGTCCGGACTTCGCAGAACGTCGAAGTAGGGGATTAGGGAAAAAACTGGGCACCAAACCATCCACACCCCAATAGTCCTCATGCTCGATTGGTTCGAATGTCCCCTTCCATGTCTTGTAGTATTCCCCAACAGTGTAATATCGAGAAACGAAATCTCAACCATCAAGATTTTGTGCAGAACAACAAGCAAGAAGATGGGAACAAGGCATGCGATAGGCAACCCATTTACCACATGTGCAGGTACGCTCATTAAGTCGGACAATCTGTATATTTCCTCCGTGATCACCCTGACATGCGGTTGTCACTTGATACACCCCCATTTCGTGATTGTTGAACCTCCTGACCTGATGTGTTTCCGCTTTAGCGGTGTTCTTCAAGTAGTGATAATTGACTTTCTGGCTGAATTGGTGTAGGGGATTGATGTTAGGGTTATCAGGATCACCTCCTAAGGCATTGATTGAAAATCCATGCCTTACTTGAAAGTACTCCACACAACGGTAGAAGGCAGTTTCAACAATTGCCGTGATTGGCATCCCACGAGCTCCCTTCATCACACCATTGAAAACCTCAGTCATGTTGGTAGTCATGATGCCATACCTGTAACCACCATCGTGTGCCAATGTCCATTTTTTGGCATCCAAATGCTGAAACCATGCAATTGCCTCGGGCTTAATTCCACGGATACTCTCTAAGATAGATTTCAATTTTCTATCTTGAGTTGCTCTACCCGCTCTCCAAAATAGATACTTCATCCCTTCCCCTCTATGCTTTTCCAAGAAATTTGCTCGCATATGTCTCAAGCAATATCGATGATGCACGTTTGGCCACCACGTATCTTCAGCTACAGTCTTCAGAATGCCCCAATGACGGTCAGATATCAAGCATACTTCACGACTCTTGATAATATGCTTGCAAACTAGGTATAAGAACCAACGCCAGTTCGGCCAGTCCTCCTTTTCAACAACGGAAAATGCACGCGGAAGTATACTGTCCTGGGCGTCAACACCCATGGAAATCAGTATTACCCCTTTATATCTACCATGCATAAATGTCCCATCCACAGAAATGACTGGCCGACAATAAGAGAAAGCTTCAATGCAAGGCCCAAATGCCCAGAATACCTGTCGAAACATGTAGGCCTCACTGACAGGAGGAGGAGGTATAGAGTACTCAACAATTGTCCTCGGGTTGTATTTTTGAATGGCTGCTAGGACGCGGGGTAACCTCTTATAAGATTCCTCCCAATCTCCAAAAACCTCTGCAATGCCCTTCTGCTTTCCACACCATGCCTTCTTGTAAGTAATTACCTTGTTGAACCTACTAGAGATGTGTGCAATAATGACTCCAACCTTGACATCTGAATCGGCCTTAATAACACCAACGACTTCCCGACCGATAAACTTGGCATCTAGATTGGGGTGATCTTGACTTGCTCTAGAATATAAGCAGCAGTGAGGAGCCTTATACTTGGTCACTTCCCAATAGCCAAACTTCTTCCTACTCACACGAACATAAAAATTGCATGGATAATTTTTCAATAGACACTCAATTACCCATGTGTTCGGTGTGCTCTTTCTTACCCTGAACCTGCGATTGTTGTGAATATGGAACCTTTTTATATCAAATTGTGCCTCGTTCTTGCCAGGAAAGCGTATCCCTTTAGCAATCGCCTGTTGTTCCGGATCCCAAACTGGAAAACTATGTGCATAACCGTAATCAATCAAGCCTTGTTCTTGTCGAGCAGATGTACCAATATCACTGTAAAAGGGATAATTCGGTCTCTCATATCTTCGATTTTCCGACACTTCATAGTGAACAAGAGGTGCTTCCACATCATCATCAATCGGCCCATCATCACCGGCTCCCAAATCGACATCAGAATCACTACTACCCTCCTCATATTCATCATCATCATCCTCTAGCATTGCATCTACATCAGTGTGTACTTCCTCTTCTTCATAGTCAACATCATAATCATCATTAACATGATCATTATGCCGAAATGCCCGATCATCATCATTAACATGATAATTATGACCAAATGCCCCATCATCATAATTTGGTGTTTGAGTTGATACACGAGTTTGGGAACTTGGACCAACCCCATCATCACGGTTACCAGTTGGAGAATACCCATAAATGGTCTCTGTGTGCTGTGTTTCAAACTCTGGATTGGGTCGATTTTCAATCAATTTTACAACCACATACAGCTGCAAATTTCCAATCCCCCCAAATTTAGCAAACTGATCGAACATTACATCCATACACGCATCATCTTCAATACGGAAAGGAAAGTACTCACCAATCCCGCTATCAAAAGAATGAGGGCATCTGTAAATGACTTCCAAATCAAATTGAGACCGATCTAAGTTCTCCTTTTTATATAACTCATCAATCAACTCATTGTATTTCCATCGGCAATTACCCCTTATTGCACATTTTGGCCCTTTTTTGAAATGAGCACCATCAAACGGTTGTTCATCATCACCTCCTCAATAACACATAAAAATGATTGGACCCCCGTTCATCTTTAACCCTACATTACGAAATCAAAGTGTTAAAACCTACATAACAAAACTCTAACATTTATTATATCTACAATATAGTAACACACGGTTAAATAATTAAATTTTATATCTAAACACAAGTCAAACCAATGATTAAGATGATGTTAATTTACCTTGATTCTTGTTGATCTTCAACAATTCTGATGAAATAAAATGTCATGAAGAAGTTTTATTTTGAAGAAAGGTGATTGAGAGAAGGGTGATTGAGAGAAAGTTGATTGAGAGAAAGAGAGAAAGCTGAGAGAAAGAAAGCTGAGAGAAAGAGAGAAAGCTGAGAGAAAGGTTTTTAACCACGTGAATTCATTGAAAACTGAACTTCACGGGTGTTGAAAACTGTTTCTTTGTAGCTGTAAAGTGTTTTGTCTTACTTAAACTCGCTACACCGTGTAGCGATTTTCACTAAAGTTGAATTAAACTCGCTACACCGTGTATCGATTTCAGCTTTATGAAACTCGCTACACGGTGTAGCGAGTTTAAGCCAGAGATTATCCCCCAATAATTACATTCGTTTCAACTTTTCTTATTTTCTTTTTTTCTTCGTTCGCAAATGTATTTTGAGCAAAAAAATATATGTTAATTTATGTATCATAATGAATATCTAAAAATTGTTACTTGAAGTATATCTAATGGTGTAACAATAACAACTTTTAAATTTTAATTTGGACAATTAAATCAGCTTCAAATTGTTGCTCAAAATAGCTTCGTACTAACATCAAAAAAAAAAATTCGTTCGCGAAGGTATTTTGAGCAATAAATATATGTTAATTTAGGTATCATAATGAATATCTAAAAATTGTTACTTGAAGTACATATAATGGTGTAACAATAACAACTTTTAAATTTTAATTTGGACAATTAAATCAGCTTCAAAATGTTGCTCAAAATAGCTTCGTACTAACATCAAAAAAAAATTCGTTCGCGAAGGTATTTTGAGCAATAAATATAGGTTATTTTAGGTATCATAATGAATATCTAAAAATTGTTACTTGAAGTACATATAATGGTGTAACAATAACAACTTTTAAATTTTAATTTGGACAATTAAATCAGCTTCAAATTGTTGCTCAAAATAGCTTCGTACTAACATCAAAAAAAAAAAAATCGTTCGCGAAGGTATTTTGAGCAATAAATAGGTTAATTTAGGTATCATAATGAATATCTAAAAATTGTTCCTTGTAGTACATATAATGGTTTAACAATAACAACTTTTAAATTTTAATTTGGACAATTAAATCAGCTTCAAATTATTGTTCAAAATAGCTTCGTACTAACATAAAAAAAATTTACATGTGTTAAAAAAATAATGACATGTTGCTGAATTATTTTTTTTTAAAAATATTTTTTTACATGTTTTAAAATAAAATCAAACACAAACTGTACAAAATAATTTTAAAAAAAAAATATGTCATGAATAATTGCAACAAAATCAAACACAAACTGTACAAAATAATTTAAAAAAAAAAACTAAAATAACATCACAAAAAATAAATATTGTCAAGTTAGTGGCCACATCTCGGCAACATAGGAAATCTCACATTAAATCCAAATAATTCAGTGACCACAGCCCGATCACATAGGAAAATTTTACATAAATTTCGGTACATATTAAATTCGACAGAAATCCAAATATTACATGTACAACAAATTAACTTAACAATCCTTAGGGAAGACCTTAGAAACATTGGAAGTAACAATGTTAAGTAGTTTTTTTGAGCGTGAGGGGGCCCAAACAACAGCCTAATAGATCAACAAAACAAAACATTTAGAACAAAATGTTAAGGAATATAACCTTAGGGAGTGTAATGCTAAGAAAAATATTTCATACCTGAGTAAGCATAAGAACAGCACCAACACCTATGTCACTTCCGCCCTCACTTTCCTTAAGCACTTTGTCAGCAATGTAAACATCAATTGTGTCAGTAGGATCCTTTAAAATCAGATGCATAGAGCCATGACCAGATGATGTGCACTCCTTGACAACAACAACAACCTAATAGAACAAAAATATAATGATCAATTATTTGTAAATTTCAACCTTAACTATAATTAATGTAAAATATTATACATGTTCCACCCTCTCATATTTTTGGCATTTCTCCTTGATCATTCTCAACGGATAATAAGTACCCTCTGCAGTGAGATAATTCATTGCAGAAAGCCAAGCTTTGCCCTGGAAATCTTCATCCTCCACCGGCTCTTCAAGCTTTCTACGTATGGCCTCTTGGGTCGACTGAGGGGGGGGGTCCCTGAGAGACATGAGCTTTTTCGGTGCGATGCCGACGCATGGCGGACAGTGCTTCACCAGCGGGACCAGGTATGATATGAGGCGGCGGTGGAGATTCTAACTCTAGTTGCGGCGGTGGAGATTCTAACTCTCGTTCGATTTGAGAGAGATTAGATTGACGATTGGAGGTTTGACCGGGATGACCAGGAAGAGGTTGTCGTCCACGATACCAGCGGGGTTTTGATGGATCCATTTTATCCATTTTGAGAGAGATAAATTAGATTTGAGAGAGATAGATGAGAGATGGACTGAGAAAGAAAGAAAGAAAGAAAGAAAGAAAGAAAGAAAAGGGAGAGATGGACTGAGAAAGAAAGAGAATGGTTTGTTTTGTTGGGACTGAAGGAGATGGTTTGTAGGGAATTTGAAATTAAATAACTCGCTACACGGTGTAGCGAGTTTGATTAGGTTTGACCAAACTCGCTACACCGTGTAGCGAGTTTAGGTTAATTAAATGCCCTAATTAATTTCCCAACGGTCAAACTTAATTACCCTAAACTCGCTACACGGTGTAGCGAGTTTTGACCAGACCCAAGTCAAACTCGCTACACGGTGTAGCGAGTTTCAAAAAAATGGACATTCCGGGCAATAGTTTGAACAGTAAGTCATTTTGGTAAATAAAAAAGTAAAAAGTGATTATTTGAGAAATTTTTTTGAGATGAGCTGTGCTTTTATTTTCATTTTTATCACACTTCTGTTTAACCCTTAGAGCATCTCCAACCCATTACTTCAAATTTTGCTTCATTTCTTCATTTTTTGCTTCAAATGTTGCTTCATTTTTTTTTCCAACTCCAACCCATATCTTCAAATTTGACTTCAAAAAGAATATACCAAGCATCTTTCTCTTCCACATCATCATTCCACTACTCATTTAATTTCACAAACACTACACAAACTTTAGTCAATTTTGTATATTGAACCCCCTATTTTATTTTAAATGATAGAATTTCAAATTAATTAGTGAAAAACTATAATAAATTTTAAAAAAAAAATTATTTAATATAATCAAAACAATAAATATGCAATTAAACATTAAAGATAATTAAATTTATTATTTATATATTACATGAAAAAAAAAACAATAACATAAGTAAAGCATTAAAAATGACATAATGATAATTAAAAATAAAAATAATTTCGGATTACACAATGATAATTTTTTAATTACATAATTCACAAAATATGCAACTTTTAAATTTTCAGGGACCAAATTGTAACTTTAAAATATCTACTTCAAAAATGAAGTAGATGAATAGTGTTGCTTCAAATTTGAAGCAACACTATTCATCTACTTCATTTTTTAAGTAGGAATTGAAGTGGGTTGGAGAGGTGAATAGTGGTGTTTTTGAAGAAATAAAGATGGAATTTGATGCTGCCTAATAATAATAGTTGGGCCAGATTCAAGTCCAGTGGAGAGAGAGTAGCAAATAGGCCCAAAGCGAGATAAAGCCCAAAATGAAGATAAAGATAAAGGTGGCCCAAATATGGATCGCAGGAAAATGCGGGGGGAAGTATCCCGCCAGGGTCAACGAAAGGGAAAAGATCAAGGCAGTAATATTGATATATCGTGGAGATCATGGCGAGATAAGTAAGGCAAGCCGGCGAGATAATGACGAAAAAGGAGATGCGAGGCATTACGAAAAGGCGACACGAGCCATGGTTTACCTAACCTGGCGAGAGATGGATCCCAGATTGATGCGGTTCACAAGAGGCGGCATATAAATATCTATGAAATGGGACCCATTGAACGGTTATGCATTGGGATCGGTGATCACGTGTTAAGAGTTTACTTTTATAAAGGATCAATGGAGTGGTGACATGTGTAAGGAGGCATGGAACGTGAGGAGGTCATGTGCATGGCACGAGGGAAGGGCTATATATACGAAAGGTAGTCTTCATCATAAAGGTAGGTTCATTTTACACACACAAACACCTTTCTCTACTGTTATTATTTACAACCCAAAAGCAAACACTTATCCTCACGCCGGAGGGGCTTACGCCGGAGTCGCCCCGGGCTTAGTTCACGTTTGTGGCTGTGCAGGACTGAAGAAGGAGCCGGAGGTGCTGCCGATTAGACTATAGCGGCGTGTTGCTGTTGAGGAAAATCCTGGCAACATCAATTGGTTCCGTTGCCGGGACCTGATTCTCTTCATCGATTGGAGGTTCACCGGCAATAGGTTGGTAAGATGATTGCAGTTGGGTAGATCTGGAGGGTTATTTTTGTTTTTGGGATCACTTTATTTTATTGGGGATGAAGGCTTAAAAGTTGGGTGATAATTTGGTTCAGTCGTTAATTCAGGTTCTAGAAACTGTTTTTTATAGTTTGGCTTGGGTGTATTGGTACGAATCCTGGATTCAGGATTTTTTGGTGAAGATTGAATCGGATTTTTGGGAATTTAGGAAGGTTGGTGGGAGCAATTGTTCGAATTTGTTGGTAAAAGGATTTGGGTGTTTCTGGGCTTTGAAAAGTTCATTGGATTTGTTGATTAGTGTAGAGTTAGCGTTTTGGTAATAATTTGGTGATACACGATTGTTCAAGCATTAGGAAGTGATTTCTTAAGTTTCTGAGTTCAAAATCTTCAAATCTTCATAAGATTTGCAGATCTTCAAAGTGTGGATTCATCGTCATTGATTACGTATGAGAGCTAACATGACCACTGAATTAGGAAGGAATGATGACTGGGAGGAAACAGAAAGCATGAGGAATAAGTCGGCGATCATTATTGTAGATGAAAAGGCGGAAGATGTGATTCTGCGAGAAGGAGAAGATGAGCGAGATTCAGAGGTAGAGGTGGTGGAGGAAATATCAGAAGGGAATTTAATGGCGATAATGGTGATGCAAGCCGAAATGGCCTGGTCAAGATCCGCGGAATTCGTGAAAATGAAAGAACCCCTTATTGAAGAAATAATGGTTTCTGATAGTGAGGAGTATGATGAGGAGATTGTAGTAGAAACTCCTGAGGGTGTGTCGCTGGTCGGGAAAAATAAGGGGGAGAGCAGCGACAAAGGTAGTAAAAGACATGACAATGAGAAGAAGGCGACAGAGATGGAGGTAGACACATTGCAAATGAGGGATGAACCAGACATTCAAGCGGCAGAAGAATTAGAAGAAGTGATTGTTAATAATGAACTGAACAAAAAATTAAGATTGGGATGCAGTTGAAGAAGGAAGAGAGGGATAGATTGATAGAATTTCTGCGAGATAGCACTGATGTGTTTGCTTGGAAGCCTGAAGATATGCGTGGCATAGATGAGAATGTCGCCCTACACTGCTTGAACGCTGATCCAAATATAGAGCCTTTTAAACAAAAGGTGAGATATCTGTCTGTGGAAAAGGAGAAGGCGGTAATTGGGGAAGTTGAGAAATTATTAAAGGCGGGAATCATTGAAGAAATTACTTATCCAGTTTGGTTAGCTTGCCCAGTTATGGTGTTGAAGGCAAACAAGAAATGGCGGATGTGCATCGACTTCACAGACCTGAATACAGCTTGCCCTAAAGATTGCTATCCTTTGCCTAGAATTGATAAGTTGGTGGATTCCATTGCGGGACATAAAGTTTTTAGTTTTATTGACGCATATTCAGGATACCATCAAATTAAGATGCTTGAAGAGGACAAGGCCAAGACAGCGTTTAGAACCCCCATTGGCAACTTTTGTTATAAAATGATGCCTTTTGGCTTAAAAAATGCTGGGGCAACATATCAGAGGATGGTGAATAAGGTGTTTAAATCGAAAATCAGGAGAAACGTAGAAGCCTACATTGACGACATGGTAATCAAGACCAAGGAAGAAGATCATTTGGCGGATCTGGCCGAAACCTTTGAAAATTTAAGAAAAAATTCTATGAAGTTAAATCCCAGCAAATGCACTTTTGGAGTCATAGCGGGAAAGTTTTTGGGATTTTTAGTAAATCGCCGTGGCATAGAGGCAAATCCAGAGAAAATCCAATCTTTAATAGATATGAAATCGCCCAGAACGATCCAAGAGATTCAAAGGTTAAATGGTAGGGTGATAGCATTGGGGCGATTCGTGTCACGATCGGCAGAAAAATGCTTGCCATTATTTAAGGTATTGAAGGGGGATCAAAAGTTTTCATGGAATGAGAAGTGCGAGGAAGCTTTTCAAAAGGTGAAGGAATATTTAGGAAAGCCGCCAATTCTCTGTAGCCCTGAAGAAGGCGATCATTTGTACATCTATCTCGCTGCCTCGGACCTCGCAGTTGCGGCAGTATTAATAAAGGAAGATGGTGGTATACAGAAGCCGGTGTATTATGTATCAAAAGCTTTAAGTGAAATAGAGGCAAGATACTTTAATGCGGAAAAACTAGCTTATGCCTTGGTAATTGCAACTCGGAAGTTGAGGGCCTATTTTCTATCTCACCCCGTCACTGTATTAACCGACGCCCCCTTAAGGAAGATTTTGCAGCAACCTGACTCAGCGGGAAGGCTCCTCAAATGGTCAATTGAGTTGACAGAGTTTGATATTCGCATGCAAGCGAGAAAAAGACATTAAGGCACAGGCTCTAGCAGACTTCATTCTTGAAACCTCATTTA
This sequence comes from Adenophora triphylla var. japonica, assembly GCA_022495995.1. Lineage (NCBI taxonomy): Eukaryota > Viridiplantae > Streptophyta > Magnoliopsida > Asterales > Campanulaceae > Adenophora > Adenophora triphylla. The sequence goes on from JAFEMH010004742.1 coordinate 141,161, forward strand.
CTTATGAGAGGGAGGAGATAGAAATGCAGGGGGCTAAGAAAAGGAAGGCTAAGTCGCAGGATCCTGAAGCTGAAGAAGAGCGGGAAAGACCAGCGAGTTGTTGGGAGTTGTACGTCGATGGGTCTTCCGCTAAAGACAAGGGAGGAGCGGGAATATCGTTGAGTTCACCAGAGAGAGATTGTACATACGAGAAAGCCTTAAGATTCAAGTTCAACATGTCGAACAATCAAGCAGAATATGAAGCACTGGTGGCGGGATTGGAGCTATGCCGGGATATAGGGGTTAAGCAAATAATAGCCCATTCGGATTCCCAATTAATTGTTAACCAGGTGAAGGGCAAATATGGGGTGGAGAATCAAATTTTGGCAAAGTATTGCGACATGGTAAGACAGATTTTGCAAAGCTTCAGTTATTGGGAGTTAGTGCAAATTGATAGAGAGAAGAATGAACGTGCCGATATGTTAAGCAAGGCCGCCTGCGACAAAATTGAAGAATTACCCAAGAAAATTGTGATAGAGTTTGTGGAAGAGCCAGCATACGATAGACCTTCGATTATGGAGGTAGAAGTGAGCGAGAAAGATTGGGTTTGCGAAATGAAGGACTATCTGGAAAAGGAAGAGTTGCCCAAGGATGAAGACAAGGCAAAAATTATTAAGAAAATGTCTCCAAGATTCACAGTACAAGATGGGATATTATATCGCAAATCTTTCTCGCGACCCTTAATGAGATGTGTTGAGCCGGGCAAAGTGGATAATGTCTTATTTGAAGTACATGAAGGAGTTTGTGGCGGTCACCCAGGAGCAAGAACTCTGGCCAATAAAATAATGTTCCATGGATATTACTGGCCAACGTTGAAGAAGGATGCGGAAGAGTACGTAAGAAGATGTGATCAGTGCCAGCGACATGCTAATATCCCAAGGCAGCCGGCAGCACGTACACCTATTGTAGCAGCGTGGCCCTTCGATATGTGGGGAATTGATCTTATAGGGCCTTTTCCCAAGGCCAAAGGAGGAGCTCAAATGGTGGTGGTAGCTATTGATTATTTCACAAAGTGGACTGAGGCCAGGGCATTAACTTCTACCACCGAAGAACAGATAATTAGATTCATAACGGAGGAGATACTTTGTCGACATGGAATGCCGCGGGCAATCATTTCGGATCATGGGCCGCAATTCAGGAAGAAATTTCATGGTTTTTGTTCAAATTTGAATATCAAGCATTGGCAGTCTGCAGTTTATAGGCCACAGTGCAATGGACAAGTGGAAGCAGCCAACAAACAAGTCCTTGAAATTCTATGCAAGAATATAGAGAAAAGAGGAGGAGCTTGGCTGGAAGAATTATCTACCGCCCTATGGTATGTCAGAACGACGGTGAAGGGATCAACAGGCGAAACAGCGTTTGCATTAACTTATGGCTCCGAAGAAATGGCTCCCGCAGAAATGGGTTTACCCACTCATAGAGTAACCTATTATGACGAAGTAATGAACGGCGACAGAAGGTGTAGCGAGCTAGATCTATGTGATGAGAAGAGGCTTAGAGCGAGAATGAGGATGATCAATTATAAACAAAGGATGAAGGCTCAGCACGATAAAAGGGTGAACAAAAGGTCATTCTGTGTAGGGGATTGGGTGCTAAGGAGCCGAGAAATTAAGGGAGCAACAGCGGGATTTGCCAAGTTAGATCCAAAATGGGAGGGTCCCTTTCAGATTGCCAAAATTGTGCGAGAAGGGACTTATCATTTGAAGGAAGAAGGTGGCAAAGATATCCCGAATGCGTGGAGTATAGATCATCTAAAGAAGTATTATCATTGAAGGGGTAAGGGTAATTCATCTACTTGAAATTTTTCTTAGTAAAGTCTTTTTCATAACAATTTTAATGAATCTATGGAATTTTCAATGATCCGTGAAAGTCATATAAGCCTTATAACTTTAAATTAAATGAAAGTACCTGGAATAGAAGATATATATGTTTGAATACGTGTTGAATATGCTTTAAATACAATGAAAGTATGAAATCTCATGACTCAAATTTATCTTGTGCAAATTAAATTCTATGTTATAATAATTGGTCGCTTGGAGTAAAGTTGCCTAAAGACAACTTCACTTTTTTAATGGGAGTATATGTATAGGGTTATATCCCGCCAAAGGTAAGAAGGTAAAGAGTTTTTGATGAATTATCAAAACAATATTTGATGAATTATTGAGGCAAGTTGATGAAGAAAGGAGAAAAGAAAAGTAAGCCGAAAAGTGTCATTCGAAAGAAAAGTCCAAAGGACTATAAACATAAAAGTCTCCGGACTATAAATTAGAAAGCACATCTCGCCTGAATGGCATGTAAAGATGTTGCTAAACAAACAGGAAGGAAAGTCCCATCTCGCATGTATGGCATGCATATGGATGTGACTATAAACAGGAAGGAAAGTCCCATCTCGCCTGTATGGCATGCATATGGATGCGACTATAAACAGAAAGGAAAGTCCCATCTCGCCTGTTTGGCATGCATATGGATGCGACTATAAACAGGAAGGAAAGTCCCATCTCGCCTGTATGGCATGCATATGGATGCGGCTATAAACAGGAAAGAAAGTCTCATCTCGCCTGGATGGCATGTATATGGATGCGACTATAAAAATGAAAGTCTACGGACTATAAAAATGAAAGTCTACGGACTATAAAAATGAAAGTCTACGGACTATAAAAATGAAAGTCTACGGATTATAAAAAGGGAAAAAGTCTAAGGATTATAAAAATAGAGTCTAAGGATGATAAACAAGAAAGTCTATACCGACTATAAACGAGAAAGAAACCCATCTCGCCTGAATGGCATGTAAAGATGCGGCATGTATGAAAGAAAGCACATCTCACATAAATGATATGAAAAGACGTAGCAAAAAGGAAAGTAAATGTATGTCGATGGAAAGATATGGAAAGATATAAGAAAGAAAGATATATTTGATTTGCAAGGCAAATAAAGATGTGGAGACATAAAATAAGAAAATTATTCTAAGTAAGAATCATGAAAAGAGCAAGAAAGAAGCAAAAGAGATCTAAGGTCAGCATCGATATAAATTGCATGATATGCATTGTAAGTAAAGTCGCCTAAAGACGACTTCGCTCTTTTGATGGGAGTATAAGTATGGGATACCTGTTATGCGAAAAGAAGATTTTTGATGAATTATCAAAACAAAATAGTAAAGGCGAGATATGAGTAATAAAGTAAGCAAATAAAACATAAAGATGAAAGGGGCAAGCTCAAAGGCCGCAAATTTACATTTCTAAAGGCACATAGGTTCAAGTAAAAGAAACTAAAATTGTTTAGCCACCAAGGCAAGTTACAAAAATCAATCGAAAGTTAAGTACTAAAGCAAAGTCAAGCTCAAGCATTTGGTTCATCAGTTGGTGCGGGTTGAATAGAGTTTGAAGCCGCAAGAGCGAGAGCTTTCGCATCATCCAAAAGTTTATGTTTTTGTTCCAATTGTGCGTTCCATAAAGGAAGGACATTTGGGATTTGGATAGGAGAGGGATTCCAAATCACTTTCCCAAGTAAGGCATCTTCTTCCGCTAGGTGCAGCAAGCTCATCGGTAGAAAGGAACCATGGGATGTCCACGACGACATACTTCACTAAAAATTGGCTCTGAGCCCCAGTGGGCAAGCCGCTCGATCGTGATGGCAGGAATCTCAGGAGCATCAGCAGCAGCTGCTCGCAGGACTTGTAAAGAAGTTTGATCACCAATATCAAGAAGGTCATCTTTAAGCTTGGCGACGTCTGCGTTTAGAGAAGTGTTTTCAGCAATCTTACCTGTTAGTTCTTCCCGCAACTTGGTTATCTCGCCTTGAAGAATTTGAGTGTCAGCAGCATGAGTCGTCTTTAACGACTCATTGTCGCTCAGAAGCTTGGCGGCACTATCCTTAGCAGAATTGATTTCAGCAGTAGCTTTGTTAAGGTCAAGTTTAACGGCATTAAGTTCAGTGTTGGCAATCTCAAGTTGATTCCGTAAGGTGGATAAGTCAGCGTTCAATTTATCTCGCTCTTCTCCCATAGTGGCGATGGTAACATCCCGCCTACCCAATCTGTCGCGAAGGGTCTCTTTATCTTTCCTCAGGAACTGGTTAGAGAGATTCAAAGTTTTGTTATCTTTGGTAAGGAGAGTGATTGTCTCGCTCATCCCCATGATGGAAGATCCAACCTAAGAGAAAATGAAAAGTTGAAAACAACTGTGAACAAAATTTAAAGTAAGCAAGGAAAGGAAAAATAACATACCAATGATAGATGAATGCCGGCTTGGCAGGTGGCATGGTCCACATCCATTCCAGCCACATTCTGCACTTGAATAGGGTCGCTGACACGAGCCAAAGCTGAACTTCCTATCAAACTCGCCTCAACCCCGCGATTTTCATTAATCAATCCCGTTAGACGGGGAACCTTAGCAGCTTCCCGGCTCAGTTCATGAAGCCCATCAAAGTCAGTAGGCATCTCGAAATCTTCTTGAAGCCAGCTGGGAACAGCGGGATTGCCAAAAGTAGAGGGATCGCGTGGAGTTGGGGGAGAACTAGAAACATTGGTTAAATCGCAGATTTCTACGTGGTGGGATGTTGGAGGAGCATCATCCTGAGTGGGTTCAATAACAGTAGTTTCTTGAGCAGAAGAGTTGGTTCGGACAGAGTCAGAAAGGGGAATTCCAATAGTCTCTTCAGCTTGGGCATCAATAGTTGGCGGGATAGAAGTTGGCAAGATGACATTTTCACTAGTTGGCTGAACGGAGATTGACAATACATTAGTTTGAGGGGGGTGGAAGAACTTGAGTGATTGGAAGAGCTGGAGCAATAGTAGGATTGGGCGGGATAATCTCTCGAGGAGAAAACGCAACATTAGAGTAAACTGAGGCGATTCTTCTTTGTCGTTTGGCGCGACTATCTGGGTGGGTAGGTTTAGCCCTGGCCTTTGGGTTACAAGGACCTTGGGATTTTTCGCGAGCAATCTCCTCGGAATCACTGCCATCAAGTGATATGGGTAGAGGAAGGTTATCAGGAAGAGCTTGGAGAGAAGCATTGCGGGTAAGAGCTATCCTTTGCCTGCGCTTGTCTGTCTCGCGGTTGGCACGCTGGCGACTTTCCATAGATTTGGCTCGATGATCTGGAAGCAAAGAAAAGAAGATATAAAAATAAAATCACTCGAATATAAGCCAATTTGAAAAGAAGAGAAGGTTAAAGAGGGACATACAATTAACGACATTCATAGCGGGGCAATTACGGGTACCCTTGCATGACTGACACTCGTGGGCGTATTTGTTGTCCGTATGTTGCTCCCAGCCATCAAAGTTGGTATGAATTATTGGGACTCGCGACGGAGCAACAGGCAAGTTGTCTGCTAACCCGACTTGATCAAGAAGAGATCTATCTCTTAAAATACCCCTCCAGGAAATAAGAGGTTGGGGAGTATTATCAGGAGAATCAGCAGGAAGAGTAACGAGGGCACGTATGGCGGTACAAAGGGAATTGTCGCTGATCATTGAGGCATCTCGGGTTTCAATGTGGGGTTTTATGGCATCGAGGTCCGCCGGATGAGACCATCCGACGCGAGAAAGAACGAAAAGTGGGTCACTCAGCCACTTATGGACTTTGGTAGGCAAAGGAGTAAGAATTTTGGGGCCTTGATGATATTGAAGGGATAGGCGGGTTTCTTCTGTGTCGTCGTCAAGTTTGATGGTTTGTTTGTATCCTTTGAAAAGGCTAACTAATGCTGTAACGGTGGGTTCTCTTCTTAAGGCGCGACAAACAGTAATGAAGGAGGTAATGATCCTAATGGCATTGGGATGAATCTCAGTAATCATGGCTTGGGCTTTATATAGGATTTCACATAGAAAAGGATCAAGGGGAATCCTAAGGCCAGCCTTGAGTTGTGAAGGAAAGATAACTATACCATCTCGCATTTGTCGCAGATGAGCAAGGGAAGTACTTCCTTGATAGTCAGAAATGTGGTAAATAGAACGGTCTATATGGTAGAATCTGTGCCAATCAGTAATAGGGTTTGGAATGAGTGAGCTTGTGTCGGGAGCAACAGAAGATCCCGCCTCAGCATGAGCGGGATTGATAAAGAGGTTACCTTCAGCCAAGTTCAGACTTCGGACTCTTGTAGGAGGAGGATTGTTTGACGTTGCTGCGGGAGATGAAGTTCCTTGATTAGCCATCTCGCAGGAATCACTGAAAGAAGAAGAAGAAAGAGCAGAGTTATAATGCATGCTACGTTCGGGAAAAAGGGTCAGCGATACAGGGGAATTCAGATGAGCCGATTAAGATGGAGTCATATTTATTTTCGATAAGTCGGAACAGTTCTTTGTTGGAAGTAAAAATATGGGACATAGGGGCTGAAGGGGGAGAAAAGAGCGGCCTTGGATTTCAAGAGAGTAAGTTAATTAGAGATCCACCTTATGTTCACCTAACAAACCTAACTATATCAGCCTTAAGCAATCTCGCCCAAGCAGATCGTAGGCGCCTGTATAAATCACCTGAAACTTGGCGACTCCTATACCTAACTAACTTGGCACAGTTCTTCTATCTCGCCATAAGGGGTAATTTGGGAATAAAGTCAAAGAGGTGTATAAAAAGGAATAACAGGATTCGTACGAATCGGCAGAAATAAAAGATCAAAGTACGGGGTTTTAAAGAATATGAAAAGTTTTTGGAAAAATTACCTGTTAAAATGAAGAGCAGCCGGAGAAGATGAAGAACTGTCGGAAAAGATGAAGGGACGCCGAAAGTAAAGGAACAATCTTTAGAAACTATGAAGGGGACTTCAAAAATCAACTTCAAATGGTAAATGCAGGATGGATTTGGATTTGGGAAACAGTTCGCTGGAATTTGGAGGAAATAAACGGTGAAAATAGGAGGAAAAGTTCGTCGGAGTCGAGGTAACAGTTCGCCGGAATTTGAAGGTAAGATTAAGAAAGTAAAAAGTGAAATTGGTAAGAGAAAGGGGTATTTATATGAAAGAGGGATTTTGAAAAAATTGATTGATGGGACGGTTAAAAACGTTTTAAATTTTCCCTTTTTATTTGGCACAGTTCCCAAATGACGGCACATTGAATTATAGGGGCTCGCCAGGAAGATGACACGTATATAAATAGGATAATGAGCATTTAAGCTTCTTGAAGAAGGAAGGTATGTCGCCAGAACTTGAGACAGTGAACATCAAGTTTTTGGCGAGACCATAAATGAATCTCGCCTCAAACTTAGGGGCTTCTGATGCTGCCTAATAATAATAGTTGGGCCAGATCCAAGTCCAGTGGAGAGAGAGTAGCAAATAGGCCCAAAGCGAGATAAAGCCCAAAAAGAAGATAAAGATAAAGGTGGCCCAAATATGGATCGCAGGAAAATGCGGGGGGAAGTATCCCGCCAGGGTCAACGAAAGGGAAAAGATCAAGGCAGTAATATTGATATATCGTGGAGATCATGGCGAGATAAGTAAGGCAAGCCGGCGAGATAATGACGAAAAAGGAGATGCGAGGCATTACGATAAGGCGACACGAGCCATGATTTACCTAACCTGGCGAGAGATGGTGATGTAAATTGGGACGTTTATTGTTTTTGTATCTTTTATTATTTCATTTGTATTTTCGGATTTAATTTTAATTGGTTGATTATAGGTAGTTTTAGAATAGATTTTGAGAAGATTTACTAGTTTTTAAGTCCTATTAGGTTACTATATAGGTTAGGAATAATTTTAGAAGGTTTAGGATTCTTTTTCAAGTTTTTTGGGCACTATATTATAGGCCTTCATTGTAATTCCGAAAATTAGACTTTTATCAATTAAATTCAATTTTTGCATCTTGCAAATTTCTTGGTCAATCCTATTGGCTTGCAGAAGGATTTCTTAGGAAGTTCTTGTTATCTTGGGAATTGCGATTCCTTGCAGAAGGTTTTTGATTTCGATCAGGCCTTGGTTACTATTCCGCTGCGTTGCTTTACATCAGTTGGTATCAGAAAAGGCGAGATCCTTGGACGATGGCCAATTCCGGTGGAGACAACGGAGACAACCTAACCATTATTACCGCAATCTTGGAGCGTATGGAGCGTCAGGATCAAGCAACTAGGGAACGTATGGACCGTTTGGATCAAGAGGCTAGAGAGCACAGAGCAGCCCAAGATCGACAGCATACGGAACTCATGGCAGCTTTGGTCGGATTGCGTGTAGGTGGAGATGGTGTCAACCCACGAAATCGGGCTGGTCCTCACGGGGAAAATCTCCACCGTGGTGATCCGATAGGCGGGGATACTTCGGATAATGTTGAAGGGGAGGCCAGGGCAGTGCCTCCTCAAGATCAACGACCCAAGATTAGGGCGGATATTCCGGTCTTTAATGGTGAGTTGTCTATTGAAGAATTTCCTACTCAAGAAGAAGCTTTTGATGAGGAGGTTATTTGTGAGTTCAAAGAAGATTTGAGCATTGTTCAGGTTTGTGGTGATATTATTACTTCAAATATTATAGTCCCTGATAATGTCCTAGTTGAATTCAAGGAGAAAGAAGAGGTTGGTATTGATTGTTCAAAAACCCCAATTTTTTATGAAAATTTGGGTGTTTTTCACAACAAGAAAGAAATTATTTTTGAAGATTTATTGATCATTGTTGATCAAGGGAAGGAAGGGGAGGAAAATCAACACAAGGAGGATGGGATTGATGGAATAATTTTATATACAGAAGAGATCATCTTACGTCAATGTATGCTTAAAAAAAAGATTTATTCGAAATATCTTTTTAAATGGGATGGCAGCTTCCAAACGTTGGATGAGAACTCGGGGACGAGTTCTTTTGAAGTGGTGGTGTATGATGTAAATTGGGACGTTTATTGTTTTTGTATCTTTTATTATTTCATTTGTATTTTCGGATTTAATTTTAATTGGTTGATTATAGGTAGTTTTAGAATAGATTTTGAGAAGATTTACTAGTTTTTAAGTCCTATTAGGTTACTATATAGGTTAGGAATAATTTTAGAAGGTTTAGGATTCTTTTTCAAGTTTTTTGGGCACTATATTATAGGCCTTCATTGTAATTCCGAAAATTAGACTTTTATCAATTAAATTCAATTTTTGCATCTTGCAAATTTCTTGGTCAATCCTATTGGCTTGCAGAAGGATTTCTTAGGAAGTTCTTGTTATCTTGGGAATTGCGATTCCTTGCAGAAGGTTTTTGATTTCGATCAGGCCTTGGTTACTATTCCGCTGCGTTGCTTTACATCAGATGGATCCCAGATTGATGCGGTTCACAAGAGGCGGCATATAAATATCTATGAAATGGGACCCATTGAACGGTTATGCATTGGGATCGGTGATCACGTGTTAAGAGTTTACTTTTATAAATGACCAATGGAGTGGTGACATGTGTAAGGAGGCATGGAACGTGAGGAGATCATGTGCATGGCACGAGGGAAGGGCTATATATACGAAAGGTAGTCTTCATCATAAAGGTAGGTTCATTTTACACACACAAACACCTTTCTCTACTGTTATTATTTACAACCCAAAAGCAAACACTTATCCTCACGCCGGAGTCGCCCCCGGCTTAGTTCACGTTTGTGGCTGTGCAGGACTGAAGAAGGAGCCGGAGGTGCTGCCGATTAGACTATAGCGGCGTGTTGCTGTTGAGGAAAATCCTGGCAACATCAGAATTGAAGTGGGTTGGAGATGGTCTTAGAAAAGCAATGGAGCTTGAGATGAGCTGTGCTTGACTAGCGGCGGTGAGCTTTTCATCATTCATAGTCAAGCAAATCAAGGTAATCTAACAAATCAGTTCTGGGTTATTTCTCGTAACCCAACGACATTCACAATTTTGAATTCTAATCACTACTTCTGTTTTATTGTTTGTAAATTGTTACTTCTTCGATTTCTTTGATTATGAATGCGTGTTCCAAGATTTCAGTTATGTTAATGCAGCTTCTTTGAGGGGGATATTTTATTTGTTTGCTCATGTGGCGTTTGATGAAATGTCCCAATGGTAGTTCAAAAGTTGCATTTTTTCCAGGACTTTAGTATTGCGATTTGTTGGATCACGGGGGATTTTTGTTTATGAAGTTCTCAAAATGTCTGCCCCTAAATCTTGGACTAAGTTCTTACAGCAAATGACATGAGTATTGAAACCTAGGCATGCCTCAAAAAGACGATTGTGACAGCTACGAATACAACTGGTAAGCAGTCCTACATCACTGCCCATATCCATAAGTATATCTTCTTTCCCATAACAATCCAATACAAAACACACAATTAGAGTACAAAGGATATATTTAAAATAACTCCGTATCTTATTTCCCATAAAAATTCAAGAAATATATATTGAAGCAGAAAATTCATAATCCTAAACTAGTTAGGCCTTCCCAAGTAGAGCGCATATAGTTGCAACCAAAGCATCTCTGTTAGGTCGGCATTCTTTGACAGTGTTGAAACAAAGAAAATCATCCATCCATTCAGTTAAGTGCGGGAACTTCTCCTTTGTCACCAACTCTATTCCAGAAACTTCTTCGAGTACCGGAAGCCAATCACTTGTGAGATTAGCAACAATATCTACCAGCCCAATTGTATCTCCTCCAAAAAACTTGTTCCCTTTAAGTTGGTTTTCGAGTTTCTTCAACAGCTCGTGGATTTCTATAATGGCCTTCTCTTGTTCCTCACCTTTGCCAAAGAAAGTGTTGCTTACAGCAGTCGTTAACTGAAAATCACACAAATTATTTACTCTGTATGATTTAATTTTCGTTGATATAAATGATAATAAATTTGGAAAAATGAATTTGATTCCCCGTTACTACTACTCTAAAGAATATGCGGAAGCATTATTTCGGAAAATAACCTAGTCATCGATGAACTTTGCCCAAAACCGGGCCACGGCCTTGTCGTAAGGATCATCGGGCAGAATGGAAGGCCCGTTGAAGGTGTCATCTATATATTCAACGATAATAATAGATTCGAGAATCACCTTCCCGTTGTGCAACAAAACAGGAACCTTCTTATAAACAGGGTTGTATTTGAGAAGATCATCACTCTTGTTAGCCAAATCTTCTTCTATGAACTCATATTGGACCCCTTTCAATCTAAGAGCAATTTCGACTCTGCAACTATATGGGCTTTTATTAAGACCAAGCAACTTCACTTGTTCTGCCATTTTTTTAGAACACACAGAAAATGGAGGTAATTGGGTGGTTCTTGTTATTGGGGAGATTTTATACGGAAATGAGAGAACAATCAAAGCTTAGTTTGACCAATGTGCCCCCTTTTCCACATATGACATAGGCTATGATGCCGTCGGGGTGAGGTCATGTCAGATTAACCGCAAAATAGAAAAAGAAACATGGATGACAAAATTTTGTGGAACAATTTAAAACTACAAAATCACAATTTACAAGTCAATATTTGTATTTGATTTTGCTTCTGTCATATTGGTCATTCAACATCGGCAACTACACTGATGGTTGGTTGTTATGTCGACCAGTTGGAAAATCTATTGCTACAGAGTAACAATCACTAGTCAATATAGGAAGTTTGTGACAGATGGCCACAGTATCACAATCTCATGTCTAAAAAATAGAAGGTCTAAAAAATAGAAGGCCAAAATACGCTTATCCCATAAAGTATACACGCAATCCAACTTTGTATCCCGACGCCGATTTTGTCCCATAGTAATCTATTAATTAACCCGCAATCCCACTTTTCACCCTATCACCTTTTTTTAACGAGTTTAGAAATTTAACGGAAGATGGCCATGTCACATCACATGAAGGCTAATTTGATAAAAAAAAAAAAAGAGAGAGAAGGACATCTATGGAGAGAAGTTTTTTTTCTTAAGGGAGTGGAGAGACAGACATGGGGATGGGGAGTAAAGGAGGGAGGGGGTGATGACGGAAAAGGAAGAGGAGAATTTGGGGTGGGGGTCATTGACAGAGGAAGGGGGAGTGGTGGGTGGGGAGGGGAAGATGAATGGAAGAATGTGGGTGGGGTTTGGCATAGAAAATTAATTGTTGTAGGTAATATAAGAATTTTATTTTTGATATTAATAATCCTTATATACTTTAAATTAATAAATAAAACTAACATTAAATTCTAATATTAGAATTTTAAATAAAAGGATAATAAAAGTTATAATGAGAATGACCAAATTAGCCCTCATGTACCGTGCACATGATCATTTTCTGTTAAATTTCTAACTTCGTTAGGCGCAAGGGTGCAAAGTGGGATTACGTGTATACTTTAGGGGGATAAACGTATTTTAGCAAAAATCAAATCAAACATTTTATTATAGTGACAAAAGTCACAATTTTTTCTACAACCATAAACATTATAAAACATACGAGGCACCCACAATTGCAATGACACCAAATCTTACGCGAGATTACTGAACAATTTTCACAGGTCATAGCTTAGGTCTTCTTGAAGCGAACACGGAAACCTTCAAGTAGTAAATCTCTAGGAGGTAGGCATTCTTTGACAGGGTTACAGCTAGTAAAATCATCCATCCATTCAATTAACTTAGGGAACTTCTCCTTTGTCAACACCTTTTTTTCAATACAATCTTCAAATATTCCAAGCCAGTAGCCTATGAAAGTACCAACAATATCCACCAGCCCAATTCTGTCTCCTCCAAAAAACCTTTTGTCTGCAAGTTGACTTTCAAGCACTTTTAGTAGCTCAATGGTTTCTTCAGTGGCCTTCTCTTCTTCTTCAGCCTTGCCGCCCCATAGAGCGCTCTTTATAGAATTAAATAACTAAAAAATAGAAATAATTATGAATTATTTTTAGTTACATTTTTTACAAAATTGACCATCATTTAGGAATACTAACCTTATCGTCCATGAACTTGGCCCAGAAACGAGCGTTGGCCTTCTCATAAGGATCCTCAGGCAAAATCGAAGCCCCTTTGAAGGTCTCATCTATATAGTCAAGAATAATAACAGACTCCACAATTGCCTTCCCATTGTGTAACAAAACAGGAACCTTCTTATGAATAGGGTTGTACTTGAGAAGATCATCACTTTTGTTTGATAAATTCTCTTGTATGAACTCATATTGAACCCCTTTCAATTTAAGGGCAATTTCGACCCTGCAACTATATGGGCTTCTTTTAGAACCAAGTAGCTTCACTTCTCCTGCCATATCTTTTACACTGAATGAATGAATGCTGCAACTTGAAAAACACACACACACACACACACACACACTTTGAGGTGGATTTTGTGATGGAAAATAGGGGTCTTTGTTAATTGCGTTTTGGAAGTTCTTAGTTCTTATAGATGAAGATGATTTTCTTTTGAGGCTTTGACCAATACATCCTTCACCCAAGTAAATACTACCTTAAAGGACTGACATTTTCAAAACTCGTCAATAAGTCCTTAGGCTATTATAGACCAAATAAATTCGCCAATAAGTCCTTAGGCTATTATTAAACCAACTTTATAACTTTATGATTTGACCAATAGTAATTTTAGATTTATAAAAACTAATTATCACATCTTTCAATTTCACATTTTTATAATTTGATTTCACAATAATTTCAAAGTTATAAAAAATGATATCTTAGGTATTAAAACTTACTCCCTCCGTCCCACCTTAGTGTAGACTTCTTTTCTTTTTCGTCCGTCCCACCTTAGTGTAGACTGTCAAAATTAGAAAGTTTTTTATTATTTTTTATTTTCCCTACCCCACCCACTCATTCTCTCTCTTCATTTTTCACCATACAATTTATTCAACCAACCTACTATTAACTCCACTCATTCTCTCTCTTCATTTTCTATCACACATTTTCATTATCTTAATAATATTCCTTAGTTATTATGCCCACCACCTTAGTCTACACTAAGGTGGGACGGAGGGAGTATTTCAAACTGATTTCTCAGTTATAAAAACTGATTTCTCAGTTATAACAGTTATAACACTATGAACAACTGAGAAACTGATTTCTTAGTTATAACACTATGAACAACTGAGAAACTGATTTCTTAGTTATAACACTTGAACAACTGAGAAACTAATTTCTCAGTTATAACGCTGTGAACAACTGAGAAATCAGTTTCTCAGTTATAAAAATTGATTTCTAACTGAGAAATTGATTTCTCAGTTATAACACTATGAACAACTGAGAAACTGATTTCTCAGTTATAACATTAACAACTGAGAAACTTATTTTTCAGTAATAAAAATTGATTTCTAAGTGAGAAATTGATTTCTCAGTTATAACACTATGAACAACTGAGAAACTGTTTTCTCAGCTATAACACTATGAACAACTGAGAAACTGATTTCTCAGTTACAAAATGAGAAATTCATTTCTCAGTTATTTATAAAAACTGATAAACATATTACTCAGTTATTTTTCACAATTTTAGTTCACTAAGAAATTTGAAGATGCAATTGAATTGTGATATCCCCAAATTTCATCACACATTTAAGTCCACTGTTTCCACACATAACCTCAATTATTCTCTTTTCAAGTTCATAAACCAATTTTTTCCAGATCAATTTCTAACTAATAAACTCACCGAGTTGCAAACAGCATTTCGAAAATAAATCTGAACACTTAGTTCAGCAATTTTTATATTTTTGAAATCAAGCTCAGTAATTTCTTTTTAAGAAAATGTAGTTGGATTGAACTTAAATCGGAACAGTAGGTAGAGAGAAAATTAAGGAAGGACGAACGAACCTGTTGGCGAAAATCAAGAGAAGACATTCCAGGTGAAGAATTTGTACGGATCTTCAGCTCCGGCAATGGCGACGAGAGGGGGAAGGTGGGCAGTTTTTGGCGAGGGATCGGTGATAGAGAAATTGGTGAAAAAACACTGTTAGAAACAGACATCAATAGATATCATCAATGTCCGATACGCCTTCTTCGATTTCTTTCGACAGCCTTACTACTGGAACCGTCCAAATAATCCAATTTTTGACAGAACCCTGCTACCAGAAACGATCAGATTCAAGCAAATCAGACGATTGATTGATTTTCGGTAACGATGATCAATTTCCGGCAGCGACTTCGGCCGCAAAGAGCGCGTACGTATAGAGAGAGAAATTTATTTTCGTATAGAGAGAGAAAGAGGTGAGCGTCGACGAAGGGGTTGAGGGACTTTTTGGTTAGTTTTGATAATGTCCGTTTTTATTGGCAAATTCCACCTCATGCCAAGGACTTATTGGTAAAAATCCTTTTTTTTTTCTAGTATCAGTTGTTTGACAAATGTGCAACCTTTTCTTCTTGTGACATAGGCGATGATATCATGTAATTGAGGTAATTGCTTTTCTTATTTGGTCCCTAATCTTCATTTTTCTCTACAGCTAGTCCTTTTTAAAGCCGCTGTTCAATTTTTCTGTTCAATTTTTGAAACTCCTAATTACCCTTTGTCAAAAAAAAAAAAAATCTCTCCTTTTAAGAAAGAAAATTGTGAATCTTTACCAAGTCAAACCTTTAAAGTGTTTTGATTTTTGTTATTTACAGATTAGCCCTTTCAATATCTATTTCATACCTTTTGAGTGTTTGGTTTTGTTCAATGAAATATTTCATTTAGGGAAAACATCCATGATAACGGTAATGGTAATGGTCGGCCCCCGGGGCACAGCTGAGTGGTAAAGGAAGCAGCATTGATGAGCTTGCAACCTCAGCGTGGGGAGTTCGAATCTTGGCAGGAGCAGCTGGAGCAGCCAATTAATTGGTGATGTAAGAGTGATGTAAGTGCCATGTAGGAGGGTTCCCTTGGGGCCAGGAGTATAAGGGGTGCTGCCACCCTGACTACCTCGGGCATATCCCGCGGTTTACCTCCGCCAGTCACTGAGGGCCGGTGGCTGGTGGTCCAAGACTTAGTCCAGCGAAGCTGGGAAACCCGGGTATCAAAAAAAAAAAAAGGTAATGGTAATGGTAATAATGGTTATACGGTGATGGTTGGAAAATATATTGTTTGTCACATAATAACTCCTGATTTTTTTTTATCAAATTGTCTTATTTGACAAGTCAACGTTTTATGAACGACTAGATGAGTTTTAATGACGTCACAGCTTTTTGGGGTCTCACTAAATACGGATATCTGGCTTGTATGAGATGATTGTACCTATAACAGGACAAAGAAAAGAATCAACATTAAAGACCAATCCGAAGTTTAATACAACTCAAGTTATCGGGTGTGAGAGTAAGATCTCTGTGGATTTAATAACTGAGAATAAGACTTGAAATGTTTTAGTGTTGTGTGATAGAGTTTAGATAATTTGGCTTACAATAGTGATTTTACACTTACTTTATCCATGGGGACAAGGGATAGTATATATAGTATGATGGAGCCGTTGATGACGTCAGTCCTGGAGGAGATGTTTGCCTTTTGACATAGGACACGTGTCCGCTCCTGGTTGGCTCGTACAATAAAGTGAGGATTGTTGTGTAGGGATGTATTTGATTGGACAAGGACATGAGAAGTAGGCGAGAGTTGGTGCGGCGCCTTACGCGAATGATAGGCGCCTTACACGCATGATAGGAGCCACCATTTAATGTGACAGTGATGGGTCTATCCTTGATGTCAGAGTAGGTACGACCCCTTGTATTACTAGCCTCGACTTTAATCGAGAGTCTAGTGAGAAAATCGGGAGTCTGGCATGAGACTGCGGTCAACATGGTCAACGCGGTGTTGAATAAATACGATCATAGCTGGCATGGTATTGGGGATTGCGGTCTTGGTGACCGCGGTATTGGTGATCGCGCTATTGATGATCGCGTTCCTATGAATGCCACGTTATAATTGGCCTTTGAAACAGATCGAGCTTTAGGCCCGATCCGAAAGGCCCGGGCTCATCAAGTTTCAGCCAAGTGTTATCAGGCCCAAAAATGCAAACCTATACTGGAAACTAATTTGGGGCATTGCAATGCCAATTCTATGGAAGACTGATCTCAACAAATTTAAAACATTTCTTTCAAGCAACATAGAAATCACACATTTGGGTACAAAAATAAATATTACAGAACAGTGCACACTCACTGCTACAACGTCACAAAACTTAAAATGCTAAGTACTTAAAACCGCCGAACAATTTTAACCCTGCATGGTTAGGCCTTCTTGAAACGAGAACGAAAAGTTTCAAGCATGAAATCTCGGGGAGGTAGGCATTCTTTGACTGTGCTGCAGCTAACAAAATCATCTATCCATGCACTTAAATTTGGAAATTTCTCCTTTGTCACCAACTTTGTTTCCATAAGTTCTTCAAATATTCCAAGCCAATGCCCTAGAAAATCAGCAACAATGTCCACCAGACCAATTCTGTCTCCCCCGAAAAACTTCTTACCTTCAAGTTGTTTTTCAAGTACTTTCAACAGCTCCACTGTTTCTTCAATGGCTTTCTCTTGTTCCTCAGGCTTTGCCCGGAAAGCGCTCCATACAGATAGCGTTAACTGCAAAAAAAAACACAAATATGACATAGTTTTACGATTAAGTCGTATAAAAAACTCATTTTTCCTAACACTAGGAAAAACAGGGTTTCTTAATACAACCAGAAACTAAAAATAACGGGTTTAACTAATCGGACGAGAAGTTTTAGCTAGTGTAAATTCTGTTTTTTCTTTTTAGGGAAAACTAATTGTTCAGAAGATTTTGTGTAGCTTTATTGGCTATATATACTACTTGACTTTGACTTTGTATAGAAAACTGACTATGATTTCGAAAACCATAACACTTAGCATGAGATAGAGTACATTACTAAAAAATAGGATTGCTGACCTTGTCGTCAATGAACTTGGCCCAAAAACGAGTGTTGGCCTTCTCGTAAGGATCCTCGGGGAGAATTGAAGGCCCTTTAAAGACTTCATCAATGTACTCAACAATGATATTGGATTCAACAATGGGTTTGCCATTGTGCAACAGGACAGGAACTTTCTTATGAACAGGGTTGTACTTTAGAAGATCATCACTCTTATTAGACAAATCTTCTTCTACGAACTCATATTGAACACCTTTCAATTTAAGAGCAAGTTCTGCCCTGAAACTAAATGGGCTTCTTTTAAGACCAAACAACTTCACTTGTTCTGCCATTTTTTTTCCTAACACTGAAACAAGAATTGCTTTTGTTTTGACAAACACACACACAGTTTCTAGTGAATTGGGTGATGGAAATGGGAGTTCTTATAGGGGATTTGGGAATGGATAAAAGTCAACGATTTTGGGAACGAGATTCAGGTGATAGGGATGCTATATTTTACTCATATACTGACAGATTAATGTGCACATTTTCATGCTATGACCTAAGGGATGATATGAGAGTAGAAAATGGGATATTTTCTTAAGAAATTGACATATAATTCCTCCACTCCCCCAAGAGTTTCTTATCATATTTCTATGGTCCCACCATGTTGTGAAGTTTATTTTATACACTCTCTAAATAACTCTTTAATAAACCACTTTTACCCTTTTATCCTTCCAAGATTCCACTTTAACGCTATATGAGTCTGAGTTTAACTTTTGCTCTAAAACACCACCTTCTTCATGAAAACTGCAACTTAGAAGAAGATGGAGTATGTATTGTGACCATAGAAAAATATTTTAATTTATTGGCATATTGATATTTTAAATAATCATAATTTGCTTAAACTTCAATTTTAACCACCCTTTTATTTTTTAAAGATCTTAACCATTGTACTCAAAATATGCTTAGACCCTCTAACGACATCCAATTTCATTAATAAAAGTTAATAAAACCTAACGAATTTTAACATAATGAAAGTAACAAACTCATCTTCTTTATCCCCTAGCCGATCTGACTCTTCTTTCTTATCGTAGATGCCTCTAGTTTTCAAACTAAGAGTTTGATTAAATGGATGCACAACTAACCTCAAGTGTAACAAGGAAATAAAAAATTAATCTTGTTATCCTAGGGTGTGGCCAACTAAACTCAAGCATGGAGGGAGAGGCGACCTGAGGAGAGGTAGAGTGAACTAATCTTGTTTTTGAAGAAAAATGTGGGCACGAAATATAGGATTTTTATTTTATTTTTGCCAGAAAATAGTGATAAAAATGAGGGGGAGGGACATCCAGATTGGTGAGGGGAGAAAGAAGATTGTTTTAATAGTTTTGTTAACTTTTGTTAAATTTTGTTAGGTTTTGTTTACTTTTATTAACGAAATTGTATGTTGGCTATGGGGTTTGAACGTGGTGAACACATATTTTGAGTACAATAGTTAAAACTGATAAAAAATATGATGGTTCAAAATATTGGTCGACCATTTTTATTTCCTTAACCTACTTTTACATTCTAGTCTTTATCAAGATTTTGCTCTATTTCGTATGCTATGAGAAAGCGTGCTAATATAAGATGAGTATACTCCAAGGTGCCAAGCGACTGCAGAATCGCAAGGCCAAGCATATGAGGTTGTGGTTGAATTAGCCAAATCCTAGCCATGGGCAGGAGCAGCGTAGCAATTTCTCCACAAGAGCAATTCCAGCTCTGTTTGCAGCCGGAGCATCTTTTGTTAATTTAGTAGGTGTAAACATTAAATAAATCCTAAGTTTATAATAATTTTCTTTTCTACCAAGAAGAAGATGCTATACTCATATGAAACATATAGTCTTCTTCGCTTGCCAACAGTAAGCTCGCTTAGTTTAAGGAGGGAGTTTTTATTTTAATTTTTTTAAATGTCTATCAGCAAAAGTCATTAGAAAAAAACATATTTAAAAGCCTTAAGTAATTTGATTAGGACTTCAAGGCACATGCATACATTTTTACACTTAATATCGTATTTTGATAAGTTTATTTCAACAACTAAATTTGAAAAATAATATTATGAAAGAGAAGTAGAAAAGGAACGAAAATGTAGTTTGGAATCCACTACACCTAAACTATATACTCCCTCCGTCCCAAAATGTTTGTCCCATTTGACTTTTTTGTTGAACTTTGACCACAAATTTATGAGAGATTAATCATGTTCATGAAATTTTAAAAGTTGTTGTTGATAATATTATTAATGGTGAATCAATAGGAATTTTTAGAATTTCATGAACATAATTAAATTGTCATATATTTGTGGTCAAAGTTCAACAAAAAAGTCAAATGGGACAAACATTTTGGGACGGAGAGAGTATATGTTACTCGATTAGTTAAGGTGGTTGCTGTTGCAGTGCCATCTCGTAGGAGTTTCCACAATTTAATTACTCCCTCTCTAAATGAGAACTCATTTTCAAAAAATAAATTGATGAGTGGATTTATTTTGACAAGGAGTACCGTTAATTTGGGTGTGGAGCGCTTGCCATTGGAATGCATAGCAGTTGCAATGGTGGCTGTGTCAGATCTATATCTAGATCATAGTTAGAATTGTCTTTTGACACTTCTCACTCTCACTAGCAAAGCTATTGATTTGATTACAATTTTTTTTTTTGCACCTTATCTCAACGATGATACTTCACCATCCATGACTCATGTGCCTTTTTATATCGTAGACAATTGAATATATACAATCCTTCAATAATTCCAACTAAGTCCATGGTCATTCAATACTAAAATTGCCGGCCAAACTGTGAACTCAGAGAGTTTTGATGACCTGAAAATAAGTTCCATCCTCATCTGGTGGTGAACTCAAGAGAGTATTCAAGCACTTGAACAAAGGCTTAGACATTAGCCATGTCCTCCTCAAGAAAAAGCTGCCGTCACTTTTCCATTGATGAGATCAGAGACGCAAGAAATCATTTTGGCGAGAGCACGCTCCTAGGACAAGGGGGAGAAGCGAAGGTGTATTTGACACAAGTCTTTACCGAAGGGAGAATTTTCTGGGTTGCTGTGAAGCATTTAAACCCAAGCTCTAGTGTGTTAGAAAAAGAGATTGAGACAGTTCCTAAGACTCAACACCCTCACATAGTCTCTCTACTCGGCTATTGAGTGGAATCAGGTCAAAAATATTCTTGTTTATGAACACATGAAAAACAGAAGCCTATCTAAATATGTAAAAGGCAAAAGCAAAATTTGCTTGTCTTGGCAGCAACGGCTCAACATATGCCTAGGTGCTGCTCGTGGCTTGCAACACCTTCATACTCCCACGAATGAATTTAGTAAAGGGATAGTTCATCATGATGTGAAGCCTGGAAATATTCTTATTGATGAATATTGGAACGGTAAAATATCGGACTTTGGAATGCTCAAGTTGTCTAGTTGTGACCAAGAAAAATCCTCCATGGCCACTGAGTCTAAAGGCACTGCTGGGTAAAAGGCACCAGAATATCGTGAGTGTGGTCATGTAACAAGGAGGACAGACGTATATGCCTTTGGCGTGGTATTGTTCCAAGTCTTGTGTCGGAAAATGCCTTGGGATCGTGGTGATGAGAGCTACTACCGCAAGGAAGAGGAAAATGTTGATAATGAAATAAGTGAGGAAATCTCCGAAGTTTCCTTACAGATATTTACTGATATTATAAACAGATGCTTGCGACTGAAACCATCTGAACGGCCTACAAAGGGTGATCTGGTGCTGGATCTAGAGACGATACTGAATTACCAAGACCCTACTATGGATAGTCTGGCATTGGATCTAGACAAGATGCTGAAATATCAAGATCTATGGCACTCACTTCATCCGGTGCACCCAATGACCCTCCAAACACCAAACCCTGGTTTGTGCATGGTTTGTGGTCAAAAGTGCACTTCTTGGTGTTATAGGTGTGAAGTTCGTAGCTTTATAAGTATTCATCTCAAGTGCGTTAGTAAACATTCGGCAGCCTCACCATCTCCCTCTGCCCCATCATTTTCATTCCGAAAACTTAAAAATCACACATTTGTCTAACGACAACCATAAACATCATAAAACTACAAATGTTGCATAAATAACACAGTGAACAAAACGCTCACCGCTACATTGGTATAAAACCTTATTCATAAGTACTTAAAATGTACTAACAAGTGCAATTTTATGCCTTCTTGAAACGAGAGTGAAAAGCTTCAACTAGGTCATCTCGGGGAGGTAGGCATTTTATGCCTTCTTGAAGCGGGCGCGGAAAGCTTTAACTAGGTCATCTCGAGGAGGTAGGCATTCTTTAATTGTGCTGCAGGTAACAAAATCATCCATCCATTGAGTCAATTTGGGAAACTTCTCCTTTGTCACCAAAGTTATTTCCATAACTTCTTCAAATATTCCAAGCCAATACCCTACAAAATTACCAACAATATCCACTAGCCCAATTTTGTCTCCTCCAAAATACTTCTTCCCTTCCAGCTGTTTCTCAAGCACTTTCAACAGCTCAATGCTTTCTTCAATGGCCTTTTCCTTTTCTTCACCATTGCCGCCAAACATTGCACTCCTTACGGAAGGTGCCACCTGAAACACAAATTTTGAATTAGTTTCTGTTACTATACTTCATATTGAAGAGTAAATGCGACTTAAATCAACTGGATAGTAAGTGTAAGACTGACTAATTTAACTGATGAACTGACAACTTTAAAAATTGTTTAAATCATAAGATTTTGTGAAAATTGAATTGGTAATATATAAAGATTTAGGATCACTAACCTTGTCGTCGAGGAACTTGGCCCAGAAACGAGCATTAGCCCTCTCATAAGGATCCTCGGGCAAGATCGAAGGTCCTTGAAAGGCCTCATCAATGTACTCAACAATTAGAGTGGATTCACAAATTGGTTTCCCATTGTGAACCAAAACAGGAATCTTCTTATGAACAGGGTTGTACTTGAGAAGATCATCACTCTTGTTTGACAAATCTTCTTCTACAAACTCATATTGAACACCTTTCAAATGAAGGGCAATTTCGACCCTGCAATTAAATGGACTTCTTTTAACACCAATTAACTTCACTTGCTCTGCCATTTTTCTGAACTGAATGAATGCTGAAATAGTTGATAAGAACACACAGTTTGAGGTGAATTGGGTGATGGAAATGGGACTTCTTATAGGGAAATTTGGGGACCGGAAAGAGTCAACGACTTTAGGAACAAGATTATTGGTAATAAAGGAGGCTGTTTTAATATCTGATGCTTGATCGATGTTCACACTCTGACATAAGCGATGATATCAGAGGGGTATGGGTAAGGGATTACGGGATCCGATCTGGGTCTTTTTTTTCTTTGTTTTTCTTTATAGGTGGACCGTACAATAATCCTTTCTTCCTTTTTTTTTTTTTCTTACCGTTTAATTATTTAAGGGTGTTAATATATTTTAAAGAATTTGATCCAAAATTTTCTTTTGAGATAAAATACTTCTTCCCAAGTTCCTAGTTAAATCCAAATGTCTCCGGAGATCTCATGTCGTAATATATACTCCCTCCGTCCCACAATTATGTAGAATTTTTGACCCGGCACGGAGATTAAGGTAAAAAGTGATAAAGGTAATGTGTTGTGAGTGTAAAAGTAAAATAGGAGAGAGAATGAGTGGAGAGAATAGTAAATTTAAAAAGTGTTTTGAGTAGAGAAAAGTGGGTCCCATTTCCATTTTGGGAAATTATTGATTATTGTGGGACGCCCAAAAGGGAAATTTTTCGGTATTATTGTGGGACGGAGGGAGTATAATATTGCATTTATAATACAACTTGGTGTAAGAACTTTTCGAATATTATGATATTTTTTGAAATTTCCCCATCACTTTCCCTATATTTTGACATTCCCACCCCAGTGATTTAATTTAGACCTGCACCATGGTGATATACAATTGAATTGCACTAGCTCCAAATCTGCGAATTTTTTCTCGAAACATTATCTTTTAAAAAAATATATCTCAAAATACCAACCATTCCAAATTATTACTAAACTGATTCATTTATTGAAACTCGCTACTTCATTTAGTGATTTTAAAAATTTTTCGCTTAAACTCGATAATTCAAATAGCGAGTTTAATTTTTGTATTTTCTTTTTTTTTTTTATTTTACATAAACAATTTTGAGGAAATTTTATTAAAATCTGAATTCGCTACCGTAAATAGCGAGTATACATTAATTAGATTTGTTTTTAGATTTACCTAAACTCGATAATGCTAATAGCAAATCTAGATTCGCTACTCACATTAGCGAATTTAAATTCGCTACTCCCATTAGTGAATTTTATGTAACGCTACGCCACCCTAATAAAGTCAGTTCACAACCCAACTTTGTAACAAAGTTGTACCAATATATGTGACAAACAAACACATTTAATATGTACCAACTAAACACATTTCAACACCCTTGACAAACAAACACATTCAACAACACGTAAATAAAACAAAATATCATTAAATTACCACAACCCGATCACATAGGAAATGTTTTAAATGTTCATTTAGGGATCATTTTTTTCCTACTCTTATATGTTTTTTCTATATTGACATTTATCCCCTCAACTTGCGTAACACACTCACCCTGTGTATCGTGGGCCCGTGTGCTTTGAGGTGACTGAGCAAATGATAAATGAGTACGATCTCCATATGTAACCTCACCTTGTACATCAATCATTTTCTGAGTCTCAAGATGTGATTGAGTCTCGAGATGTGTAAGTATATGTGACTCTGACGGAGTCTCGAGATGTGCATCTGTTTGTAATGGAGTTTCGGGAGGTGCATTTGTCTGAGTCTCTACCCGAGCTTTCTGGTCCTGCTCCGGTTGTCGCTATTGGTCCTTCTCTTGCTCATTCACTAAATGTTGACCAGGTTGCATCTGTGGCACTCTCTAAACGAGACGACGTTGAGGCTGTGGTTGTCTGTGTGGAACAGCCTGGACGCGATCAACTGGTGATGGGGGTGCTCGAGCATCAAGCCGCTGTTGCTGTCGTATATGCGTAAGAGAAGATATAATGAGGCCTCATTTGAAGCCTAGAGTTATCCACCTCCAACTCCTGGGCGATGCTTCCATCGCTAATTTCATACATGCGTTGTAAGTTTTGTAGCTGTTAACATCAACAGGGCAAAAATGTTACTAAACTTATTATAATCAATAAACCAAAAATGTTACTAAACTTATTATTACAATCAATAAACCCTAATATTAAAAAGTTTTTAAAATTATATTCACTTACCAACCCTCGAATACACCGGCATGTTACATGTACCATATATTCTCTACATGGATCGGGTTCACAATTAATGAACGTGTGATCTTCTTGAACCAGACATTCATGGATGGGTGTAATCCATCACCTTTTCACACAACATACCATTCACCACGCTCTGAGCTCGTGCATTCCATAATGATATGTACTCACTATGTTTTGAATCACAAGCCACATGTCCTCCACCTCGGCGATCAATATTATGCAAATCTTCCTTTGTGTCACATGGATCGGGGACCGGCTATAGCATGCCAAGCTTCCTCATAACTCGATCAGGTATGTGTCATTCTACCCTGTTAAAGCAAATAAAAGGCGCCCTCGTACTCCATACGGCCTGTCCCTGCCTGCAATAATCTGGAACAATGCGATCTCTATATAGCTGCCAAATAATCTGATACTCAATGAGAGACGCTAGTTGATCCCGATAGGCATGTAAGTTATGTGCGTTAATAAGCAAATACGATAGGGACCCAGTCCACCTGAAGAGATTTAAAAAATACATTTTAAACAAATCTAGATAAATACAAAAAAAATAAACAAATAAGATAAATACAATAGAATTCACACAAATAAGAGTGGTTGTAGTTTACCTACACCCCATTGGAATGTCGGGTAAGTTCGGTTGCACATCCTGATCTCCCCTAACCACTATTGAATGTGTGGGCAACAACCTCTCCTATGCCCAAAGCTGTTTGTATTATAAACAAATCATATAAATACAATATAATTTAAAAACTTACATAAAACCAAACGTATATCGAAAAATATAATTATTAGACATGCACAATAGAGAGAAATCCAATACAATTACTGGTGTCGGGAAAAGTTGCAGTACACATTTTCCAATAAAGAAAGGCTAAAGCAGCTTTACCCCAACTATATCCATATATCATCTCAATATCTCTAAATAGTGGAAGATAAATCAACTTCACCTTATTACTAGTACGATCAGGCATAACAATCGACCCGAGGGCTGCCAATATGTACACACGTATATACTTATGACCAAATCCTGTGTCGCATTTTCTGGAAGCTGACCAAAATGGGGAAACTGAATTAGAAGTCACTTATGCTTCAACAAACCTGCTTCTATCTCACTCTCGGGTGTCCTAACACTTAATAACTCCTCACATAAGTCGCACCAACCTTCAAGCAACCTCGTGGTGTCAGAACCAGTAACATGAAGTCCATCAATCGGTAACCCTGACAAAATACACATATCCTCTAAAATAACGGTCATCTCACCAACAGGAAAGTGAAAACTGTGGATTTCCTAACGCCATCGCTCAACTAACGCTGTAAGCGAACCCCAATCATATGTGATTTTCCCCTACCAGTAAACCCCGTAAAATCCTGCTACTACTAGTCTATCCTGGATCCTCGCATCCAACACTTTCGGCTGAGTCGAACCATGACGAAAAGATAACTTCTCAACATGTCTTTCAACCCAGATGTGTTCAGCTCGATGCTAATCCTGTAATCTCAAAACATCTCGTTGCAACGGACCCGGATCGACAAACGGCTCAAAAAGCTCTTCATGTTGATGTTCTACATTCAAATGTAACACAAAACACAAAATTGATCAAATTTAAAACTCAATTCAACAAAAATACTAACTGAACTAACGAAAAACCTAACTGAACTAACGAAAAACCTAACTTAACAAACGAAAAATCTAACTAAACTAACAAAAATACTAATTTAACCAACAATACCATAGAAATAAAAAATAAAGCAACGCAGCGGAATAGTAACAATAGGCTTGATCGAAATCAAGACCTTCTGCAAGGAATCGCAATTCCTTAGATAACAAGAACTTCCGAAGAAATCCTTCTGCAAGCCAATAAAATTGACCAAGGGTTTTGCAAGGATGCAAACTGAAATTTAATTGATAAAAGTCTAATTTTCGGAATTACAATGAAGGCCTATAATATAGTGCCCAAAAAACTTGAAAAAGAATCCTAAACCTTCTAAAATTATTCCTAACCTATATAGTAACCTAATAGGACTTAAAAACTAGTAAATCTTCTCAAAATCTATTCTAAAACTACCTATAATCAACCAATTAAAATTAAATCCGAAAATACAAATGAAATAATAAAAGATACAAAAATAATTAACATCCCCATTTACATCACTAATTAAGTAAAATGAATAACTCATATATCAATCAATTCAAAAACCATAGATTGAATCCATTTCAAAAACCCCCCAAATCAATCAATTTCGGAAACCCTAGGTTGAATTAATTGATAAACTGATTCGAACTATAGGACGGAGTATAAAATCATGGACTTACATTAGCGAATTTGAAGTTGTTACTGTAAATCACGAGTAATGCTCTCCTGTTTTTTGTTGCCCCTTTCTCCCTCTCTTTGTGTCGTTTATTTTGGGTGTGTTGTATGATTTGTGTGTGTGTGTTATACGTAAAAAACAGGCTTCTCTAAATTCGCTATTGGGTGTAGCGAGTCTTTAAGTGAACTCACTATTTTGAGTAGCGAGTTTACTTCTCTATTTAAACTAATTACAGTTGTAATTAGTTAATCCTTTATCCCAATCAAACACACTATTTACGGTAGCGAATTTAGATTTTAATAAAATTTTCACGAAATTCTCAAAATTTTACGTAAAATACAAAAAAATGAAAATAGGAAAATTAATCTTGCTATTTGAAGTAGCAAGTTTCAAAAAATGGATCATTTTGGTCAATAGTTTGGAAGAATTATTATTTCGGGATATTAAAAGGGAATATTTTGAGACAAAATTCCAAATCTGGAAATAAGGAACACATTGATAAAACATGAAAATTGAGATACGAATATATGAAAATATCCAAAAATGACCTGAAAGTCATATTATAATAGACTAGAATATGTGAAAATATCCAAAATAACCAACATGAAAAAGTCATATACTTCCTACTACTACGTCCAATTTAAAATTCTTAATTACTATTTGTATATCTCATTTTAATTTTAAGGTTTTTAGTTGTTTTATTAATTACAATGTACAACAACGAGACCCATTTATTATCGTTACAATAAAAATTCTTTACCCACTTTCTTTTTTCTATTTTACTCTTTATACATATTTTTTCATATTTTCATGTCAAATCAAATTAATAACATTAAAATGGGACGGCGTATATATTATAATATGCTAGTTGCATAATACAATAATAACGTAATAAGGAATGATTTACATTAGTATGAGAATTTGAATGATTTACATTTATAAATTACTAGTAAAAGCCCGTGTTTGAGGACACGTATTTTTTAAAAAAAAATTTTTTTAAGGGCAAAATGAAAAAGGAACAACTTAGTGATGGCAAAATGGAAAATTTGACATTTAAAATTGTTCACACAACTATTTACGGACAATTGTGTTTTATACTATAGATTAATAGTAGGCTAATTCAACTTGTTATGCAATTATCGAGTAAGTTTTAGGGGAAACCTGTTTCTCCATAAGTTATAAAAAGTCCACTTTTCATCCTTAAAAATATCGAGTTTAGACCTTAAAACATTGAGTTTAGGCCTTAAAACACCTAGAAAATAAAATATGTTAAAACATTGAGTTTAAGCTAGAAAATAAAATAGCGAGTTTAGGCCTTAAAATAGTGAGTTTAGGCTTTAAAACACCAAGTCGATATATTTAAAACAGGACTTTTTATAACTTATGGAGAAACAAGTTTCCCCGAAAATTTTCTGGCAATTATCAGATCTGACTTACAAGTTTGGATTTTTCTTTATGAGTTTGACGGGTATGGGGCCAGACTAATAGCTGTCCCTTTAAATTGACGATATGGGCTGATTATAACCACCCATTCGGCCAAGTTGATCATTTATCGAGCTCTTTTGTAATTGTTAGCCTCTCCCGTAAATTTATTATACTCCCTCTTCACCCTTTTGGGTGGACACGCAAATTATGAAAATGAGAGGAAAAAAAAATGTTGTGAGTGTAATTTGAAAATAGGAGAGAGAATTAGTGGAGGGAATAATAAATTATAATGATGTTTTAAGTTTTAAAATAATATAGGAGAGAGAATGAGTGGAGGAAATAGTAAAAATTCTTTGCCAAAAAAGGAAAGATGAAGCTTCTAACGGGACGCCCTTTTGGGTAATTAGTGAAGCTTTTATTGGGACGGAGGGAGTATACTACATATTTGGTGTATAATGTTTTGCTGATAATATTGTGTTGATTGAGGATATTATTTTTATTTTTATTTTTATTCGATAAAAAAATATTGTAAAATGACCATAAATAGTGCTGTAACAACACTATTTCAGAAATATTCACATCATTCTATACCGGAAACATTCAAAAAAGAAAAAGAGATAGGTTGCACAACTGGATCGCCATGGCGACAATCCAGGACCCGAATATGAAAAATTAAGGAGCCCGACCCGTGGTAATGTTTGCTGGCTAGGCTTTGACGGGCCGAGTCTAGCAGGCTGCCGGAATGCAGACTAACTTGGACAACTGGACAACTCTAGTGTGAAGTGAACTGTGTGAAGAGAAATGGGATTTTGGGTCTTCATTTCTGAGTATTTTTGGGTATATTGATATTATGGCTTGTGTGAAGAAGACTTGTACTATTAGTATAATATTAGTATTATAGAAGTAAGGAGAGAGACGAAGTCAATTATATAAGGTAGATATAAGGTAGAGAGAAATAATATGAAAGAATCAATTTTATTATATTACTAGAGGTACATATATAATATTATATACTCCCTCCTCCCGTTACAATTTATACAGTTACTGTTTACACGTGGATTAAGAAAAAAAATAATGATATAAATGTTGTGAGTGTAAAAGTAAAAATAAGGAGAGTAGAATGAGTGAAGGGCTTTTAATAGTAAAAATTATAATGGTGTTGTGAGTATTAAAATAATGTAGGAGAGAGAATGGGTGGAGGGAATAGTAAAGATTCTTTGCCATTTTAGGAAGTGTGTGATTTGTAGCGGGACGCCCAATGAGGAAAGTGTGTGATTTGTAGCGGGACGCCCAATGAGGAAAGTGTAATTTGTAGCGGGACGCCCAATGAGAAAAGTGTGTGATTTGTAGCGGGACGGAGAGAGTATAGGGTTTACAAAGAGTTAGAATCCTATTATAATACAAGATTGAGTTACCTATTCTAAATACATTAAAAATATTGAGTTACATATTCTAAATACATTAAAATATTTAGAATCATATTCTAATACAAACAATATATACATGATAATATAGAATATAATATTATGACAATATTATATTCTTAATTAATATTAATTAATACTCTCTCCGTTCCATAAGTCTTAAGAAAGCTTTCCATTTTGAGCGTCTCATAAATCTTAAGAATTTCCAAAATGAAAACCTTAAATCACTATTCTCTCCACTCATTTTCTCTCCTACATTATTTTAATACTCACAACACATTATAATTTACTATTCCCTCCACTCATTCTCTCTATTATTTACTTTTTCACACTCACAACACTTCTTCCACTCATTCTCTCTTCTAATACTATAATAATATTCCTTAATTCTCGTGCAATTTCACTTTTTCTTAAGCCCATTGGGACGGAGGGAGTATGTACTACCAAATACTTCCTCCGTCCCATTGAGCTTAGGAAAAATTGAAATAGCACGGGGATTAAGGAATATTATTATAGTATTAGGAGAGAGAATGAGTGGAAGAAGTGTTGTGAGTGTGAAAAATTAAATAGGAAAGAGAATGAGTGGGATGAATAGTTAGGAGAGAGAATGTTGTGAGTGTAAAAGTAAAGTAGGAGAGAGAATGAGTGGGGTAGAAAGAGTATAAAAATAATAAAAATTTTCCATTTTTGAAATTTTTAAGATCGACGGAACATCCAAAATAAAAAAATTTCTTAAAATAGATGGGACTGAGGGAGTATGGCTTTAAAGAAAGTTTCTGGACACTTAGTTTTTGGAGAATCTAAGCACTAAGGTAAGCACTTCTATCCTATTCGGTGCAGTTTTACTACACACAAATTGAGCGAATCCTAATGATGCGGAGAAAGAAAACAGGTTAAGCAAAAAAATGTTTAAAATATATTCTCTCCGTTTCAGTTCGGTGTAAATTTTTAGTCAACTTTGACCAACTTTAATCAATAGTTTAAGGCCATAATAATGATTCTAATAAAAATCTAAAAAATGTTATTGTTAATATTATTAAGCGTGATACAATAACAAATTTTTAAATTTTTATTAGGATCATTATTATGGCCTTAAATTATTGGTCAAAGTTGGTCAAAGTTGACCAAAAGTTTACACTAAGCTGGGATGGAGGAAGTATTTAATAAACCTCAAACATGGATCATTTAGATTAGAATGAATGCACATGGGGATTTGGCCTGCTGGCTTGAGCTCATGACTTTCAATCTGGAGGTCATGAGTTCGATCCCCTCCCAGAAGTTAGAGGAAAGGCTTTCTTTTCCTAAAATTTATCTCTTAGACATTTCTGTGCGTGCAAATGTGTGTGTGTCAGAAGTGGAAAAAAAAAAGAATGAACGGAGTTTCTCCCAAAACTTGTTCATCGCAGTTATTCGCGCGGGCCAAACATGTTAGACCCTATTTTAGTTTTTACTTGTTCAAAAATAATACTTTTTCTATTGTGTTTTAAGGTTTTTTTTTTTTTTTTTTTTTTTTTTAGTTATGCCACATTTTTAAGATTTTTAGTTTGCTTTATTTTTATTTTTAAAAAGGACAATGGGGTCCACTTGATACACTCACAATAATAACTTACTTACTATTTCTATCAACTTTCTCTCTCATATTTTACTTTTCATACACATAATAATGAGCTAAGGATTTAAGGGCCCAACTTTCAAGTCAATAACCCATTTTAACCCATTTGAGATGAAAATCTCAAATAAACCCAAGGGCCCAACAGAGGGAACGGAGCTAACAGAGGGAACGGATGTTAATTCCCTAAAATCTCTCCGTGATTTCCCGTAATCAAAACATCAATTCCGGCCAAAATCGAACATAATTCCACGCGAGTGAAGTCATCGGCGAAGACATTGAAGCTCGACTCTGATAACCTCCGTTTTAGAGTTGCGTAATTCCGATTTTTTAAGGTATGTTTTAATTTTTTTTTAATTGAAACTCGTTTTTGACCGTGTTCATCAATTGTTAGAAGATGTTGTTGCTGAATTAGGTTATAAATTTTTT
The DNA here is from genome assembly GCA_022495995.1 of Adenophora triphylla var. japonica. Lineage (NCBI taxonomy): Eukaryota > Viridiplantae > Streptophyta > Magnoliopsida > Asterales > Campanulaceae > Adenophora > Adenophora triphylla. The sequence goes on from JAFEMH010004742.1 coordinate 173,345, forward strand.
TTAACAATTTTTGGAATAAAAAAATTATTTCATTACCCATTCAAACCTAAATTGAATTTTGACCTTGTTCATCAATTGCGAGAAAGGGCCTTTATCAGATCTTATAGACAGTGGTATAGGACCTGCCATTGTGTGACAATTTTTGTTTTGAGACACTTGATTTATTGTTTTTTGTTAATAACAATGTGGCAAATAGTATGGAACCTGGCAACATCAAATACACAGATATAAGCCCTTTGATTGGTCCTATAGCAACTGTTATAGGACCTGGCAACATCAAATACACAGATATAAGCCCTTTGAATGGTCCTATAGCAACTGGTATAGGACCTGACAACATCAAATACACAGCTAAAAGAACTTTAAATGGTCCTATAACAAGTGCTATAGGACTTGGCAATATCATATACAAAGCTTTAAGACCTTTTAATGGTCTTATAGCAAGTGATATAGGACCTGCTCTATTATACATTTCATTATATGTCCACTTGTTTTGCCTATGATTTTATAAAGGGAATGTACTAGTTTGCACTAAATTATACAAAATCATGTATATATGAACTGTCCTTGTTTGTGGCTTATGTTTTATTTTTGTTTGTGTATGAAAAGGTGGAAAAATACAATGTCTCAAGATAAGAGAATAACACGTATGCAGACAGGAAAATCGAGTGAAGATGAACCAGTAAGAACAGCAGATGTTACAATGTCTCAAGATAAGAGAATAGTACGTTACTCACCCAATAAATCAACAGAAGCTAAAAAAATCAAAGCAAAAGGTACCACCAAAAGTGCAAAGGGACTGACCTGGATCCCTTGTTTCAGATCAAACCTCCATTCTATATCATCTATCCTGTCAGAGGTTGATTTAAGGGAAACTCATCTGGACAGGTTGAAGATATCACCTTTCTTCAACCTATTTAATGCTATAAACTCAAACAAAGATGTGAACTTAAGAAAAATGGACTCAACAATCGAAGAATTAATCAGATGCTACAAGCCAAAAGAAAAGAAATTTTTGCTGGGTAAAGTTTTGGTTCCGTTGAGTGCAAGTGATGTATCAACTATATTCGGAGTTGTTTCTGGAAGTGTAGTGATTGATATGAAGAAGAAACGGGATAGGCACTCACTTGGGATAGTTGAGAGGATTTTCCCCAACTGTAAAGCCAATGAAATAACAATGAAAAAGGTGAAGGACAACTTGAGAAGGCTAGTCACTAGTGATAGAGAGGTTGATATAGGAGACGTGGTGAGATTGCTAAATCTCGTAGCATTGGGTTCTGTATTCTTTGCTTCAAAGGGAGAGGTGATGTCTCCTGGATTTTTATATTACGTGGATGATTAGGAAAGGATGAAGAGTTATGATTGGTCAACAGCGATTGTAGAGAACTTGATTCAGTCTCTAGATGAGAAATATAAATCACCGATCCTCGTTGTTGGCTGTGTGTCAATCTTACCGATAATATCATTTTAAAATAACATTTTACTCTAATTTAATTTTAGTTACTATTATTTACTATCAGTAAAATTATATATGAATGATCATATTTGTCTTTATTTTGTAAACGTAGTATTGGTTTAACGAGCACACGAAGGTGTTCAATGCAACAAGAGACTTGCTTCCAAGGTTCATGAAGTGGGAAGTGTCAAAGACAATTGCCAATTTCAAGGATATCATCAAAAATTTGAGAAGAGATCAGGTATAAAACACGTTGACGATGTTATGTGGTAAATTGTTTAGTGATATCATGTCCTATACCAGTTGCTATATGACCATTCATAGTGTTGTCATGTCCTATACCGATTCTTTATAGGACCATTCAATGTCTTATAGCATAGGTATATGATTTTTTGAGGTCCTATATCACTTGATATAGGACCATTCAAAGATCTTATAGCTGCGTATATGAGGTTGTTAAGTCCTATACCAGTTGCTATAGGACCATTCATAGTGTTGTCATGTCCTATACCAGTTGCTATACCATTTGCTATAGGACCATTCAATGGTCTTATAGCTGTTTATATTATGTTCTCAGGTCCTATACCATTTGCTATAGGACCATTCAAAGGTCTTATAGCAAATGTATGGGGGTGTTATTAGTTCTTATAGTACATGTATTCAGGTCTTATATCACTTGTTATCGTTAAATATTTTCATTCGATATAATACTTTTATCATAGGTTCAAGTTGAGGAGCTCGCACTGACACATGAAGAGAAGATGTTGTTGATGGTGAAAACAAATGAGGATGGAAAAGAAGATGATTTTGAAATTTCAGTGGTAAAAGATGGTACTGAAAAAAGAATTGGGGGAGGGGATGAAGGAGGATGTCCGAATCTTCAAGAGTTATTAGATAATTTTGAATTAATGTTGGGGTCCAATCTGACACCTACTGATAAAGGTCAGGGGAGTGGGTCAAACGAATTGATTGAATTAAGGAGTGAAAATGAAAATTTGAAGCTGGAAAAAGCTCAGTTGCTGGAACAGATTAATGAGTACGAACTGAAAACCAACAACGCGATTGAAAAGGGGCAGGTTTTTTTGGCTGCTGAGGTTGAGTTGAGGAGAAATTTTGACAAATTGATTAAAGAAAAGGACAGAGAGATTGCAAAACTTAAAAGTTTGCAAGAGGAGAGAGACAGAGAAATCAAAATTTTGAAAGAAAAATTGGCTGAAAAGGAGAAGGAAAGGTTGCAAAAGGAACCAAAAGGAGATGAAGAGAAGTGCATGAAAATTTTGGTCATGGGGAACTGTGGCAAGATAGTTGATACTATCGGCTCCATGGAAAGAAAGAGTAAAGGAAAGAGAGGATAAGAGGAAAAAGAAGGTCGATCCCGATTACACATACGATGAAAGAAGAGGAGGCCACAGATTTCAAACATCGAGGGAAAGAAGAAAACAGAAAGAGAAGACTTGGGTGGGAGTAAAATGGTTTTAGATGTTGATCAATTGAAAGATAACAGTGTTTTCTTACCAAAATTTAATGAGAACTTCAGTCTCACAACCAAGTCCATGGATGAGGCAACAAAGAGAAAATTTACAGATTTATGCGGAAGACTCGCACGTCCGTAAGTAACACTTTTATTAAAAATTATTTTCATTTATTAAAAATATTGATGATAATAGAAATGTATTTTTTTTGTTTGCAGTGACAGTGTATGGTACATTTCGGGATTGCATGTGGCCTTGTGGCAATTGTGGGAATTGGCTCATGATAAGATGACCGAAGCTGTGGTACAAACATTTTTTATCCCTGAACTATATAAATATGTGTCTTCGTCTTAGTCTGTGTTATGTGTTGTTGAATTGGTAAATGACATAAAACAGGTCTTATCTCCCTTCTTATGTAGATTATACAGGTCCTATACCACTAGGTATAGAATGTCCTAATTTTGAAATTCGCAATCAGTTTGTTTTTTTTTTTTTTACAATAATAAATATGTGGTTTAATATATATGCTAGTGAACGCTGACTTGTTACTCATTAAATGGATTTTTAGGTGATGGATGCTTACCTAAACATTTTGAGGGACAAATACAAAGAACTCCCCCCTGCATTTGGTGGACGTCAAAGGCCAAATGTTAATTTTGTCTCAATTTTTGCAACTGTAAGTCTTATTTATTGATTTAAAAGATACTTACGCCTCGAATTTTTTTTAATTAAAGTTAATTATCAGCTCAGGTCTTACATTTAAAATTGATTTGTTTCCAGCAATGGTTGAAGGACAAGAACTCGGAAGAAATAAAGAGAGGAATCAACAATGTCATCAAACAATTTGTGGATGATGAAACAATTTTTATATTGTTTCCAATTCACTCATCAAGGAATGATCGTGGTGTCAGGACAAATGATCATTGGACATTGCTAGTGCTTGACACAGAAAATGGGGAGTATAAATTTTACAACTCCATGAAGAGGACAAAAGGATGATGTTTTCCAAGGTCTTGTTTGCTGCTTCAACGGCTCCGTTAGTTTGGGGCTTGTAGGGAGATGACTTGTGATGGGTTATTCTGAATTCTGCCAGCAGCCTGTCGCATTCCCCTTCAAAGTGGGATCCATTATCTGAAATAATTTCGGTCGGCAACCCGTATCTACATATGATGTTCTCTTTGATGAAGAGGGCTACTTTCTTTGAATTGAGGACTTTGTAGGACTTGGCTTCAACCCATTTGGTGAAATAGTCCACTGCTACCAGGACGAACTCGTGGCCGTTGCTGCCCGATGGTGTGATTTTACCTATGACATCAATTCCCCAAGTGACGAAAGGCCAAGGGGTTGTCATGCAGTAGAGCTCATGTGGAGGCAAATGGTTGAGGTTCGAGTACCGCTGGCATTTGTCGCAGCTTCTGACGAACTGGATGCAGTCAGTTTCCATGGAGATCCAAAAGTACCCCATTCTCAATATGATTTGCATTAGAGCCCGAGCATTCATGTGAGGGCCGCATGTACCACTATGTATTTCTTTCATAAGTTCCGTAGCCTCTTGTTTGCCAATACATCGTAGGAGGGGGCCTTGGTAACGCTTTTTGTACAACATGTTTCCCAAAAGAACATAGTGGGAGGCGTGTCGTTTCAGGGCCGAGAGGCTTTTTGCCTTGATTCCTTCTTTATATTCCCCATCTTCATTTTTGAAAGAGGCTTCACCGTTCTTCAAGTATTGATAGATCTGGGTATACCAGGGATCATTGGCCGGTTCGGTCTCCGTTTCGATTTCAAAGCAATAAGCGGGGTTTTCTCTCCTCCCGACTCTGAATGGCTTGACAGACTTTCCTTCGGGTATTTCAACGAGGGAGGCTAGTGTTGCCAGAGCATCTGCGAATCTGTTGCGATCCCTGGGCAGGTAATGAAAGCTGATCTCCTTGAACTGGGTCACTAGCTCTTCCATGTAAGTGTGATACTTCTACAGACCTGGATCCATGGTCTTCCATTTGTTAGACACCTGGTTGATAATGAGGGCAGAGTCACCGTATACCTCCAACTCTTTGATATTTCTTTCGAGAGCGGCCTCCAACCCGGCTATGCAAGCTTCATATTCAGCGGCATTGTTGGTAACCTCGAAATTCAACTTTACTGCTATGGGAGTGTGCTCGTCAGTAGGATCGACCAGAAGCATTCCTATCCCATTTCCTCTTTTGTTTGACGCCCCATCAAAGAAGAGCTGCCAACGATTTTCTCCTTCTAGAGCAAAGATTCCGTCATCGGGGAATTGGGGCTCAGGTCCTCGGGACTCATTACTTGGGAAGTCGGCCAACTGCTCTGCCATTACTCGCCCTTTCACAGATTTTCTTGTCACATAAGTGATGTCGTATTCGGCCACAAAGAACGACCATTTTTCTTCATCAACTTGAAGATCGGCTCGCAGATCGAGGTCAGCTGATTTACAAAGCGGCTTATGTATTGCAGTCTTCCCATGAAGGATTTTACTTCTGTCAGCGTCCGAGGTGGCTTCATTTCGACTATGGCCTTGATCTTCTGGGGATCTACTTCAATTCCTCGTTCCGTCACCATATATCCTAGCACCTTGCCTCGTCTTACACCGAAGGTGCATTTGGCTGGATTAAGCCTCATACTGTGGTCTCGGAGGCGGCCGAAGAATTTTCTCAAATCAACGAAGTGTTGGCCATTGGATCCTCTGGAATGTATTATCATATCGTCCACATAGACCTCAATTTCTTTGTGGATCATGTCATGGAACAAGGCTGTAGCCGCCCTCTGGTAGGTAGCCCCGGCATTCTTCAGTCCAAATGGCATAACAGTGTAGCAATACGTGCCCTAAAGGGTGGTGAAAGCTGTCTTGGCTTGGTCTTCCTCTGCCATCTTGATTTGGTTGTAGCCGGCAAAGCCATCAACGAAGGACTTGACCTCATAGTTGGCCGTGGTATCCACTAGCATGTCAATATTTGGCAAGGGGAAATCATCTTTTGGACTAGCCTTGTTCAGATCTCTGAAGTCCACGCAGCATCGGATCTTCCCGTTGGCCTTGGTCACTGTCACTATGTTGAAAAGCCATGTCGGATATTCAATCACCCTGATGAACCCTGCTCTGAGCATTTTTTCAATCTCCTCTTTCACCTGTAGAGACCATTCGGGCTTAATTCTTCTCAACTTTTGCTTTACTGGCTTGACTTTCGGGTCGAGCAGTATCCGGTGTTCAACTATGGAAGGGTCGAGGCCTGGCATATCCTTATAGGACCATGCAAACACATCCACAAATTCTCTTAGCAGCTCAATCAGAGTATCCTTTTCGGTCCCTTCAAAGAAACTACCAATCTGCGTCTCTTTAGGCTCTTCTGCAGTTCCCAAATTCACACTTGTCAAAACCTCTTTGGTAGCTTAGGCTCGATTTTCCTCTTTCCGAACAACCTGCTTAAAGATTTCTTTAAGATATTGTTCATTTAATGTGTCTGCTTCTAATGAATCATTATTAACTGTTTTTAGGTTATTAGTTAATTTATCATTAGTTAGAGTGGCAATCGTGGATACTCGTAGAAGGTCCGTCATTTCATTGAGAACAAAGGGGAATACAGCATTGGCTACAACTTCGTAGTCTTCAGGCGTAAGGCCATCGGACGACTCGAGAGACTCGAACTCAATAATGAGAGACTCGGAGGACTTTACACAGGTTGACACAAGGGGACGGGGGACCAATCCAAGCTTGGTGATCATTTTCTCCTTGGTTGCGGCCGGATCCGAGAGGATTTCCCAATTCTTCAAAGGGTATTGTCGCCGTGGGCCTCACGACTTGGGAATTGCATTGTTCCTGTCCTCCTTCCTCGATCATTGCTATCATCTCTTTGACTCGAACCGAAGTCGATCGGGATCTAGCACCCGGACCTCTTCCCCCGAATACTGGCCATAACGGGACCGTCCCAATCATCTCGAAGGGAATTCTGTAACTTTGGCTTTCGGCATGGTCGCCTCAAACTCAAGCTTTGGATCTTCTTGGGCGCTCGGGACCACAAAGGGCAAGCTTGATAACTTCCTCATCGTAGGTGATATCATCGGATCGGTGCCATCCTCAAAACTCAAGCCTATGAATGTAAGGATCCGCCAAGGGATACGCCCGGCATCCTCGACCCCTGAGAGTCCTAATTCGTTGGCATTTGATTGCTCAATCCGTAGATAAGGGCATCTTGAACCTTGTTGTGGTCATGCCGAGCCGCTAAGAAAACCTCATGCCCCATACTCGAGAGGAAGGGTTTGGGGGGTAATTCCTCTTGTAAGACATCCCACACAACCGTCATGCATTCAATACGAGTATGACGGTGCTCGTTGACTTTTACACAAAGATTTCCTTGCATGGCCAGCCGCAGAGAATTGACTTGAAGAATGCCGATAAATCTTCGATTGGAGATCGGGGTTTATGTGCCCTCATCATGGCGATGCTCGCCGGTTTTTTTCACCGGGGCCCGCCCAGTGTTGGAAACGGCAATTGACCTTGAGGTATCGTGATCAAGCTTCGGGCCCCGCTCGCTCGAGTACACCGACATAGTTAGCATCATCGGACTCGAGGGATTCTAATGAGACTTGCCCCGATAGTCCCTTGGTGATTTGAAGGAGGTAGCCCCAGCCTCCGGCCGCGGGCACGCTTGATCGCGCTTCTGTCTCGCTTCGTTCCCTATGAGGAAACCGTCCCTCGAATGACTTCAAGGTCTCCCGACGGTTAATGAACTTGACGCATTGATGGAGAGTGGAAGCTATGGCTTTCATGTGATGTAGCCAAGGGCGTCCCAACAAAGTAGCCGTGAATTCGATCGAATGTCTATTACATGAAATTTTACTGGCACCATTTGGGTTTCGAACCAGAGCTCCAGAGTCACCGTCCCCAGGATAGGACAAGACGTGCCGTCGTAGGCCTTGACAGTCTGGGTAGATGGGATCATGTGCCTTTCATTGATGCGTAGGGCCCGTATCATGCTGAGGGGAAGTGACATTAAGGCTGATCTCGTTGTCCACCAATACCCCGGGAGTGATATGGTGTTGAGCCGAGAGTGATGTACGGGGCTTCATTGTGCCCGGAGGCGTCTCTTAGCGTGTCTTCGTCGCAGAAGGTGATCATACTACCATATATCGTGGATTATAGATTTGGTCTCTATCCGGAGAAGGAGAGTCATCAAGCCATCCGTTTCCCGTCTTTCTTTTGCGAGGTAAAGCTTTTTGCCGAGGCCTCAAGGTTGCTTGAGGTCGTTTGTGGCGGTTGCCACCCTTGGCCAAAGACATCGATTGAGTGCGAGTGCCAAACTCGGCTTTGATCTTTCTTTGCCTGCACGTGCTCTAAGTTGGACAAATTGAACCTTCGTCGATTCCGCAGGGGATTAGGCTTCGGGCTTGAGTGAAATTACCCAGATCCGAGGTACTCTTGTGTCCCAAAGTCTCGAACTCGTTGTCAACAGGACTTTTCGGCCTTCTAACCCCTGTTTGTTCTAGAGCGGCATGACCTGGAAGACGGGCGGACTGGCTGGAGTAGAGTACGTAGTAATCGAACTTTCCGGATGGCTCTCCGAGTGTACCCACACTGGTATCACCGGCTTCGAACCTTTCTTTCAATTTCTGCTGGGAGGAAGCTTTCTTCTTCTTAGGTGGGCGATCCTTGCTTATCCAATCTTGATAGTCCCTTTCGAGGCAATCGGGGCAGTCACAGATATCCCACCAAATGTGCTCGGCAACTGGTGGTGGATTTGGGACCTCAGGTTGAGCCGTGCTAGAATGACTCAGCCGAACCGGCCTGGGAGATTCTACTGTTGGGCTCACTCAGAAGCAAATGGTTGGATTCGCCGAGTAATGAGAGGCATTAGGATCCGGGGAGACAGAACATATTTCTCCTTCGTGGAGCCCTGCCGGCCTGGGATTGCAATGTTCCGAAATGACGTGTGGCTTCTTCGATCCAAGCCTGCTGTTTATTCTGGCGTTCCTCAAGAGCCCTGATGGCTAACCACATTTCCTCTGTTGTTCCCCAATCTTCATTCTCTCTATTGATGTTTGCAGGACCGGTATCATCTTGAGAGGGGACGCCCGACGGCTGCTGAGGCATACCGAACTGATCCATCCTTGACTGCTGTTGGAATGGTGGCGCTTTGAACTTCTGTTTGGGAGCCAGCTGACCTGTAAGTCGACGGGCAGGAGTTCCTGCAGTGGTGGCATAGGAAGCCGAGGGTGGTATCCCGGGACGATTGAGGGTGGGAGTAGGACTTTCTTCATTCTTTATGGTAAAAGTGTCATCGGGATTGAGACTGACAGCCAAACCATGGCTCCTGAAGGCCCCCAGAAGGTTGTCAATTTGAGCTTCGTGTCGCAGTCTCATCTGTTCTACCAACCGGATCCAATGTTGATCTGTCTGAGGGATTCCGGGAGGCGGAGTGATGTTGTCCCCATTGTTACCAGCTGATGCAGACATTCTGAAACCCGGATTCGGAACGAATGGTGAAGCTGACGATGCGCTTGACTCTTCCCAACTGATCAAACGGTGACCCGGTGCCCGGATCCAAGCTTTGTGAGGAGCTGCGGGGGGAAAGACACGAGGGTTCAGATATTTGGGAGTGAAGGAGGGTAGGTGTTTGGGCTTAGGGCTCATGCAACATGCAGTTATTTGTTCTTGTTTACTTAAAACGTATTTTATTAACCTAATCGATTGGAAAAGATTGCTCTTCTTTTTCGCAAACTACTCTGATTCCTGGATCGGTGGGGCCCATCACTACGCCTGCGGACCCTCAACCTGTAACCCCGAACAAGGGTTCCGTAGGGCAAGCAGGTCCCACCGACCGAAAAGAAAAACGATCCTAAAGTCTGGCGGGTAATCTAGTCTTAACGAGCATTCGATGTAAATTACGGACAAAGGCGCGACGTCAAGGTCAAGATCATGTCAGGAGGGCTCGACGAAAGAGTCGGCGTGGCTCGGACGATAAACGTCCATAATTGATCTTGACCCGTCGTTAAGTTAGGCCGTAATTAGACATGGAATAATCATTAATCCTTGATGACTCGGTGTCATGCCAGTCGGTGCATAAGTTGTGCCGATCAAAGTCAAAGTCAAGGCGCCGGTCAATATCTGGTCAAAGTTTGCGGCGGAAAACCGGCATGACTTCGGCGATTAGGGTCCCCGAAAGATATTGACTTGGTATGCCGACTAAGGCTTGACGGGAAAGGTGTATACACGGCCCAGGGCATGACACGGACCAAACTAAAAACCAAGGGTCTCGGACAAAGTGTGCCACGGACGAGTGCGTATGGTCGACACGAGGCTCCCGAGGATGTTTGGGTAGTCCGTGCTCGCAGAGGCGTAATAAGGCCAAAGCGGCTGCTCTTGGGATTTCTCGGGTTAAGGACGTAGTGTGCGGTGTAAGGCCAAGTGCGCGTAGTGTGCCGGCCAGTCTATCTTCTTTTACGAGTAAAATAGAAATTTTCATATGTGTCTTAAAGAGGATGATGCATGCAAAAAATTTGAAAATGATTTTTTTTTTGAAAACCCCTTTTTTTGAAAACCCCCCTTTTTTGATTTTTTTTTAAATTTTTTGAAATTTTTTTGAATTTTTTGAAAGCAAATAAACACATAAGCACATAGGCACAAAAATTCAAACGAGCTTAAGAAAATGATTCGACTGCCATCAAAATACCGATTCTTAGGAGACGTCAAAACAACACGAAATGTGCAAAACAAACACACACACACACAATACAAATTGTTTCAAATGCCAGGACGAAAGTTTGACCCACAAAAGCTTTTTTTTTTAAAAAAAAAAACAATGATACCAGTACGTGGCTTTGTTAGACCATAATTTATCCCATGCCCCGGGTTAGGGAGCGGTACAGGAAACTTAATGGTTTCCACCTATATACCAAATACCATTTATTTATTTTTTTTTTTTTAAAATATAAAGCCTATTTTTATGTCCCCAGCAGAGTCGCCACTGTGATGAATGTGCCCCGCCGCGATTTTTCTTTTGAAAATCATTAAAAAACGGGAGTCGCCACACCATTTTTATTTTAAGGGCCAAAACATTGAAAAATGCCCGAGATTAGAGATTTGGGTTCGGAGGTCACGTTACACTCCGGGAAGAACGTTAGGGTTCACCCGGAATGCCTCGTAAAACGAGTCTTCCTAATTTGAAACCATTTGTGTGTGTGTGTGTGTTTCATTTTAGTTAAAATAAGTGCAAACTGAGAGAACTAAAAATTGAGAACTCTTTGGAAGACATTAAACAAGTCCCATGATTTTTGGTATGATTTTAGGGTTGAGTTTTGGTACTCAAAAGACTCCTTGAAGTTGAAAGTCAATTCTGCCAGAATGAAAAAGACAGTGGACACTTGATTTTAAAATGGATTTAAGAGTTTTAAAAATTCAGAATCTGAGGAAAGTCAGAGAATGAAAGTTGTTCAAAACATCTTAAATAAGGTGACTGCAAAATATTTTTATGATTGGAGATGATTTGGGGGACCAAAACCTTCTGGAAATCATAGATGTGAAATCTGGATTTCCAGAGACTGCTAAAATGACTTTTGGAAAATAATTTGAAAAAGGGAGTTAGACTCACATAAAAAATAAAGTAAAAATATTTTTGGAATCCTATGGATGTTGACTACAAAAAGTATTTGTAGTCAACACCAAATTCCAAGCTTTTCTGTGTCCAAAAAATTAGACAATGGACAGAGGTCTTAGAGAAAGGCTACTGGACAGCAACATTCTCAAGAAGGAAAATGTGATTTTAAAGGGGGTTTTGCATCCATTCTTGTCCCCATTTCCTTAGGCTTTGATTAGTGATCACTAAACATGTTTAGTGGTGATCTAATATATCAAGTCATCCTTAGGGTACATTAGGACTTAAAGCACTTCATTTGCTTGGGATGGGGGAGATTTAACTTGAAATCAAGATTTTATGTATGAAAATTGATTTTAGGTTAAGAAAATGCTTTCAAGTAAGTAAAAACAATTTGGAAGGAATGTTGATCCTTATAGAAGATCATCCATGGAGATGAACTTCCATGGAGATCCTCTTGGATCTAGGGCAAGAACAAGTTACATCTTTGAAGTATGAGATGCATGCATGGATGAGGGAGGTTTAAGGTAAGGAGAAGGAGGGTTTACCAATGGTGGTATCCTATCTTCCTTGTGTTTGTGTTTGAGACTTGAATTTAGTGAGTGTTTGGTGAGTGAGATTTGGGAAAATGATTAAGAAAAAGGTGGCAATTCAAAGGAATTCTCACTGTTTTCTACAATATTTTCGCCAAGGTGCTGTGTGAGTGAGTTGTTGTTTTTTTTTTTCATGGTTTTTCTGAGACTGAGGGGGCTCTATTTATAGGCCTCTGAAATCTTCAAAACCATCCGCGCGGATGAGTATGTCAGCGTGCACTGTTCATTAAATGCTGCTGCAGGCTTTGGACAAAGGGAATATATTTTCAAAATAAGCAACCAGTTGTTGTTTTACAGATTTCTATTTTCGAATTTTTCTCTTTTGTGAGATTCTTTCCCTTGTTTAACTCTAAATAGCAATCCCCAACCTACCCTTGCTTTGTTAGAAAAGTTAGGTTTTGTTAGAAAAGTTAAGGCTTAGGTTAAGAATGTGAAGGCTTTCGTTAGTTTTCTAACGGAAATACTAACAACTCAAATTGGAGCACTTACACCGTGGACCTTCTTCGATATCATCAGGTTTATCCGGATATCGAAGAACTTTTCCCAAGCCTACTTGAATCAGAAAATCCTTCACCCTCATTGGCCATAACGCAAAGTTTCCATGCCCATCAAACTTCTGAACATCGGACTTCACGGTGATAGGAATTCCCTGGACATCGCGGCCAGGGCTCGATACCGGTTGTTGTCTGTCGCGCGGAAGTCAATTGACAAAACCTAAGAACACACACAAGCAATTGAGAAATCGAAAGAGAAAAGAGATGGAATTGATTAGGGTTTTGAATCTCCGTTTCTGTATTATTATGTGCAATAATCTCTCCAAGTTTACATAGGGTTACAAAGTAATATATATACTCCTCAAGCCCTAGCAAATAAAAATAACGCAGAAACCCGAATTCAGAAACCCCCGTCTGGCATTGAGGCGTACGCCTCATGAATAGCCAGGCGCCCGCCTGGCGGTGACAGCCCACGACCACACCCTACGGACTTCGAGGCGCTCGCCTCGTCCATACCCATGCGGCCGCCTCAAACCAATGTCCTATGGCCTAAGCTACGGAGCTCCAGGCGTCCGCCTCACCAAGAATGGGGCGCCCGCCTCAAACCACAAGCGAATGTCGAGCCAAATCCTACAGAGTTTAACTTTTGCTCTAAAACACCACCTTCTTCATGAAAACTGTAACTTGGAAGAAGATGGAGTATGTATTGTGACCATAGAAAAATATTTTAATTTATTGGCATATTGATATTTTAAATAATCATAATTTGCTTAAACTTCAATTTTAACCACCCTTTTATTTTTTAAAGATCTTAACCATTGTACTCAAAATATGCTTAGACCCTCTAACGACATCCAATTTCATTAATAAAAGTTAATAAAACCTAACGAATTTTAACATAATGAAAGTAACAAACTCATCTTCTTTATCCCCTAGCCGATCTGACTCTTCTTTCTGTAAAGAATAAAATTTGTAATCATAAAGAATTACAAGAATTGAGAAAATACTGCCAATATTATTTACTTGTCACATATTTATACAATGAGAGAACTAATCATAGTCCTAATATAACTAGAACTATAACAGGAAGACAGACATTAGGAAAAGACATCTAAACTAAGAAGGAGACTCATTCATATCTGTAACATGCCCCCGCAAGATGGACGGTCGAGAGACGAGGCCAATCTTGGAAACAATAGCACAAAACCGAGCACGAATAAGAGGTTTTGTAAGTACATCTGCCTTGGTATGGGGTGGTATTGCGGGTGGAGGATTGACGAGTTTGATTGCGGTTGGAATAGTTGACAGTGGCTGGGAAGTTGGTGGCAGGGAGTTGGGTTTTATGTTTGATGATGAGTTCACGATTAATTAGTTTCTCGTGAAGCTCATCAAAAGAGATTGGTGTATCACGACTATGAGTAGAGTAGATGACGCATTCATAGTCAGGATCATTAATTTGATCCAAGATGCGATCAATGAGGTCCTCTGAGTCCAAGGGACGGCCAAGGGAGGCAAGTTGATCGGAGCAAAGCTTGAATTCTTGCATGTAATCAGTAATCGAACGTGGGCCTTTGGTGATATTTTTCAGTCGATCTTTGATTTGCTTAAGATGACCTCTAGTAGGGTTAGCATATGTTTTGGCTAGGGTTTGCCAAATCGCATGAGATGTTTTGCATTGGGATATGAGGGGCACAAGGGATGGAGTAAGAGTTCCAGCAAGAGCGCCTAGAAGGAGTTGATCTTTGTCGAAACCGTAATGTATGATGGATTTTTGGTGGGTTCTGTACCAGCGGTGGTGTTGGTGGTGGGGGTTACGGGTGTGGCTGGTGTAGTTGGTGTGGCTGGAGTTATAAACTGAGGAGGAGCAACAAGAGTGCCGTCGATGTATTCAAACAAATCATGGCCAAGAATTGTGGCCTGAACCTGGATTTTCCACGCAATATAGTTGGTGGAGGTGAGTTTCAGAATATGAGAGAGCGAGATTGCAACAAGCGGTTTGGTAGGCTCGACAGAGTTTGGGAGAAGGACAGAAGAATCTGTAGAAGCCAGGGCCGGTCCTGTGAAATTTGGGGCCCAAGGCAAGCTATTTGGTCGGGGCCCTTATAATCCTTCGCGAGCAACAATGCAGTGACATTCTCGAATATATACTTATCTCTATATCTTTAGGGTTTAGGGTTTATTACGATTGTAGATGTTATTTTTGATATTATTAGGTTTTAGCATTATTGAATAGTTGTTGAATAGTAAGCTAACAACGAGAATTAGAAAATTTTACTAATAAAAATATTGAGTTTTGTGCTTAGATAATTGGATTTGGTATTTAGATTGGATTGAGATAATTGTGAAAAAATACAATAACTTTTATTAATAAATGCAAATGATTTAAAGAAATATTTGACCAAAATGAATAAATGCAAAATTTATACAGAAATATTTCAATAATGTTGAAGTAATTAATGCAAATAATTCACTAAAATATATTGCAAAAAGAAAATTAAATTTGCTAATTAAACTTGAAATAATAGAATGTAAGCAAAAAAAAAAAGGAAGAAAGCCAACTAATTAAGATTTAACTAATTAAGATTCGTAAAATAGGAGGAAATTAGGTGGGACAAAAGCAAAGTTGTCTATAGGAGAGAGAAGCAAAAAGTGGACAAAGAAAAGAAAACTAAAATTATAACTTATAAGTGAACAAGGTGGGATTCGAACACGGGTGGTAAGCAAAACAAAGGGGCTTCAGCTTCACTTCAACCGCTGGACCAACAACAATTATTGATGATCATCCAAGAGTTTATTTTATATATAAACAAAAGATCAAATTTGGGGGCCCTAAAATTCACAAAAATTTTGGGGGCCCAAGGCGACCGCCTTACTCGTCTGGGTACAGGGCCGGGCCTGGTAGAAGCCATGAGGGCCGAAGGTTTGGAGAATTAGGGTTCTTGGATCTAGGCTCTGATACCATGTAAAGAATAAAATTTGTAATCATAAAGAATTACAAGAATTGAGAAAAGACTGCCAATATTATTTACTTGTCACATATTTATACAATGAGAGAACTAATCATAGTCCTAATATAACTAGAACTATAACAGGAAGACAGACATTAGGAAAAGACATCTAAACTAAGAAGGAGACTCATTCATATCTGTAACACTTTCTTATCGTAGATGCCTCTAGTTTTCAAACCAAGAGTTTGATTAAATGGATGCACAACTAACCTCAAGTGTAACAAGGAAATAAAAAATTAATCTTGTTATCCTAGGGTGTGGCCAACTAAACTCAAGCATGGAGGGAGAGGCGACCTGAGGAGAGGTAGAGTGAACTAATCTTGTTTTTGAAGAAAAATGTGGGCACGAAATACTCCCTCCGTCCCACCCGAAGCGTCACTTTTTACCCAAAAGGGTGTCCCGTTTAAAGCGTCACCCTTTCCTAAAAAGGAAATATTTTATTAATATTCTATTACCCATCCACTATTCCCTCCACTAATTCTCTCTTCTCTACACTCACAACACTTTTTAAATTCACTATTTCCTCCACTAATTCTCTCTCCTATTTTCAAATTACACTCACAACATTTTTTCTTCCCAAACTTTTCCTTAATTTGCGTGCCACCCCTAAAATGGCGACGCTTCTACCGGGACGGAGGGAGTATAGAATTTTTATTTTATTTTTGCCAGAAAATAGTGATAAAAATGAGGGGGAGGGACATCCAGATTGGTGAGGGGAGGAAGAAGATTGGTTTAATAGTTTTGTTAACTTTTGTTAAATTTTGTTAGGTTTTGTTAACTTTTATTAACGAAATTGTATGTCGGCTATGGGGTTTGAACGTGGTGAACACATATTTTGAGTACAATAGTTAAAACTGATAAAAAATATGATGGTTCAAAATATTGGTAGACCATCTGAACGGCCTACAAAGGGTGATCTGGTGTTGGATCTAGAGACGATACTGAATTACCAAGACCCTACTATGGATAGTCTGGCGTTGGATCTAGACAAGATGCTGAAATATCAAGATCTGGAGTGCACCTCTTGTTCATCCTTATAGCAGCATTGAGGTCCCTAAGGTGGGTTCGAGTTCTTCTAGCCCGCATAACATGTACTGCATGAATCCTAAGCCAAACAAGCTGGGCAACCATATGAACCAGGGTGGTCCAACCATTATGCACAATAATGTGAACCAGGCTCAGGTGAGTGGTGCATTAAATCTAGCATCTAAAGTTCTTGAAAATGTTTTCAAGTTTCTTTTTTCTGTATTTTTGAGCAAACCTAAATGTTCTAGGAGTATATCTTACAAATTCTGTTTCTGTAAGTTTGAGAAAACATGGTGTAGATCAAGAAAAAAAAAACACCAGTTTGTTGTCAGCTACATTGGAATTATATATGTTGTGCAAAACATGTTAAGATTTACGGGCTTTATTGCAATTTATTGAAACTTGCCCTCCTTTGTGGGAAGAAAAAAAAATACACTAATTTTCCCCTCTTTTTACTTGGTGAAAATAATTTTCCCACTTCCGGAGAAAAATTCAAGGCATTTTATTTTGCTCTAACACATCAACTATTGTGTTTAAAAGCTTTAGAGCAACCAAACATGCACTAATCTCTACTAAAATCAAACATTTTTATTCCGAAAACTTAAAAATCACACATTTGTCTAACGACAACCATAAACATCATAAATCTACAAATGTTGCATAAATAACACAGTGAACAAAACGCTCACCGCTACATTGGTATAAAACCTTATTCATAAGTACTTAAAATGTACTAACAAGAGCAATTTTATGCCTTCTTGAAACGAGAGTGAAAAGCTTCAACTAGGTCATCTCGGTGAGGAAGGCATTTTATGCCTTCTTGAAGCGGGCGCGGAAAGCTTTAACTAGGTCATCTCGAGGAGGTAGGCATTCTTTAATTGTGCTGCAGGTAACAAAATCATCCATCCATTGAGTCAATTTGGGAAACTTCTCCTTTGTCACCAAAGTTATTTCCATAACTTCTTCAAATATTCCAAGCCAATACCCTACAAAATTACCAACAATATCCACGAGCCCAATTTTGTCTCCTCCAAAATACTTCTTCCCTTCCAGTTGTTTCTCAAGCACTTTCAACAGCTCAATGCTTTCTTCAATGGCCTTTTCCTTTTCTTCACCATTGCCGCCAAACATTGCACTCCTTACGGAAGGTGCCACCTGAAACACAAATTTTGAATTAGTTTCTGTTACTATACTTCATATTGAAGAGTAAATGCGACTTAAATCAACTGGATAGTAAGTGTAAGACTGACTAATTTAACTGATGAACTGACAACTTTAAAAATTGTTTAAATCATAAGATTTTGTGAAAATTGAATTGGTAATATATAAAGATTTAGGATCACTAACCTTGTCGTCGAGGAACTTGGCCCAGAAACGAGCATTAGCCCTCTCATAAGGATCCTCGGGCAAGATCGAAGGTCCTTGAAAGGCCTCATCAATGTACTCAACAATTAGAGTGGATTCACAAATTGGTTTCCCATTGTGAACCAAAACAGGAATCTTCTTATGAACAGGGTTGTACTTAAGAAGATCATCACTCTTGTTTGACAAATCTTCTTCTACAAACTCATATTGAACACCTTTCAAATGAAGGGCAATTTCGACCCTGCAATTAAATGGACTTCTTTTAACACCAATTAACTTCACTTGTTCTGCCATTTTTCTGAACTGAATGAATGCTGAAATAGTTGATAAGAACACACAGTTTGAGGTGAATTGGGTGATGGAAATGGGACTTCTTATAGGGAAATTTGGGGACTGGAAAGAGTCAACGACTTTAGGAACAAGATTATTGGTAATAAAGGAGGCTGTTTTAATATCTGATGCTTGATCGATGTTCACACTCTGACATAAGCGATGATATCAGAGGGGTATGGGTAAGGGATTACGGGATCCGATCTGGGTCTTTTTTTTCTTTGTTTTTCTTTATAGGTGGACCGTACAATTAATGTATACTCGCTACCGTAAATAGCGAGTATACATTAATTAGATTTGTTTTTGGATTTACCTAAACTCGATAATGCTAATAGCAAATCTAGATTCGCTACTCACATTAGCGAATTTAAATTCGCTACTCCCATTAGTGAATTTTATGTAACACTACGCCAGCCTAATAAAGTCAGTTCACAACCCAACTTTGTAACAAAGTTGTACCTATACCTGTGACAAACAAACACATTTAATCATGCCAACTAAACACATTTCAACACCCTTGACAAACAAACACATTCAACAACACGTAAATAAAACAAAATATCATTAAATTACCACAACCCGATCACATAGGAAATGTTTTAAATGTTCATTTAGGGATCATTTTTTTCCTACTCTTATATGTTTTTTCTATATTGACATTTATCCCCTCAACTTGCGTAACACACTCACCCTGTGTATCGTGGGCCCGTGTGCTTTGAGGTGACTGAGCAAATGATAAATGAGTACGATCTCCATATGTAACCTCACCTTGTACATCAATCATTTTCTGAGTCTCAAGATGTGATTGAGTCTCGAGATAATGTAAGTATATGTGACTACGACGGAGTCTCGAGATGTGCTTGTCTGTTTGTAATGGAGTCTCGGGAGGTGCGTTTATGCGAGTCTCTACCCGAGCTTCTGGTCCTGCTCCGGTTGTCGCTATTGGTCCTTCTCTTGCTCATTCATTCACTAAATGTTGACCGGAGTTGCATCGTGGCACTCTCTAAACGAGACGACGTTGTTTGAGGTTTGTGTGGTTGTACGTGGAACGGCTGGACGCGATCCCAGGTGATGGGGGTGCTCGAGCATCAAAGCCATTGTTGTTGTCGTATATGCGTAAGCAGAAGATATAATGAGGCCTCATTTGAAGCCTAGAAGTTATCCACCTCCAACTCCTGGGCGATGCTTCCATCGCTAATTTCATACATGCGTTGTAAGTTTTGTAGGCACATTGCTAACGTCAACAGGGCAAAAATGTTACTAAACTTATTATAATCGATAAACCAAAATGTTACTAAACTTATTATTACAATCAATAAACCTTAATATTAAAAAGTTTTTAAAATTATATTCACTTACCAACCCTCGAATACACGACATGTTACATGTACCATATATTCTCTACGTGGATCGGGTTCACAATTAATGAACGTGTGATCTTCTTGAACCAGGACATTAAATGGATGGGTGTAATCCATCACCTTTTCACACAACATACCATTCACCACGCTCCGAGCTCGTGCATTCCCATAATGATATGTACTCACTATGTTTTGAATCACAAGCCACATGTCCTCCACCTCGGCGATCAATATTATGCAAATCTTCCTTTGTGTCACATGGATCGGGGACCGTATAGCATGCCAAGCTTCCTCGTAACTTCGATCGGGTATGTGTCATTCTACCTGTTAAAAGCAAATAAAAGGCGCCCTCGTACTCCATACGGCTGTCCACACTGCAATAATGCGGAACAATGCGATCTCCTATATAGCGCCAAATAATCGATACTCGATGAGAGACGCTAGTTGATCCCGATAGGCATGTAAGTTATGTGCGTTAATAAGCAAATACGATAGGGACCCAGTCCACCTGAAGAGATTTAAAAAATACAATTTAAACAAATCTAGATAAATACAAAAAAATAAACAAATAAGATAAATACAATAGAATTCACACAAATAAGAGTGGTTGTAGTTTACCTACACCCCATTGGAATGTCGGGTAAGTTCGGTTGCACATCCTGATCTCCCCTAACCACTATTGAATGTGTGGGCAACAACCTCTCCTATGCCCAAAGTTGTTTGTATTATAAACAAATCATATAAATACAATATAATTTAAAAACTTACATAAAACCAAACGTATATCGAAAAATATAATTATTAGACATGCACAATAGAGAGAAATCCAATACAATTACTGGTGTCGGGAAAAGTTGCAGTACACATTTTCCAATAAAGAAAGGCTAAAGCGGCTTTACTGACTATATCCATATATCATCTCAATATCTCTAAATAGTGGAAGATAAATCAACTTCACCTTATTACTAGTACGATCAGGCATAACAATCGACCCGAGGGTCGCCAATATGTACACACGTATATACTTATGACCAAATCCCGTGTCGCATTTTACGAAAAGCCCACCAAAATGGAGAAACCGAATTAGAAGCCGCTTATGCTTCAACAAACCCGCTTCTATCTCACTCTCGGGTGTCCACAACACTTAATAACTCCTCACATAAGTCGCACCAACCTTCAAGCAACCTCGTGGTGTCGAACCGATAACATGAAGTCCATCAATCGGTAACCACGACAAAATACACATATCCTCTAAAATAACGGTCATCTCACGCGGGAAACGGAAAACCGTGAAAGCTGTGGATTTCCTAACGCCTATCGCTCAACTAACGATTTGTAAGCGAACCCCAA
>JAFEMH010004743.1:0-194329 GCA_022495995.1 Adenophora triphylla var. japonica
AAAGAAAACGACCTACAAAGAATTTCTTTGCACCAACATTCTCGGATTTTATATTAATAGTCCAAAGACTCTCATCATTCCTTTGCCGCTTTCTTATTACTATACACATTACATAATGAATTCGACAATTCATTAATTATATAGTTTCGGTAAAAAGAGATTTGCATTTTTCAACCATACCCATGGCTTGAAAACATCCGTCTCATTTCAATTCAACTCTTTGTAAGATTTTCCAAAAGAAATCTCTCTTCAGTTCAAGGTGGTCAAGTAGAAATATATTTTGTTGCCATCACTTAAAGCCAAGGCCAACAAAATTTTCTTAACTTCTCACTATGGTGATCCGATATATTTTGAACAACTACATTCCATTGGTGATTCGTCTCACACACAAAAGAGCCTTTAATTTTTCAACAATTATCACTTTGTTGTTACAAAATATAACTTCCCTAACTTAATTAGAGAATTCACTTTAAGAATAAATTGCTAATTCAATAGGAGAATTAGCACAATTCTATTTCTCATAACCACTCATATTTATAAACCTCTAAATTCTTTAATGGAATTGTAATTAAAGGTTAATAATTCCAAAACTTTAAAGGTCTCATCTTTGGAGCCTCTAGATTAGAGAAAAATCACATTCTCATTTACAAAATAATACATAAATTTCTTTTAGAAGTTCTCATCTCTAAATATTTTGTGTTATTTGTCATCATCAACAACAATAAGATTTAACAACTTTCTTCAAGAAGTCTTATTGTTTTTATCTTTATGACATTAGTCACATACTTCCCCAATAGGTTTTAACAACTTCTTTCAAGAAGCCCTATGGTTTTAGTTCTTGTAATATTTTTCAATGTTCACAACAATAAGAATTAAACAACTTCTTTCAAGAAGCTCTGGTTGAGTTTTATCTTTGTGATTTTTATTGCTCAGTTAATAATGAATAGGATTAAACAACTTCTCTTGGCTTCATAGTCTCATTATGTTAACCTTCGAATCTTTACCGTCACGAATGTTGCAACTAATATTTTTAATGTGTTCTGGTAATTGGCTACTATTCTTTCTTGCCAACTAAATGCAAAGACTTAATCTTCCAACGCTTCTTAGTTTCAAAGAACTTTCTCTAATTCTCTTTACGATGATGTATAACCACTACATGAGAGGCTTAGCCACGTTGGTTTATACAATCACAAAATACAGTTGATGTCACGTGAGCATCAATCTTTCCATCTTTATTAATCCTATTAAAACGTACTTAAAAAAATGTTTTAGTTCACAAAATCTGCTCTTGAACCGAAATTCTTTATCTTCTACTTTCACCTTATAGATTCGTGTAATCTCCAGCGCTCAGAATCTTCCTCCGTATGAGTCAGTGAACATGTGCAAACCAAATTTCAGCTCGATCCAACGGTTAAGGAATCGGGAAATGAAGTTTTTCCACAAATGGTCATAGAAAAATATGTGCTGGAAATTCTGCTTCTTTTCCATCAATTTTCCGTCTCTTTTTGCCATCTCTTTACATCTTTCTCTCTTGTGGTCATTGGATCCACCGGATTTTTCAAATCTCGTAATTCTTTCTCAAATAGGAGAATTAGTCTTTGCAGATTGTTAGAACAAAATCTATGTTATGGCCAGATTTTTCACATGTCGACATCATGAATCGTTCCTGCATGGCGAGATCCTGATTTCCTGTAAGTTACGCATAAATTATTTTTATGTTTTATTAACCACTCTTTATTTACAGCTATTATGGAGATATTTTCTGGATCACTATTATCGCAAGACGTGAACTTCTTCCATCCACGCTAAGGAGACCAAGTCAAGAGACGTTGGTTGAAAAGATAAGGGATAAGGCCGAGATTATAGGGATTTTGTTATTTTTCTTGTTAGGCTTTACTATTAATAGGGCAGGGAGACTCACAAACACACACGTTCTCGTACACACATTCTCACACGCACACTGAACACACTCTCATTGTAATCTCCATTGCTCTCCATTATCATGTAACCGAGTAACACTTAGTGGATTTTTGGTAAGGAAGGTGACCTAACCTCCCGAGGTTTTATGCCGGCGAGATCATTTGACTCAAGGGCTTTCCTCGTTATATCGTTGTGTCCTTGATTGTGTTTCTTCATTTTAGCATCCATTTACATCAAATTCCATAGCTCCCTCCTTAAGATATATAATCCATACACTACTTAGTTAAGATTCTACATTGATTGTTTTTTCTACCAAAACAGTTTGGCGCCCACCGAGGGGCCCTTGGTCTATTGAGTATTTGGATCATTTCCTGAATTCACCATGTCAAACAATCTGAAGGTTTCCGCCGCCGGCAAAACCATTGCCGTTACTCCATCGTCCGGGGGCAAGACAACCTCATTACCACTGCCTCCTCAATCAAAACCTCCGATGATGTCGCCCTCGCCATCATCCCACAAGGCAAGATCTTCCACTATGAGCGATGACATCCGGAGCGCATTGACTTTGCCGAATCAGAGGCTGGACAACCAGGACAGTAATTCAAAGTTGTTGGCCAATGCTATGATCAAGATGCAACAAGAAATCTTAGATGATGTCGACATCTTTATCCAAAGTGACACCTGGCCGACACCACCCCCAACAGGATTCACCTCTTACTGACAACACCGTTGTTACCTCGACTGTAGACAACACTGGGTTGCTTAATAATCTTTTTAATAATAATGCTTTCAATCATATTCCTGCGGCTGACCCTTTTGCAGGTAATCCGTTATCCAAGCATATGCAGGACCTTAGAGAGCTGATAATGAATGTACCTGTGCATCCAATCCAAAGAAGTCTCATCGAATTGTTATAATCAATCTCGGTTTGTCCCACCATTGCAAATGTCGACATCCCGAAGCTGCTTTCAAGTTGTTCCGTCCATGAAGCTGTACGACGGCAAAGACAGATCCGGGAGGAGCATGTCGCCCATTATCAAGAGAAGATGGACATAGCGCATATCCCGTCAGCTCGTAGAGGCTTGTCTGTGCAGGGATTTGGGTCAACCTTGATTGGACCAGCTCTCAAGTGGTTGATTAGGCAGCCCATAGGCTCAATTGGTTCATTTGCCCAATTTATCAACATGTTCTATAATCAATTCTCATGCAGTCGACAATTTGAGAAGTTGACAAGTGATCTCTACAATGTGACCCGGCAGCCTACTGAGACCCTGAAAGAATATGTCCACCGGTTCAATAGAGAAGTTCTGGAAATTCCCAATCTTGACATGTCGACAGCCACAGAAGCATTCAAGATGGGGCTGAAGAAGGACTCCCAATACTATCAGGATTTGGTGATGACTCCTTATAAGCGGTTGGAAGAGGTCAGAAGCAGGGCCCTAAGATTCATAAGATTGGAAGAAGATGAGTTGCGGAGGTCAAAGTCTTCAAGCAAGGTGTCAACATAGGACAACCCGGACAGGAAGACAGAGTCATCCCACCGTAGAAGCAACCGATCCAATCCTTATCCAAGAATTGACAACAACAAAATTAATTCAATCGAGGGTGAGGACGAAGATAATGATAATGTGCCTAAATATTTCTGATTATTGCTTTTCTGTTGACATTTCAGGTGTACTTTGTGCTATGGGCAATCTGGGAGACAAAGCAAGATGGCCAAAGAAGACAGATAAAACCACGGGATGGCGTAACAAGTCAAAGTGGTGTGCCTGCCATGAGGACTTTGGGCATGTTACAGAAGATTGCATCACACTAAGAAAGGAGATCAGCTACTTGCTCTCGAATGGACATCTTAAGGAGTTGCTGGGATCCGTAAAGAAGAAGGCGTAAAATGCGTAAGCTCCACATGAAGTCGAAAGACCAGTCTCTCCTCCAACATCAACGAAGGTGATCAATTTCATTAGTGGAGGGTCAGAAATTTGTGGCACTTCCTATTCTGCCGCGAAGCGACATGCCAAGGAGTCAAAAGAAGAGAAGCCAGAAAGACCATCCAGGATGTCGACACCTTGCCAGGAGCCCATCACCTTTGATGAGAGTGATCGAGACAACTTGCTGGAACCTCACCATGATGGCCTAGAGCCATCTGATCAAGAAGACACCGCCTTCATAACACCCACAGGTATCTACTGTTATATTGCTATGCCTTTTGACTAAAAAATGCAGTGCAACATACCGTAGGCTCGTGAATAAAATGTTCAAAGATCAGATTGGGGACACCATGGAGGTATATATTGATGATATGGTAGTGAAATCAAAGAAAGCCGAGGATCACATAAGCCACCTATCTCAAGCTCTTCGACATCTTGGATTGTTTCAATATGAAACTTAATCCAGCAAAGTGCAATTTTGGTATGAAGGCAGGAAAGTTTTTAGGATATATGGTAACTAAAAGGGGAATTGAAGCCGCCCTGCACGTATTCGTGCCATTGTCAACCCGTCGTCACCTCAATCCGCCAAAGACGTCCAAAGATTGACAGGAAGATTGCCGCACTCACCAGTTCATTTCAAAATACTCGTGACCGATGCAAACCTTTCTATGACATCCTAAGGAAAACAAAAAGTTCCAAAGCTGGGAAGACGAGCATGAACAAGCCTTTCAGAGCTCAAAAGTTACCCGTCGACACCTCCATTATTGGCCAAACCTCGTGAGGACGAACATCTTTACATCTACCTAGCAAGACGTAAAGTGCAAGAAGTGCCTTAGTGACAGAGCGAGATGGTAGTCGCAACCCATATACTATATAAGTAAGACACTTTTAGATGCGGAGACCAGGTACTCTCATTTACGTAAGTTAATTTTAGCTTTGATAACTCTTCTATTAAATTAAGACACTATTTTGAGACACATACTATAATTGTGCGTACTAACTATCCTATTAAGAATGTTATGAGAAAACCAGAGATGTCAGTCGAATGGCTAAATGGTCCGTACAATTGAGCACTTATGATATCAAATATAAACCCGTAACAAAGAATAAAATCTCAAGCTCTAGCTGATTTTGTGGCCGACTTTAGTCCAACCATGCAACAAGAAGTGGAGTTGGAAGTTCAAGAACTTCAAGATGATGACATCCCGAAAATATGGACACTCTACACGTATGGTGCTTCCAACATGAGAGGTACAGGTCTTGGAGTTGTACTAAAGTCGCCACAAGGGGACATAATACCACAATCCATCGCTGCGCTTTAAGGCCAATAATAATGAAGCGTAATATGAGGCATTAATTGCAGTTTAACAAGCCGCTCAGACCTATATGTCAAGCACATCCGGTGTTTATGGACTCTTTGCTAATTGTTAACCATTACAACGAATCCTACGTAGCAAAAAATGCTAAGATGACGACATATTTGGAAATTGTTAAAATTTCGCGGCCAAATTCAAAACATTTACTTTGGAGCAGTTCCACGTGAGGAAAACTCTCAAGCGTATGCCCCGGCAAACTTAGGTTCACTCTTCAAAATCATTTCACGCAAGCATCCCAATTGTGCATGTTGACATCCCAAAGAATTGATCGTCTTGAGCCGTTCGTTCGATGTCGACATACCTTCCTCCAGCAGAACTTCCCCGGACAACTCCTATTATCAAGTATCTCTTAAATGATACGATCCCATCCGAGGAGAAAATGCTAGAGCCTTCGTGGTAAGTTTGTCTAAATATATACTTATTGATAACCTTTGTTTAGAAAATCACGTGCAGTCACTACTTAAGATGTCTAGAAGCGCACCGAGCCCATCAAAGTTCTAAAGGAGCCGCATGAAGGGAAGTGTGGAAATCATACCGGGGCGTAAGTCTATATACCAAGGCTCTAAGAATGGGATATTTTTGTCCCACAATGCGAAGAGACGCCGCAGAGTATGCAAAGAAATGTGATTCCCGTCGCCGACATGGCGACATCCTACATCAACCATTCGAACCGTTACATCCTATCATGTCTCCATGGCCATTTATGATTTTGGGAATGGACATCGTAGGGAAATTACCTGTGGCTCCAGGAGAAAAGTATTTCTACTAGCCATGACAGATTATTTTTCCAAATGGGTAGAAGCCGAAGCGTACGTACATGTCCGAGATAGAGAAGTTATCTCTTTCATAAGAAGAAACATATTCAAAAGGTTTGGGATACTTTCATAGATAATATGTGACAATGGCTCACAATTTATCACCAAAAATCAAGATTTCTTGACTAGATGGGGAGTCAAGATGGTGACATCTTCACCGCTCACCCTCAAGCAAACGGACAAGCGTAATCCAAAGAATAAGATTATCATAAGCAACCTAAAGAGAATACCGGACTAGAAGAAAGGGAGATGGACGTAAGAGTTACCATTGGTCTTACGGGCCGATAGGACGACATCTAAGGATGCAACAGGCAAACACCCTATTCTCTAGTATGTGGGACATAATCAGTCATCCCCGCAGAAGTTTTAGTGCCTACGGCTAGATATGGTTTGTCGACACCCGAGCATAATGGTGACATCTTAGCACATGACTTGGACACCGTGGACGAGCTAAGGGATATGGCTAAAATAAGGATGGCAACATATCAAAGAAAGAGTAGCCAGTGTCTTACAACAAAGATGCGAGGGTCGAAGATTTCAGTAGTGATTTAGTCCTACGAAAAGCATTTCAAAATACAAAAGAGCTCAACGTAGGCAAGCTTGCCCCAAAGTGGGAAGGCCCCTATTTGATAGATGCACAGGCCGGAAAGGGTGCATATCATTTGTCAACCTTGGATGGCCAAATGATTCCATGAAGTTGGAATGCCATTCACCTTAAAAGGTACTACATTTAAGCAATATTTTCCTAACCTCACCCCAAACCAAGTATGGACAATCCTCTATTAATATTTTCATTTATTGAATATGAATAATCTTTCATTCCCCTCTTTTTCATTTTTAAATTACTTCAAAATAAGATGTCACTAACACGCCCTGTGGAGTGGCGTCAACATAGTTGACGCCCATCTCTAATATGTCTCTGTCTTGCAAGATATTGACATATGAAAGTGGGGACATATCAAAGTGCTCAAATCGAAGCGACAACGAACTCTCCTCCGCTAGAGGCTGGCCACCTCTTCTAAAGTTAAGGTACACAATCCCTTCTAAGGTTTAAAGAGTTAATTACCTCTTTCTCCGAAAGTTAGGTTTCTACACCTTCGCCTGGAGCGCACGATATCTCATTGGTTGAGGTGTGGGATGGGCCTATATGAGGAAACTTGTATAGCTTATAGCTTACCCATTTCCACTCAGTCAAATGATTGATCTTAAGCATGATTCAATTGGTTATGGCATATTCCCCGTCATCTTAAGTACATCCTGTTATGACATTCTCATGTCTTCACTCGAAAACAAAAATATGACATTTTATTATGTCAACATCCTATGATAATACTTTAGCATCGTGGATCAAAGCATGACATGCACAAAAGTTGCTAACAAAAGTTTTTTCTAAACATTAAGATACTAAATACCATTAATACTTCTCCAAATTCAATGGCCCGCTCCAACATCCAAACAACATAAAACTAAAAGTAAAGTGTTCAACCAACCCAACACTTGAAATAAATTTTCTTCGGTCCTTATGGACCAGGTACATACCAAAATTGATAAAATTATCTTTGGGGCTCAAATTTCCGGGAATCATCATCAAACAAAATAACTTAAAAACTAACTTGAATTTTTCTTCACTTAGCATCTCGCCGTGTGTTGCCGAGGAATTTCTCGTCTTCTTCATCCTTCTTCTCTCTTTTTCTTCAACCATCGTATCCTTAGTGGTTAGATGACACCTCTCCTTCATCCACTTTTCTCACCCAACAAATTCTTCAACTTTGCATACTCATTCTCAACCTTTCAATCCTTAGATTTTCCATCATTATGTTCTTCCATCATCTTGATTTTGATCTTCGACATGACTTTGGCAAAGAACCAACTTTCGTGATTCCCTTACTTCATTTATTTCATTTTGATAGTCACCCTTAATAGAAGTCGATCGCTAACAACCCCTTCACCGTCTTCTTCTGTTCCTCTAAATTCCTCTTTCTCGCTCGTTAAAACTTCTTCTCCCAAAAGCAGCCTTCCTTCTTGGCCTAAGCCATATCACTCTTAGCGCTCTTCTTAAATTGCTCATTGATCTTAGCCATATCTTCCACTTGGGACTCCAAACATCCCATCGTCGTTAAGAAAACACCATAAAGTTCCAAATCGCAAATAATAGAGCTATGGAACAATGTAATAGTTTAGTAACATCTTACATTGGTTACTAATCCTAGAAGCTTCTTCTTCACCTCTCCCGCCTTCAAATCTCAAAAATATCCGCATGCGTAACTTCGATAGTCTCACTCTCTACACCTTCCTCTTCTTTACCCTTGAACCAATGCCAAGCATTTCACCCGTCCGGACTTGTTTCTTTGGGACAATTGGTGGCCTAACATCGTACTTAGCAGAAAAGCACCAACAAGAGCATCCAAATCTTTCCGCATCAAATTCTAAGCCCGAAGCAACCGCCTTTGAATCAAGAGAAAGTTTAAGCATTGAGGAAAAGGAAGATTAGCAGGAATAGAAAGACAGATAAACTATTCTTACATGTTGACATTTTGAGAGATGACGACGGCTTGACTTCTTCTTGATTTTCTTCACCACCGAATGTTGTCAAATCATGTCCGCCGCTTACTTGAAGTTTGGAAACTTACCTCTTCGTATTCCACGAAGTGATAAGTTTGGGGGCAATTGTTATGGCCGATTTTTCACATGTCGACATCATGAATCGTTCGCATGGCGAGATCCCGATTTCCCGTAAGTTACGCATAAATTATTTTTATGTTTTATTAACCACTCTTTATTTACAAATTTATTATGGAGATATTTTCGGGATCACTATTATCGCACGTGAACTTCTTCCATCCACGCTAAGGAGACCAAGTCAAGAGACGTTGGTTGAAAAGATAAGGGATAAGGCCGAGATTATAGGGATTTTGTTATTTTTCTTGTTAGGCTTTACTATTAATAGGGCAGGGAGACTCACAAACACACACGTTCTCGTACACACATTCTCACACGCACACTGAACACACTCTCATTGTAATCTCCATTGCTCTCCATTATCATGTAACCGAGTAACACTTAGTGGATTTTTGGTAAGGAAGGTGACCTAACCTCCCGAGGTTTTATGCCGGCGAGATCATTTGACTCAAGGGCTTTCCTCGTTATATCGTTGTGTCCTTGATTGTGTTTCTTCATTTTAGCATCCATTTACATCAAATTCCATAGCTCCCTCCTTAAGATATATAATCCATACACTACTTAGTTAAGATTCTACATTGATTGTTTTTTCTACCAAAACAGTTTGCGCCCACCGAGGGCCCTCGTCTATTCGAGTATTTGGATCATTTCCGAATTCACCATGTCAAACAATCCAAGGTTTCGCCGCCGGCAAAACCATCGCCGTTACTCCATCGTCCGGCAAGACAACCTCATTACCATCGCTGCCATCAGAAAACCTCCGATGATGCCGCCCTCGCCATCATCGGAGGTTTTGACAACCTAGACAAAATCTATACAATCGAGCACAAATGAGAAAAGAATTACAATGAATTGAAATCTAATTTACAACATAAACATAATAAAGAGAAGACCGTAAATTCATTGTCTTGAGTTTGCTTGAATCCGTGCCGTAACCTCCTTGAATCGTCATCTTGAATTTGTTTGAATCCGAGTCGTGTGTGACACACTCTCCTTAAGACTAATTCGCCCCCTCACTACGAGTGTTCGAGGTCTTCAATGGACGTTAGTCTCCCAGATAAAACGGATGAACCTAACAATCTTTGCACTTAAAGTTTTCCGGCGAATCTCACTATGCTTGAACAAAATCACCACTCAAAACTAATCTAGGAGGCCAAAGAAAAAGATGAACAAATTTCAAGAGGAAGGAGGAAGATTGAAGGAAAAAATTATTTCTTTCATTTGTGGGTTACACACTTATAGCTTCACCAAAAGTCCCAATTAAACTTGATTATTATGGGAGCCATTATACTTGCAATCATGGGGAATCTCTCCACATTTTGTAACTCTTATTGCAAGTAATGATCCCAATTAATCTTTTTACCGTTACTTCAATATTGGGTTAAATTTAAAACATAATTTATAATTTAAACCCACCAATTTTGAGCTATCATATCCTTCTCATCCAATAATAAATTGGACATCTAGATATACCATTTTAATGTTCTCACTAAATGGAACATAAACTCACAATAATCTTTGTCGAATGACAAACGATTCAATTAAGAAAAATACACAATTTCCTTCACAAGCAACAAATTTTTCCAACAAAAATAGTATTCTAATCAGTCTAATGGAGTATATATCAAAAAATAAAATAAAAAATGTATAACTCTTATTCTTCCGAGACAACGATAAGATATTAACTAAAAAATATTTTTAAAAAAATCATTTTAATTTTGTTTAGAGTTGGTCTTATGAAAAATGCATTTTTTTAAGCTTAAGAAAAAAATCATTTTTACACTGGCACTTAATAATACATGCACTGACACTCTTCACACTGACACTTTTTTATACTAATATTGGCACTTTTTTATCATACACTGACACTCTTTATACTGGCACTTAATATACATGCAATGACACTCTTTACACCGGCACTTTGTTACACTAACACTGACACTTTGTTACACTAACATTGACACTTAATATAAATGCACTTGCACTTTGTTACATTAACACTGATACTTTGTTACACTGA
This sequence comes from Adenophora triphylla var. japonica, assembly GCA_022495995.1. Classification (NCBI taxonomy): domain Eukaryota; kingdom Viridiplantae; phylum Streptophyta; class Magnoliopsida; order Asterales; family Campanulaceae; genus Adenophora; species Adenophora triphylla. The sequence goes on from JAFEMH010004743.1 coordinate 10,739, forward strand.
CATTTTGTTACACTAACACCGATACTAACGGAGAAAATAAAACACGTTTTTCTAATTAATTAAGGGAAAACGCATTTTTTTTTTAAAAGATTTTGGCTTTTGTTTAATTCGAAATAGAACGTAAATTTAAAATGGGACCAACGGAGAACTGCAATGCAAGGAGAACAAGTTAACTATTCCAACAACCTCATTGAGTAGGTTCATCTACCATTCTCAGTGTTATTAATGGCAAAAGATAAGGCAAAGGAGAGCATGAGAAAGTAAGGTAGAGAGAGAAATTGTGAACCACAGTAACAAAATCCCTCTTTCCTCCTACTACAATGGCGGAATCGTCGGCGATTGGGGGAATTAGTGAGAAGATCAACAAATTCAATTCGGTGGAACAAGTAGGTGAGGCTGTTGCCCCTTTCGTCTCCGCTCTATCTTCCAGATTCGTCCGGGAGAAAGATAGTTTCACCGTTGTTTTCTCCGGCGGCACATTGTTCGAGAAACTCAGGTGCATCCTCGATCTTCTCCTCACTTTGCTAGCTCCTTCCATTTTTGTATCTGAATAATCCATTTTTTTATTATCTAAGTCAAATTTTATTTTTATTCACTGTATTTTAGGGGTAATTTAGCTTTAATTATTATATATGAAGCTCTTACTTTGGCTTATCTTCTTCTGCTTTCAAGGTCTGAAATGATTTATCTTATTGTATTTTTCAGTGATGGAAATTAAACTATATTTAAACGATATTAATTTGATAGGATTTAGCCTAAAACTGTTGTGAATTGCAAATAATCATTCCCACAATTTAGGACATTTTTCTTACAAAATAAACTTGGCTGAATTTTACTTGGTAAATGCATTTCAAATCACTGAGTGTAAAAAAAAAAAAAAAAAAATCACACCATATAAATTGTTTTGAGTAATTGAATCACACAATGTTTATTTCTAATCTTGTGGACTGTCAGTTAAGTTACTGGTTAGCTATATATCTATAACAATCAACTATTAATAATGTGATGAAATCAGTTCAATGGTGATTAAATAGTTAAGTAAAAGTTGGTCTGGTTTGGATCAATTTAGTGCTAGGGACTGCAAATCGAATGCAATCAGCCAGCTTGTCAAATCTTGAGCGGTGAATGAACCAAACCAAACAGATAGGTTCCACTTGTTACAAGAATGAGATGGCGCCATATATCAAATGTGCATTAACAGGTGGGATAAATGTGAGGTGCGTTAGTAGTCCCTAATTACTTCTTGATTTTGATTCGCTCCTACTTCTACTAAGTAAAAAATGAATAAAACATCACGCCACATTGATTTTACCTATTTAAGGAAGTACGAAATATAACTTAAACCCTCTCCTTTACTCTCTAAGCCATGTTAGAGGCACAAGAAACTGCTAAACTTTGGCCACAAAATTACTATTCTTAATTGGCTACAAAGTTTGTATACCATAGCTCTTTTAATTTGATTTTGTTTCTTGATTATAAAGAGCTGTAAAATTATTGTAGTCTTTAAGCGTGAGGCATTTGACTTCTCTTTTTCTTTGATTCAGAAATTTCTATGTAAATCTGTATGGTTGCCAAGAAAATGGTGAAAGCAGAAAGAGTATGAAAGAATGACTATTTGCTTTTAATTTCAGGAAATTATGCGAGCCTCCGCATGTTGACTCAATTGAGTGGTCCAAATGGCATGTATTTTTCGTGGATGAAAGGGTAGTTCCCTTGGATCATGTTGACAGCAACTATAAACTTGCCTATGATGAGTTTCTATCCAAGGTTTGAAATTTTGGTTTATTTAACTCAAATTTCACTTTTGATTGAACTTTTAGGTGCATTAAAGCGTTGGAACTGTACAACAATCAGCGCGATGGAAGTTGTACATTACTGATATTTTGATGCACATAAAAAATGACTCTGCATTGTGTATATTTTGTTCAGTATCGCAATCTTGACCTTGCATCTGCTAAAACTTTTTCTATTTTAAAGAAACCAATAAATGTTACTCCCATCCCTCTGTACCAAGATGAATGACCATTTTGAATTCAAAGTTCATTTTGAAAAAAAAAAAAAATTAGTAGCGAAAATTCATAAATATTCTTGCTATTCACTTTCAAACTTTTAGTTTTGCAAATTATAATGAACTATGAAAAAAGATTGGTAAAAATCATTCAGGGACAATTTTTTGAAGAAAAAGTTTCGAAAGGTCATTCTTTTGGGAAAAAATGGTCATTCAATTTGGGACAGTGGGAGTACAGTTGTAGCCAAAAATCCTTTTTTTTAGTTTCGGGTTGCCTTCGCAGGTGCCTATTCCTTCTGATAACATTCATGCCATCGATGCCTCACTGCCAGCAGAGGAAGCAGCTGAAAACTATGAGGCTCGAATCAAACAACTAGTCGACAAGAAAATCATAAGCATATCAAAGGTGAGCGGATTCCCAAGTTTTGATCTAATTCTGACGGGCATGGGACCCGACGGGCACGTAGGTTCTCTATTCTGTTGGCATTTTCAGCGGTACGAGAAGAAGCGATGGGTTACTTTCATCAAAGACTCACCAAAACCACCTTCAAATAGGATTACTTTCACCTTTCCGGTGATCAATTCGTCTTCGTTTATTGCGTTTGTAGTTACTGGAGTTGAGGCAGCCCATGCAGTGAAAGTAGCACTGGGAAATTCTTGTTGTGGCCATATTCCGTTGCCGGTTCAAATGGTTTCTGCTGAAGAATTTCTGGCATGGTTTCTTGATAAAGATGCTTGTATGTATCTTAGGTAATCCTACCTAGTGTGTGTGTGTGTGTGTGTGTGTGTGTGTGTGTGTGTGTGTGTGTGTGTGTGTGTGTGTGTGTGTGTGTGTGTGTGTGTGTGTGAAGTGGGCGAATAAATCAAACTGAAATGCTTCTTGTTTTCTCGATCATGCATGTAAAAATAATTAAGTGTTATTTTAATAAATTTGTTTATTTATACCCAAGTTAATAGAACTGCCCTAAAATTATTATTTTTTATTAAAAAATAATTAAGTACTTCTTTAATAAAATTAAATCATCCAATCCAAAGTGGCTTGGGTTTGTTGGGTTTGTAAATAGAGATTGTCTTGTATGCTTTTGCCCAAGATGATATACATCTCTCCTGGGACTGTATCTCTCAGGATTTGTCTCTGTGTGCAGTTTCTTAGAATTAGAGGTTGGGTAAGAGGTAGAAAGAGAGGCTTAAGTGTGAACATAGATTGAACTCGACTGATAGTGAATTATGTTGGAGGTTCCATCTAAAAATCAATTGGTTATAAGGGAATTAGCTTCTCAAGTTTAGTTGGACTTTGTCAAGACTTACAACGTATACATATTAATCGGGTGGTATGTAGCTGTAAGTACCCCAATCTGGATCACCCTCTTCCGAACACACAGGAAACACCGCAGACTCACAAACACAGTCTCGAAGACCTATGGCACTCAAAACCCTCAACCAAACCAAGGGAGGGGCCTTTCTGGGATAAAAAGGGACAAAAGGACCTTTTGGGAATTTTCAGGAAATTGGAAAAGCAAAAGTAGTCCGTACGGACCTCTTTGCTTTAATAATTACTGAATCCTCTTAAAGTCCACAATATTCCCTCAAATCCCGGGGAAAATGATTACCCTCATGCATAGTTGATCCGTACGGACCTCTTTGCATGTCAAGATGGTCCGTACGGACCTTATTGCATAGGGGACATCATAATTCCAGAATATTCACCATCATCACATATTCCCTCAAATCGAGGAAAACCAAAATTCTGGATAACCAGGGAGGTTCGTACGGACCTCTTTGCAAATTTTCCCTTTTATAAATAGAGGGCTCCCCCTCCCATTTTCAGACACACCTCCCTCTTCTCTCTTCCTCCCTTAGCCTTCTGGCTCCCCTCTAAGTCCTCTCGAGGAAATCCCAGCCCCTTTCGGATCCTTCCGAGGCCTTCCGAGCTCCCTCGTGGTGCTCCGAAGCCTCCCCGAGCGCTCCCGCGACGCTCTCGCGCTGCCCTAAGGCACTCTCGAGGTACTCTTAGGCCCCTCGTGGTACTCCGAGGCCTCGCTCGGTCTTTCCCGAGGCGTCCCCGCTCTTTCCGAGTCAAACCGGCGATCCCAAACCACGCCGAAACTCCGCCCGAGTGACTCCCGCCACCCCAACGCACGCCGAACCTCTCGCCCGAGTGATCCCCGCGATCCCAACGCACGCCGAACCTCTGCCCGAACGCAGCCTACAATCTCAACTCACGCCGAAACTCGTCCGCGTACAACCGGCCCCTCCCGAAGCAATCCCGTCCGTGCCGAACATCATTCCATCCTCAAACACTATTCCCGCCGGAAGACAGACACGAACCAACATTGGTAAGGCTTCCTTCCATTACTATTTCAATACATTTCAATACGTAGTGTACAATGTAGACATCCGACACAAAGATGCATTTTTAAAAGCACACACACACACACAACAGTTAAAGAATATTAGAGGTATCCGAAAGACTCGTTTTTACGAGGCGACTCGGGTGAGCTCTAAGATTCTAATATTCTCTTCCCGAGGAGTCATCTGTCCTCCGAACTCAAAATCTCATCACACAAAAACAGTTTATTTTTAAACTGATGCCCTTTTTCAATGTTTTGGGCTTAATAATAAAAACGGCGTGGCGACTCTACAAAGCAAAACACAGCGAGACACCTCCAACTAAAACGCTGCAAAGCGGGAATAAAGCCAGATGCCGGGGCGCGAACGCGCTGCCTCTCGGATTCGGGCGAACATTCCCGGCGACGCGCGAATGCGAGATGCGCGGAGCTCGGATCCTGTAATTTCGCTGGCGACTCTGGGATATTTTGTTTTAAAATCTTTTTAAACAAAACAAAAGATTTTTAAAACGATGATGAGGGTCAAACTTTCATTTTACCCCCTTTCTTTAACTGTTGTGTGTGTGTGCACGTGCTTTACTTTTTATTTTACAAAAAAAATAAAAATACAAAAAAATGCATCAATATACATCTGTGCATACATTTAAAATTCTTCAAAAACTTCGTTTTACTCGTAAAAGAATTTTAGAGACCGCACACTACGCGCACCGCCGCCTCGGTTACACCGCACACTACGCACACCGCCGCTTCTGCTACACCGCACGCTACGCGCACCGCCGCCTCGATACACCGCACACTACAACCCTTAACCCGGAGTGGTCTCGCTTGCAGTCCGTTTGGTCTTCCTAGGCCTCTCGGATGCGCACGGATCATTCCAAACATCCCATCCTAGCCAAGCGTCAACCCCGCACGTTTGAGTCTTGAGTCACACTCGTCCGTACTCGGTTGGTTTTTACCCGGTCCGTGTCATACAGCCTGGATACATATACCATGCCGGCCATTTTTCGAAGTCAAGGCTCGGAACTCAAGATCCTTGCGCAAGCAAAGCGATGAAAGGTCATGCTAAAATCTTGACTCGATCTTGATTTCCGGCTACACCTGCACGATGTTCCGTCCCTGATATACATCCATGCTCACATGACACCATGTCATCACGCCTTTGATACGTCGCCCATGACAATATGACCCACCCAACGCCTAACGTCACGCATCCCTTGCGCAAGCAAGGTAAAGAGAGGTCATGCCGAACTCTTGACCCGATCTTGACTCAATGGCCGGCTCGGTTCACTATTCACATGGCTAACGCATCAAAACGAACATGACAGCTCGGTCCTTAGGTTCGATTTTTCTTTTAGGCCGGTGGAAACCGCTTGCCCTATAGGACCCTCGCCCGGGGCCGTCCACCCCGGGATGTCGAAATACATGTGCAAAACGAGGGGCTTATAGCCGCACGTATGGTCTCCATCGACCCAGATCTAGCATAGTTGCGAAAAAGAAGAGCAATCTTTTCCAACCTACCTAGGACTCTGAAAAAACACGTTTTAAGTAAATTAAAACAACAAAAAAAAAATAAAAGAAACGGAAACCGCATGCCACGTGAGCTTTCCCCCTTTTATTCCGTGAGGCCATTCTTGTGTCTAAACCTTGCCCGTCACCCTCCAAATAACCGAGAGTGGTTGAGAATACCCGGGAGCCGCCTTTTCGCATCGAGGTCACAAGGTCCGATAGCCCTTCCAGCTTCAACGGCCCGCACCGTCCGCTACTCTCCCATGACGGATCAACAGATAACAAGTGAGGGAAACGGAACCCCGCCACTAAGGAACCTCCAAACAATGGAGGAGGTGCCGCGAGCCTTCGAAACCATCAAGAAGCGCCAAGAAGAGCAAAGCAAGCCTGGATCGTAGACACCTTGCGTCTTCGAGGAACAGCTTGCAGCTTCCCAACCCGACGGAACCTTTGTTCTCATAGAGGACGAAGACATACCGGCTCCCCGGTTTCTCAAAGCTATCGCCAGTTCCGCCTCCGCCAAGCTACGAGATCCCAAAGAACGCAGCGCCTCTCGCTCAAAGCTCCTCAGCGCTGGGCCAAGCCTCCGACATGCCCGCCTCAAAGACAGCGCTTCCCGCCCGCACATCAAGCTCGCACCAACAAAGACACATACGTGCTCGCTCCGTCATATCCCAATGCATCTCGATATCCCCTGTGATTCAATCCTTTGCCTCTATACGAGCCTCGCAACCACAATCAAAAGTCCCCATGCTTACTGTGGACGGGCATCCCGAGCGGATATCCCGACATCTCAAGCTTGCCACCGCTAGTCCGCCAATTGGGGCTAACGAATCATTTCCCCAATTCCCAAACACAACCCTTACCGGACCTGGCAATCACGCCTCAACTTCAACACCCTGCAGGTATGGGTTGGTATACACTCAACTACCTCCCCAAGACTCCCGAATGGCAATTCCATCGCCCAATCCACCTCCATCTTCGGTTTCCGTCCCCGAAAACGGTAACCCACCTCGCATACCGATCCTCACATGGCTTGGCTTATCGAACAAATGAAGGACATGCAAGGCAAGCTAGCTAGTTCTCGGAAGGACTCCTCCCCGCCTACCGATCCGAGCAAAGTGGTCCCTCTCCTCCGAAATTCGTGATGCCGGAAATGGAAAAGTTTGACGGGACAATGCCCAAAAACCCACATCGACACCTATGTCCCGGGTATGAGAGCCAAAGGGGCAACCCTCAACGTATGGCGGTATCACTTTCAAGCATTCCCTCAAATCCACAAGACTAAGGTGGTTTCTCAATGTGAAGGCGTAAAACCGCTCCACGTGGGATCGATCGTTGAAATCTTCCCCGGAGAAGTACCGCGCCAACCTTGAATGGGAGACAAACCGCCATGACCTCGCAAGCCACCGAACAAAAGGATGACGAACCAAATGGGCGAGTTCTACAAAAGATGGAACCGGAAGCTAAGCGAGATAATGGATCCACTTTCCAAAGAAGAGCAGATGGACATCTTCCATTCCCGCCTCAAGCCATCTTTGAGGACCTTGATCGCCCACCATTTCTATCCGGATCTCCGTGCCATGGTCAACGCCGGACAAAGTTTGAAAAGACTCGAGTCTTCAAAAGGCAACAAAGAACCCCGCCTCATCTTACCGCTATCGAACAAACCTCGGCAACTTCAACTCCCGCCCGACCAAAGGAAAAGAAGCAAATGAACAAGACACTACATTCGTAACGGAGCTCAAGTAAACCGCGATCAAGCATCCCCAAAGAATAACAATCCCCTCGCTTCCCACGCTCCAAAGATTTAGACAACCTCGAAATGCCCTTGGGTCAAGTATTTGAAGCTTTGGTGAAACGAAATCTTCTCAAACCTCTCGAGAATTTCCAACCGAAGACTCCCAAACCCAACATGGATATGAGCAAGCACCGCGCCTTCCACAACTACCCCGGCCACACCACCGACAATTGCTTCGTGCTCAAGCAGTGGTCCAGGGGCTCATCTGAGGAGGGAAAATTGGAACGCCCTCGTGGTCCCAATACCATCGGAAATCCATTCCCCGAACGACAGTGGTAAACTCAATAGCCTTTGACGAAACTCCAAGCGAGAGCACACTCGCAATTTCCGAAACCGTCGCATGCCGTCCCGCTATGACTGGGAGCGTGAAACCAGAGTCAAAAGGTCTCGTGACCGGGAATTCGTACAAGAACGCCCAAGGGCAACCGTCTCCCTACGATCTTTGCCCCAACCAAGGCATACAAATGGATGGATCGAACGTTCCCGTAAGAGACCGAGTCAAACGGTAGCACGGGAAGCGGTTTAGCCTTCACAGACGATGACTTGCCGATATGTGAGAATCGGCACAACGAAGCCCTCCTCATCCTCATAAAAATAGAGATGTTCTTCCTCCCGAACGTCTTGATTGATAACGGCTCCGCAGCCAACATCATCGCTGAGCACACCGAAACGACTCCGCATCGACCGCTCCCCGATAAGGCCTTCACCTCGGGTAATCCGAGCCTACGATTCCACCGCACGACCAATCGTAGGAGTCATCAATCTGAGGATCCACTCCGACGCACAACCGGAGTCGGTAGAGTTCCAAGTCGTGGAAATCAAACCAACCTTCTCTCGCCTTGGGACGACCTTAGATACATCGATGAAAGCAGTATCATCTACTCTTCACCAATGCGTGAAATTCATCAATGCCAATGGAGTGATCGAAGTGATCCGCGGAAGCGCAGTAATGGCAAGTGCTTGGCCGCAAGCTACGACCCAGAAGGTCCCGACATGACCGAATACTCTTCTCCGCATGAGTCTCCTACCCCGTCCCGCTACGAAGTGGATCCTTACATCCACGCTCTAAGCCGCGACGAGCCGGAAATCGAAGAGCCTACGGGTCGATGACAACTCGATATATGCGACCGTGAAGAATGCTTAAGAGAGGATCAAGAGATGGATGCCCTAATGGAGATTGATCGAGGAGTAGACCCTTACTTCGCCGAAAACCCTCTTGCAAACCGGCTCATCACCGATCCCCGATACAAGACAACCCTCTAGCCGACACTCGGATCTTACGGGGACAAACCCATCACAAAGATAGTTCAATTCAACATTCCGGTGTCCGACCTAGATGAACAAAGGGCGCAACCTCCTCCAAGGCCTAATCAGGAAGGAGATATAGCATGCCCTCGAATCGACATTGTAAATGTCGTCCAAGCAAAGATCCCGTATAAAGAGGCAGATTCTATGAAAGTGATCAACATCGCAAGAATCAACTCCGACCGCCGAATGCTTCGCCCTCTTAGAAGTAGCCCTCGCCGACTTCTATCATCAAAAACCCCAAGGACCGGGTGGCAACACTAATGGAGGGACATCATCGTGGGAGCAACCAAAACCTCCGCGATCCGGTTTGAAATCGAACCGCATGCAAGCTATTTTCCGGGACTCATGCCAAGGGAAGATCGGCCACCCGAACCAAAGACTACTCCCTCTAGAGCTACACCCATCCGAGAGTAATGAAGCTCGGTCCAATCCCTCGTCGCCTATAGTCTAGCTTCGAGTCTTGTTGTCTGTGAATTCACATCTTTTGAAGTCTTTTGACGGCTTTACGCCCAACGATTGTGAGTCTTTGATCAACAATGCATGCCTTCACGCTTTCAATAAAAGGTCCGACCTTTCTAAAAAAATCATTTCATTGCATCTTTAACAAATGATGATGTTAACTAATCAAAACAGCTTAATAACAATTCATTTATACAAAAGGCAAACACATTAATTGAATAAATGCATCAAGCAAACGTTTAAGCATGTTGTCAAACGAGAGAAAACCGGGCCCAAGCCGCCGAGGAGGTTTTAATCACAACGATTTGCAAGATTGCCGAAGAGCCAAAGAGACGCAAGTCCGACGCCATTTCCAAAGACACTGCATCTTCCAATACCTCAAGAACGGGGAAACTACCTTCATGAACAAGGAAGACCCGCACACATGAGGGGTAAAAACCATGAGCATCATGGCCCTAAAACGCCTCGCCTCTCACTTCGTCATCCTCGGGGACATGCTATACAAGAAACGCTACCATGGACCACTCCTACGCCGCATCGCCCAGAAGAAGCAAACAAGTTCATGAACGAAGTCCACAATGGGGCTTGCGGTTCCCACATGAACGCCGTGAGCCCCGATGCAAATCATTCTCGAATGGGCTACTACCGGATCTCCATGGAGGCAGATTGCATCCACTTTGTCCGAAGCCGCGACAAGTGTCAACGGTTCTCCAACCTCAATCATCTACCTCCCCACGATCTCTACCGCATGACTACACCCCGGCCATTTGCCACTGGGGAATTGACGTCATCGGGAAAATCGCTCCGCCAGCAAAGAATCGGTCACGAGTTCATCTTAGTAGCCATCGACTACTTCACCAAATGGGTCGAAGCCAAGTCCTACAAGGTACTCACCTCCAAGAAGGTCGCGCATTTCCTCAAGGAAAACATCATCTCGCCGATACGGCATCCCAAATGAGGTCATATCGTACAATGGCTCACACTTCGAGGGGGAATTCGATATGATCGCCGGCCGAATTCAAAATCACACGCCACAAATCTTCTCCCTACCGGCCACAAACAAACGGCGCCGTGGAAGCAAAGAAACAAAACCTCGAACGGATCATCCGAAAAATGACCACCCGAGGACGAGATTGGCCCGAGAAGCCGCACCTTGCACTTTGGGGCTACCGCACATCGCCGTAATGCCCACGGAGAAACCCCATTCGCCCGACATACGGGATGGAAGCGGTCCTTCCCATTGAACCGGAAATTCCCTCACTCCGAGTGCCGCTGAAAATGACATCAACGAAGTCGAATGGCTCCAAGCCGACATGACGAATTGGCTCGCTAGACGAGCGACGACTAAAGGCCATGGAACACGTCCGAGCCTATCAAAGCAGATGGCTAGAGCTTTCGACAAGAAAGTCAAGTCCCGAGACATCGTGAAGGCGATCCCGTACTCAAAGAAAAGCCTCCCACTCGAACCAACCCACCGGGAAAATGGGAACCCACATGGATCGGCCCTTTCGTGGTTCAAAAGATCTTCTCCGGAGGTGCCATGAAGCCGATGCACCTAGACGGCAATCCCTTCATGAATCCAATAACGAAAGCAAACTTCGCAGATACTTCGCCCGAAGAAGAACAATCGTGCATCTCTTGGCACTCCATGTAGTGTCGAACTACGCAGCACTGAGCCCTCTAGTCCGGGGAACGTAGGCAACCTTAATTGGTCCGGTCTAAAAATACACAAAAAGTCAAAAGTTTGAATGTCAATCAAGACCTCCATCAAGCTACGCACTTTTCAAGAACACGCCCAACGTTACCTTGACCAAGTCAAACGACGACGGCAACATCAAAGGACATCCGAGGGTCACTCAAAGATCAAACGACCGACTCATGTCCGCTTCCAAGCCAGGGGCTTGTCTTCGCCCTCACGCGCTTCAAAAAAAAGAGAGCTCGAGCAAGGGCTCACAGAAAAAGAGAGCTCGAGCAAGGGCTCACAAAAAAAAACAAAAATAAAAGAAGCTCAAACAGAAGCTACAAAAAAGGAGGTCAAGAGCCCGACGCCAACGAGAGGCAAGGAAGTTGCGAAAAAGACCGTCAAAACGACTTGTCGTGGATCATTCAACCTCTCACCAAGCACAAAGCCTAAGCAAAGGGGATTTCCGTCATGGCCCAGACTGCTTCAATCCGCAAACGCAACAGAAAAGTTCAAAGATGGACGCCGACAAGGTGCACAAAAGAAACAAAGGCAAACAAGAGATCTTGCGTCTCGACAAAGCTTTAAAATTAAATCACAAATAACTAACGGTTACAACATTTCTTGATGAGTTCAAGCACGGTCTACTCTCAAGTTCACAACATGCTAAAAGACAGCTTTATACATTTAACAAATAATGTGTTTACAATGCAATGAATGGATACCTAGGAGGTCATTCTGCGCCATCCGCGCTTGTCCCCTCGCCATTCTTCCCTTTCTTCCCTCGTCCCCGGCGAGTCTTCTTTCGCTCAACGCGAACCAACTCTGCGTCTCTCAGTCCGAGATCGTGGGTCCTCCCCGTAGAGTCAAATAATCCAAAGCAGCTCTCGTGGCTTCATTCGCCCGTGCTTCGGCTCGGATCTCCTCCCCGCGAGTCCGTAGAAGAGGACCTCTCCCCGTCGCCGGTCAACTCTAGTCTCGTAGTCAAACAAAGTGTCTCCCGTCACATCCCGGGTCGACTGTGCTTCGGCACTCCTAAGGCAATAGCTACTACGGCAATCGGGTCCCGTAATCGCTACACGCCTCGCTTCTCCAAAGCCACTTGGGATCGCCCAACACGCCGCTCATACTGTGCCAGGTACCGAGTCGTCAATACGACACTCTCCCGACGTCTAAGGAGCACCACAGAGGGAAAGCGGAATACTTCCATACCCTCGTAAAATACAAGAAAGCACCTGAGCCGCCATACAAAGAGGAGCTATCTCCGTAGTAGCAAGGTCATCCTGTACCAACAAAGGCTCCTCGCTTCATCCCAAACTGCCGGAAACAAGCGACGGAATATAGAAGGAGGACCAAGACAAACCTCGGAACTCTAACAACGTAGGACCCTTCCCGCAAGACCCTCCTAGTCTCAATCCTCCAAAGTGAGGAACCCACCAACGGATCGATGCGTACCAAGCCGTGCCATCCATCTCTCCTGTGCGGATCGATCCATATCCAACACAAGAGGTCGCCGAGCAAATGACCATGGGCTAAACGACGCGGAGCCTCGGGCATGGCCTCGAAGTCTCTCTCGTAGCCACAAGGTGAGCAAAGCGGGGCTTCCTCTCATGAACCGATCCCTGCCGCGACGGCCGATACCATGAAGAGTCTCCCCAAGACCAACGGGACAATATCCTCTCCACTCGCAGCGCCCAACCACATCTAGCAAAGCACCATCGCAAATGCCAAGGGAGCCGACCATGAAAAGCGTCGCCATCACGCACAAGGCAAATGCGTCCCAAGAGACATCGCACTCATCATCAACCATGAACCGCTCCGCAGCTCGTAAATGTCAATATGACCCGAATCAAGGATCATGCCCTGCACTTCTTCCAACGAAGTACGAAGAAAGCCTGCAAGCTTCACGCTCACCGCAGCACTACCAATCAAAGGAAGCGAGATGGCCTCCACCTCCGGTCCTCCAATCAAAGCCCGAAAATCCTCAAAAGTGGGCACCATTTCATTGTAGGAGAAACAATACACATGCCTCCTAACATCCCAGAACTTCGCGGCAGCCCGCAACAAATCCCAATCAGGAACCAACTCCTTAAAAGACCAAATCGAGCAAAGGCGAAACCTTACCTCGAAAACCCGTCTCTGATGCCTCATACGGCGCCGCATCCATATTTTCAGCTGCTCAAGGAAGTGTGCTTGCCTCTCCTGCGAAAGCCTCGGCAAAATTCTAGGGACGTACGAAGAATCCATGGCAAAAATGGAGGTTCCTAGAGAAAATGGGGAAGAAAGCTCGAAAATGGCTGCAAATGGGGGAAATGGGGAAAGACCAGACACTGGAAAGCATTTATCTCCTTCCCAAAAGCAAGGTTGGTCCGTACGGACCTCTTTGCATGCTAAGTATGTCCGTACAGACCTCCTTGTAACCATGACTCATTTCTCCAGCAAACAGTACAACAACCACTGTTCTCAGCAGGACCTTGCTCCAAACTGCCCAAACACTGGCCAAAGCCATTTCCGGCAAACATACACTACCCACAAACGCACTCTCAGCTCACGTGGCATGCACAAAATAAAAAAAATAATAATAGCAACAATTTCTAGGACAATTCCCGGGAATCACAAAAATGACATTACATCTTAAAATAAAATGATGTCTGCCATGCAAATACGAGTGTTTTATTACAGGTACATCTAATGTCTGTTGCTAAAAGAAAAAAAAGAAGATATGGAAAGAGGGAAAGCAAATGAACCCTAGTCCGAATCCTCAGCATCATCATCCTCGCCAAGATCATCAAGAGAGAAGTCGGGCATCCCGGTGAACTCGCCCCTCATATCCTCGTCATCAGAGTACCGAGCCCCCTCCGGAGGCTGGTACTCAAAGTACTCAGAAGGATCAAATCCGGCGAAAGGATCAAAGAAAGAAGGCTCGACGAACCCTCACCCCGCGCATCCCGCCGAGGAAAGAACTGGTAAAGGGTCTGTGGCCTCGGAGCTCCCGAAGACGTCCCGGCATCCATGCTATGCCGCCCCCTCGAAGGTCCCTCCTGTTGTGGCTCCGGCTCGGCTCTCGGTGGAGGAACATCTACAGAATGCCTCGAAGGCATCGGCTCGTACGCCGGCACGCGTCGGGAAGACCGGCAAGACAGCTTCGACGCCATCTTCTTCGCAAAAGACCGCATCGCCACGTAACGGCGGGTCAGCATGCAAAAGCCCTCCCCGGGACCTGCACAAGCAAGCCCAAAGAAACGCCAAAGAATACGCCATACTCAACAACAAAAAGAGAGAAATACGTAAAAGATGCCAAGATGGAAAAGAGTAAGCAAACTCACCGGCCTATCAGATCCACGCGGTAGGCGCAGCGCCGCTCGTGTACGGGCATGTACACCCTCCTCCTCGAGGAATCCCCACGAACATACGTAAAATCCGGCCCGTGCACCGAACCTCTCGGGGACCCTGCGGACCAGCCTCTCCTCTCCTCGCCAACACATGTGGCGTCCTCAACTTCCTCCTCACAAAGCTCCATACTCCTCTCTATACAACACAAACTCATCGGCACTCACGCCGCCCGCATACCTCTCAAAATCCAACACATCCATGTCACGGAATCCAACATCCCAAAAGGAGGGTCCCTGAGCCAAGGGAAGCATACCCGGGCCATCTTTGCCGCCAGAAAGACCCGCTCCCAGTGCATGACGTCACAAGTCAGCCCCGCAAAGCATCTTCCGCCGCACCGTCACTGTGGAGCCCCTCGAAGTCATCATCCTCATAACGAGCCCAAGGATACGTAACGAACCTCTCCTGCTATCTCTCTCCAAATGCTCCCGCACATCCCCGTAGGCGATGGTGAGCTTCCCCGCCGGTCCTCCTCCTCCTCGCCGGGCGGGCCCACTCTAACATCGCAGATACGCCGCTACGGCCCCGGGATCTCTATCCCACGGGAAGCACCGAAAAATCTCATAGAACCACACCTCGTGACAAAAACGAGAAAAGGCTCAAGCAAAAGAAAACGGAGAAACGACAAGTTGCTAAATCAAAAACAAGAATAAACTCATACCTCCAAAGCAAAGTCAAAACAGCCAAAGAATCAGCCACACCCGGCTAAACCGGTCCAAGGAGAAGTAGAGCTCGCCAAGCCCGCCTCGCCCCAAGCGATATCACAAACTCTCTCCAAGTCAATCAAGCTCTCCAACAGAGCAAAAGGAGCCGCAGCCGCGTGGTTCGAGAACAAGGTCTCGGAAAGCGCAAAACCACAGAAGGAGCGCGCCGAGCCGCTCCGCCGTCACCCGGCCGTACCCCGAACATAGGCCCCAATATTGGCCGTGATCCTCATCTCAACATCACTATACAACATGCCAAGACCCCTGCGAGGAACAAAGGCGCAAAGCCCAAGAGCCTCCGTTAGCACATCCTCGGCAATCATATCTCGCCACCGCACCGGCCCTCCTTTGAAGGAAAGCTCCGATGATAGCAAAGAAAGTCCGTGGGCGCCACCGTCACCTCTCCCCACTCGGATGGAAGGTGTGGGTGGTATCCCACCAATACTCGAAAGGCCAAGGAAGACGCTCTTGTTCTTCCTCGTGTCGAAACCCCGCCAAGTTCTCCACGAACACGCCCCGGGCCGTAAGCGTAGACCAGCCTCTTGGGGCTCGGCCTACCATCCACGTAAATGTCGTGCATCCGCCGCCACAACTCAACAATGTACTCGAGCGATCCCCGAGTCTTCATCTTCTTGGCCTTCCCGGCCATGAGCCCTCATCCCGCAGTAAATACAAAGCAAAGGTACGTCATTCACAAGTACTTAATGCAAAAGAAAATCAAAGCACATATATCCCGTCACGAAACACGGCACATATTGCACATAATTTTTACATGCAACTCAAAACATGACATGCATTATACATAATTTTTTCATGCAGTCCGTCACAAAACACGGCACACACTGTACAAATTTTCTCAACAAAAGGATCAAGCACTACACGACACATTTTCAAAATAAACCGTCACAAAACACACGGCACATATTGCACATACTTTTCCCCACGTAGTCCGTCACCCAAAACACGGCACACACCGCATAACACATTTTCAAAAATCCGTCCCTACACGGCACATACTTTCAGACAAAACCCGTCACGAAACACGACACATGTCACATTTTTTTTCTACAAAATTTGTCCCTACATGACAATTTTTCCCACATTGTACATACATAAATAGCATAAGGTACAAAACGCCAAAACATGCATTTTCATAGAGAGGCACTTTATTTTCACAAATAAAAGCTAATCTACACATTTCTGCACAAAATGCACATATTCACAAAATTCACATGCTAATTTTCAACAATTCATCAAGAATTTCACAAAAAGCACGGCAAATAACAAAAACCCCAAAAATGCGAAAAACTAAAACCTAGTTCTAGCATTCAAAAAAAATTCGAGCAGGGAATCGAAACGGAACGGATTTCTTACCTCTCTGACGTTCCTAGAGCGACGATTGTGCACCTCCGGATTCGGATACAATACATCCGGGTTCTTCGAAGATGGAACAAACGAGATCCAATTTCTTTGAAGCTCCATCCTTTGTTCAACCACATCTTGACTACGTTGCCGACGACCCCTCCGAGATCCTTCTGCCATTGCGATCAATTCAAGCGAAAAATGGAAGATTTTGGTGTAAAATGGAGGTTTTCTCCTTCTCTCTCTCTCTCGGATGCACGAACTGAAGAAGAAGAAGTGAAGGGAGCCTCGGGGTTTTAACCCAGTCAAAATCTGGGAACTGTAAAAAACCAACTTGGTCCGTACGGACCTCTTTGCATCCCGGGTTGGTCCGTACGGACCTTCTTGCAAGGGAGGGCCAAATTACTTTCCTGCCCTTATAATCTTTGCCCCTGGCTGTCCTAAGGCCTATTTCAGCAAATTCAGTGCAGTATAGTCCTTAACCCAACGGCAACGCAAGAACCGGCCGTCAGTATAAGCCCGAACTTCGCCCACTCCAACGGCAATTCAAGAACCGGCAGTCAATGTAAGCTCGAACTTTGCCCACTCCAACGGCAACGCAGGCAATCGATGTAAGCCCGAACTTCGCCCACTCCAACGGCAACGCAAGAACCGGCAAATAATGTAAGCCCGAAATCTCGCCCACTCCAACGGCAACGCAAGAATCGGCGCCAATGTAAGCCCGAACTCGCCCACTCCAACGGCAACGCAAGAACCGCAGCCAATGTAAGCCCGAACCTCGCCCACTCCAACGGCAACGCAAGAACCGGCCGTCAGTGTAAGCCCGGACCTCGCCCACTTCAACGGCAACGCAAGAACCGGCAGTCAATGTAAGCCCGAACTTCGCCCACTCCAACGGCAACGCAAGAACCGGCAGTCAATGTAAGCCCGAACTTCGCCCACTCCAACGGCAACGCAAGAACCGGCAGTCAATGTAAGCCCGAACTTCGCCCACTCCAACGGCAACGCAAGAACCGGCAATAATGGCCGAACCGCCCGCTCCAACGGCAACGCAAGAACCGGCAACCAATGTAAGCTCCGAACCTCGCCCACTCCAATCGGCAACGCAAGCACCCGGCCGTCGATGTAAGCCCTGACTTCGCCCACCTCAACGGTAACGCAAGCACGCGGCCATCAAAGTAAGCCCGAGCTCCTCCCCAACAAGTCAAAAGGAAGTCGTACAAGACTACATATCCCCAGCACCGGCCGTCAATGTAAGCCCGAACTTTGCCCACTCAACGGCAAAACAAGCGCAAGAAGGAGCCAACACCTCCCAGCACAAATCTCAAGGCACAAAATGCCTCCAAGACGCTCATCGACAACGCAAGCACCGGCCATCAAAGTAAGCCCGAAGTCACCCCCTCAGCACGAAGGCCCCTACAGGGCCACGATGATCCCCCAAATGTACAAACACCTAGCCATCGCAAGTCCAACCTTCTCCCCTGGGGGACAAAGCACGAGGATTTACACCCCTCGCAATCAAAGCTCAAGGCAGCCATGCCTCCACAACCGCAGCCAGAAGACGATTCAAAGTCCTCACACATGGCAAACCACAGCCAGAAGACGATTCAAAGTCCTCACGCATGGCAAACCGCAGTCAGAAGACGACAAGTTTTCATACATGACACCACCACAGCCAGAAGACGATTCAAAGTCCTCACACATGGCAAACCGGCACCCACGATTCAAAGTCCTCACGCATGGCAAACCGCCGAAGGCTCAATCTTCATACATGACACAACCACAGCAAGACGATTCAAAGTCCTCACGCATGGCAAACCGCAGCCAGAAGACGATTCAAAGTCCTCACACATGGCAAACCACAGCCAGAAGACGATTCAAAGTCCTCACACATGGCAAACCACAGCCAGAAGACGATTCAAAGTCCTCACGCATGGCAAACCGCAGCCAGAAGACGATTCAAAGTCCTCACGCATGGCAAACCGCAGTCAGAAGACGACTCAAATCTTCATACATGACACAACCACAGCCAGAAGACGATTCAAAGTCCTCACGCATGGCAAACCGCAGCCAGAAGACGATTCAAAGTCCTCACGCATGGCAAACTGCAACCAGTAGATGACTCAAGCCTTCATACCATCTCCAGCCCGGAAGGCTTTAAACCACTCGGTCCGGAAGACCGTATAAACCTCCCCCATCACTATCTCCAGCCTGGAAGGCTTTAAACCACTCGGTCCGGAAGACCATATAAACCTCCCAAATCACTATCTCCGGCCTAGAAGGCCTTAAACCACCCGATTAGGAAAATCGTAAAATTTTCCCCCCAGGACACCACCACATCCTCACAATTGACCTCGGCGGTCACCACATCTTAGGACACCACCCTGTCCTTACCACTGACCTCGGTGGTCACACGATACTTCAGGGCACCGTCACGCCCACATACACTCACAAATTCACGACATCTGAACTACGACCAGGCTTGATTCCCGCTAGGGATACGTAGGAATCCTGATACAGGGTCCAGCCATCGACCTATACGGTCACCCAGGACGTCTCCACGTCCCTACCATCGACCTATGCGGTCACACCCAGGACACCACCACGTCCACCCATAGAGTCTTAGTCAGAGGACATCTCCCGTCCTCTTGCACTACAACACTCACCCCACACACGAACTGACGGGCTTGATTCCCGCCAGGGATACGTAGGAATCCTATCACAGGGTCCAGCCAACTGACCTAAGCGGTCACACAACAGGACACCGCCACGTCCTCACCCTGACCTCCACGGTCACTTCCTCTCCCAGCACGCGATCCAGATTAGGACCCTTATCTTATCAACGACCCCACTTCCTCCGTAAGTGACGTCGTTGAGGGGCTTCTGTAAGTACTCCAATCTGGATCACCCTCTTCCGAACACACAGGAAACACCGCAGACTCACAAACACAGTCTCGAAGACCTATGGCACTCAAAACCCTCTCAAAATCCTCAACCAAACCAAGGGAGGGGCCTTTCTGGGATAAAAAGGGACAAAAGGACCTTTTGGGAATTTTCAGGAAATTGGAAAAGCAAAAGTAGTCCGTACGGACCTCTTTGCTTTAATAATTACTGAATCCTCTTAAAGTCCACAATATTCCCTCAAATTCCGGGGAAAATGATTACCCTCATGCATAGTTGGTCCGTACGGACCTCTTTGCATGTCAAGATGGTCCGTACGGACCTTATTGCATAGGGGACATCATAATTCCAGAATATTCACCATCATCACATATTCCCTCAAATCGAGGAAAACCAAAATTCTGGATAACCAGGGAGGTCCGTACGGACCTCTTTGCAAATTTTTCCTACTATAAATAGAGGGCTCCCCCTCCCATTTTCAGACACACCTCCCTCTTCTCTCTTCCTCCCTTAGCCTTATGGCTCCCCTCTAAGTCCTCTCGAGGCACTCCCGGTCCCTTTCGGATCCTTCCGAGGCCTTTCGAGCTCCCTTGTGGTGCTCCGAAGCCTCCCCGAGCGCTCCCGCGACGCTCCCGCGCTGCCCCGAGGCACTCTCGAGGTACTCTGAGGCCCCTCGTGGTACTCCGAGGCCTTGCCTGGTCTTTCCCGAGGCGTCCGGCTCTTTCCGAGTCAAACCGGCGATCCCAAACCACGCCGAAACTACCGCCCGAGTGACTCCTCGCCACCCCAACGCACGCCGAACCTCTCTGCCCGAGTGATCCCCTGCGATCCCAACGCACGCCGAACCTCCTGCCCGAACGCACCCTACAATCTCAACTCACGCCGAAACTCTGTCGCGAGACAACCGGCCCCTCCCGAAGCAATCCCGGTCCGTGCAGGAACATCATTCCATCCTCAAACACTATTCCCCAGCGGAAGACAGACACGAACCAACATTGGTAAGGCTTCCTTCCTACACTATTTCAATACATTTCAATACATAGTGTACAATGTAGACATCCGACATAGCATGCATTTTTAAAAGCACACACACACACACAACAGTTAAAGAATATTAGGGGTATCCGAAAGACTCATTTTTACGAGGTGACTCGGGTGAGCTCTAAGATTCTAATATTCTCTTCCCGAGGAGTCATCTGACCTCCGAACTCAAAATCTCATCACACAAAAACAGTTTATTATTATTTTTAAACTGATGCCCTTTTTCAATGTTTTGGGCTTAATAATAAAAACGGCGTGGCGACTCTACAAAGCAAAACACGGCGAGACACCTCCAACATGAAAACGCTGCAAAGCGGGAATAAAAAGCCGGATCTTAGGGGCGCGAACGCGCCGCTCTCTGGATCGGGCGAACATTCCCCGAAAACAGCGACGCGCGAATGCGAGATGCGCGGGAGCTCCGAATCCCGGGTAATTTCAGTAGCAACATCGTGGGTCATTGTGTATGCATGTGTAACGGTCCGGCTCTAATGCCATCTTAAAGCCTGAAATTTCACTTTAAAACAATTGGAGCTAAGGGGAGTGGTTCATGAGTTTTATATGTTACAAACAAGGTTTGTCAATTTTCAATGTGAGATAATATCTCTAATACAATTTACAACTACGACAATCTAGTATTAGCTTTTATAGTGGAGACGATATTAGCTTATATAATTAACGTAGAGTTTGAATCTTGAAAATAACAGGTGTTGTCGCTGCTGCAACGGCAGAAAGTTCGGGGAAGACAGCTGAGAAGGAAGCAACAAATCTGATCGCGTTATATGAGAGGGCCCACTCTAAAATCATCAGGTGTTTAGATGATCATGTTCTACCGGATATTGCAGATACTGATTCCAGAGGTATTCTGTGGCTTGCGTTGGAAGATATATATCTGATACGATCATTGACCAACAAGTTGTATCTAAAGCAGAAGTTGTATTATCTCCGAATGATGGAAGGTACGCCCATTAGGGATCAGATAGATCGGTTTACATATTTATTACTTGAATTGCGTAATATTGATGTTAAAGTCGAAGATCAGGATGTTGCTCTTATGTTGTGTGTCTCCTTACCACTGTCATACGAGGAATTTGTGAATTCCTACATTAATGGTAAGAATACGGTTACTTTGGAAGATGTTAAGAATAATCTCAAGACCAGAGATCTGCGTCGTAAGGCGAGCGGTATATCTACAAAATCTCAGTTAGCAGGATTGGTTGCAGAAAGCAATAGAGGTCAAGGTATGAGAAACAAGGGTTCTTCTAAAAGGGGTCTAAAACTTGGAGATGTCTGCAATTATTGCAAGGAAAAGGGACATTGTAAACGGGAATGTCCCAAGATGAATAAGAGCAAGCAATTTGGGTCAACTGCAGCTATGACGGATGACGGTGAGGAATACTATGCTCTAGTAACCGAAGAAGACAAAGGTATAAAAAATACATTGATTTTTGATTCTGGAACTTCTTATCACATGTGTTCGTGCAGAGAATGGTTTGCAACGTACGAGTAGACGGAAGGGGTGATATTTATATTGCTAATGGTTCTGTATGCAAGGTAGTTGGCATGAGTTCTATCGGGGTGCATACTTCGGGTGGTAAGTTTTATACGTTGAACAAGGTTAGGCATGCTCCTGAAGTAACTAAGAATCTGATATCGCTTAATCGGCTAGATAAGATGGGATACAGCTTCAAAGGTGAAGATGTAGCAGTAAATGTCTGCAGGGGTTCGATGGTAGAGACACATCTGAAGGAAGCATGTTGCATGGCGTCGTATGGGGTGGTTGACAAACAAGTGGAGCAGTTGGCGAGATCCAATGTCGACTGTATTTGTCTAATTGCCAGTTGGGGCAATTATGAGTGCCTACTATAGTGGCACATTTGGGTGTATTGGAGACACATTGATGTGCCCAGTGAAGTACAATTTAGGTGTCCAAGGGGATACAATTGGGTGTTTTGAAGATACATTGGTGGGCTCGGCGAAGCACAATTTGGGTGTATTGGAAGACATGTATGTTTGCTTGTATGGGCAAAATTTTAGTGTACACATTTTGGTTGTCCGTAAGACAAGTTTGGTGTTTGCCGTAATATATATGAGGCAAAGGGGAGTTCTGATTCTGTGATCCGAATGTTAGATGTTAAGGTGAAGATTTGTTGGGTTTTGATGCCATCTAACTTGGTAACAAATTAGGGGATTGAACAAGTATAAATCAGTAATTCATGTGACATGCGGAAGGGGCGACCGCGCCAAATCTCTGAACAAACGGGGCGGTCGCGCCCTCAGGTGAAGCGATCACACAGTGGGCACTGGACAAAGAGGGCGACCGCACTCTCTAGGTGGGGCGATCGCGCCCCTGTGAGAGTTGGGCCGATCAGCTGCTAATTTTATGTAGGGTTAGGAATATTCCGTATAAATACTCCCTCCGTCCCGGTAGAAATCGCACAGTTACTGTTTGCGCGGGGATTAAGGAAAAAAATAATGATATAAATGTTGTGAGTGTAAAAGTAAAATAGGAGAGAGAATGAGTGGAGGGAATAGTAAATTATAATAGTGTTATGAGTATTAAAATAATGTAGGAGAGAGAATGAGTGGAGGAAATAGTAAAGATTCTTTGCCATTTTAGGAAGTGTGCAGCTTGTAATGGGACGCTCAATGAGGAAAGTGTGCAGTTTGTAGTGGGACGGAGGGAGTAACTCATATTTCTTAACAGTTTTTTGTATGTAATTTTTTGTATGTAATTCATATTGTGATAGATATCAATAATTATAGGTGTTTCAAAGGTTTTCTTGCTCATTTGTTTCTCTAGATATATGGTTTGCAAAGTTGTGAATTATTGTGATCAAAAGCATTCGTTCATTAAATTAGAGATTGTATTCGATGATTGCAAGTTGATTATGATATTCTTCTCCTCTGCCTGTAAACGTAGTCAAATTGATGAACCAAATATATTGTTGTGTTGTGGGATTAATTTATTTTTTTATATTTTACATAGATATGTAATAACTGTTGGAAAAGTATGTTGTGTGTGAAGGAAATTGTGTACATTTTCTTGGAAGAATCGTTTGTCATTGGACAAAGATTATTGTGGGTTCATATTCTACACTGTGAGAACATGAAAATGATATTTTATTTGTTCAATTTGAAGATTGGATGATAAAAATATTACAACTTAAATAAATGGATGGAAGTTGGAAATGTGAGTTTATCTCACATGTGAAAAGAATGGAAAAACTAGTTGATAGTTTTGACCATTTTTATTGAATTATAATTCTTTTAATTCAAGATTAATTCAAGATTAATTCCAAGAATAACTTTCAAGGTTAATGTCCATTTATGATTGGCAAATGAAACTCCAAAAAGAAATTAATGGCAAGGTTAATTTTGAATTAAGATGATCATCAATATGTGGATTAATTGGAGAGTTAATCCTTGGGGAATTTTGAGCTATAAAAGAAATACCCACAACTCTTTGAAGAGAAGAGAGAAAAAAATAGAGAAAAAGAGAAGAGAAAAGCACACAAAAAGAAGCTTTTTCCCATCAATCTTCTTCTACCCTCTTGCAATTTGTTCATCTTCTTCCTTTGCCCTCCTTGAATAATTGGAATGGTGATATTGTCCGAGCATATTAGTTCATTTCGCCGGAAAGCTTAAGTGCGGAGTGGTTCCCGTTAATCCGTTTCATCCTAGGAGACTAACGCCGGTTGAAACCTCAAGCACTCGTAGAGAGGAGGACGAATTAGTCTTAAGGAGAGTGTGTTCTCACACGACTCGGATATAAGAGATCAAAGATAGACTAACCCAATGAAGAGATCAAATACGGTTGTATCTTTCTTTTTATGTTTTTTCAGAATTGTTGTATATTGTATTTTCAATGTTGTAATTTGTTTTCCTTTCTATATTTACAAGATTTTATCCAACAATAACATCTGACATCGACTGTTATTCAACTATTTTGTAGGTCTCAAATCCATAATTCCAAACAGCATCTCCCACCAACATACAGAAATAGGCTTCATTTTCATCAAATACCCTTATTTGCCCCTTCCTCTTAAACTTATTCTCAGGATAGTTTGAAAGATCAAGATTTGGATAAATTTTGTGTTCATCATTTAGTAAAATTAAATTAACCTAGTACTTATTATCAGAAGTAGTAGGTGAGTGAGTTGCTTGGTTTGGTGGTATGAATTGATTGAAATTAAGGCAATAAAATAAAATGATTGAGTGAAATCCAGATCCCTTCTCAACACTTATTAATAATAATAAAATAGAGTTGACATTTCGCTCAAACCTATTTATTATAAATTTTTGAAGTAATTAGTACGATTTATACACAAATTGATTAAAATAAATAAATTGGGCTCAATAAAGTTGTAGATAGGGGAACTATTTTTGTGAGCTCTCACTCAGGCGAACGGTCAAACATTACCTCTCACTCATGTGTAATCTTATTGCATAGGTTAAAAGGTTATAAACATGTCATAGTTTTGGACATGTCAACAAAGTGCATTTTTTTGCATGCATAAATTTGAGTGACAATACGGTGAAATTGAACTCAAAATCCTACGATTTTGATATTATATAAAATTATCGCTTAATTTAAAAAATTAAACTGTTATATATTAAAATTTTTGCCGCCAACATTCATAAAAAAGGATATCATCACATTATGGAGAATCTAACTAACTATAGCGTTGTCACTACCTGTTGGCATTCATAAAGCTTCTCTTGCTTCTTTTTATCCAATTGCAAAGAAAAAGAAAAAATCACTTTAATGATTGTGGTGGGCCTAGGTAAGGCAAAGACCCTCTTACTCCCGCTCAAGGCCTCTTACAACACGGCAGCCGAACTCCACGCTGAGGTTGCAAGCCCAGCAATGTTGCTTCCTTCACTGCTCGGATGTGCCCCGGGGGACTCCAAAGGCTCCTGAACTCATGGAAGAAATAAATCCACAAAGATCCCCCAAGGGGGATCGAACTCATGACCTCCCCGTAGGGAGGCCGATTAGCATACCACAAGGCCAGGAAACCTTAGGTCACTGTTGCTTTTATTAGACCTGTACGATAGGGTGTTGAAAGGGTGTTGAGGATGTTGAAACTATTGGGAAGGGGCGTTGAAGGGGGTGTTGATAAATTTCAACATGTTGATAAAAAAGAATGGGGCCAGCGCAACCTACATGTGGCGGCTTCTGATAGGCGGGATGAGGCGCGTGTATGCAAAAAGAAAACGTTTTTTTTTAAATGAGACACTTGGCGACGAACTATTGGGTCGTTGGATTTTCAGATTTTTTTATCCGATTTCTTTGCATCAATTATTTTATAATAAATTATTTTAAAAAAAAATTATTTTAACACCAAAATTCATAAAAAAAATTCTCTATAAATAGACACTTGTTTCATTTGATTTGGACATAGAAAAAAATCCTCTTTTTTCAATATAAATTTCTCAATTATATTGAAAAATAAAGAATATAAAATAAAATAAATTAAGTATGAAGTATTTTTTAATTATAAATGATAATAATAATAATTTGATTGTATTTTATTTTATTTTATTTTATTAAATCTATTTCATTCTATTGTAATTTTTATTTGTTTTACTAATAATTATCGTCATTTCTCGTATTTATTTAATTGTAATTACAGAAAATTAATTAAGTGTGAAATATTTTTTAAATTATAAATGATAATAATAATAATAATAATTTTATTAATCATAAAAATAAAGAATATAAAATAAAATAAAAGTGTTGGAGTAAAGGATGATGAGTTGGAAGGGTGTTGAATTTTTATAAATAAAATCATTGTAAGGTGTAAAAGTTGAAAGGGTGTTGATAAATTAGGTGGAGAAGAGAGAATCTGATGTGGAGTGGTAAAGTGGGTGTTGAAACCATTGTAAATAGTCTTAGGGTGCAAGTGCTTCGATTCAAACCGCGGTTTGAAATCGAATCAAATCAAACCATGCAGTTTAATTCGGTTTTTAAGTAATTTTGGTTTGGTTCGATTCCAAAAAATATCAAACCGTGTGGTTCAGTTTGGTATGCAGTTTGGACCTCCAAACCACGGTTCGAGATCATGAGACCGAACCAGCAAACCGAATCAATAAATCAAATCACCAAACCGTTCAATATTAACTGTAGATATGTAAATCTTTCATTTTCACCTTACATTTAGATTTGAAAATTCCTAATTCTATTAATGGGTTTTATCCCATAATCATTTTTTCTTTTGATTAATCTTCTTGTAATAATGTTAATTCACTCTTTAGCACATAAAATTACAAGTACTCAAATGGTATGTTGTTATCATAAATATTGAATCACAATTTCAAGTTGTGTTTAAATACTAAATCTCTTATGTATGTTATATTTGTAAAATCTAAACAAACATGACAATGAATTGTGTAGTTTGAAATTGTGTTCTAATTAATGGTTTAAGCAATTTTCTATTTCATGTTTTGAATCGTGGTTTGAATTGTGGTTTAAACCGCGGTTCGAACCATAAAATCATACCGCGGTTCGAACCAAACCAAACAATGGCGGTTTGGTTCGGTTCAGTTTGAATTTTTTTCATGGTTCGATTCGGTTTGAGATTTTTCCAAACCGATAACTAGTGGTTCGATCCGTAAATTGGCCCAAACCGAACTAAACCAAACCATTTACACCCCTAGCTTTTATTTTCACTCCCTCCTTTCCCCCCCCCTTTCCTTTTTTTCTTTTTAAATAATGCTTCCTTCGTCCCGCCCGAGAAAACACAATGCGCGCACGAGACAATTAAAAATAGTGTATAGTAAATTAAATATTGTGAGGTATGAGAGGGAAATTAGGATAAAGAATATTGAGTGGATAGTTATAATGAGTATAACAAATGCATCTCATGAATAAAGAAATATTAGAATGTTTCCATTTTGGATGTGTACCTTTTTAAATGAAACACTCGTGCCTTTTCGAATGGAACGAAGGTAGCATTAGAGTTACAAAAAATGTCACTAAATTTTATTTATAAAATAATTTATCATGATTTTATTTATATTTTTAATTAAAATATGACAGATTCACAATTGATACAACAAATAAAAAAATTTCACATATTTTGTACATATGTTTTTTATGTTGCAAGAAATGTTCAGATCAGCCCAAATTCGGCGGTAGGTTATATTCCAGCAATTGAATAATATGAAATAGAGAAACTAACACGTAAACTAAGTCGGGGCTTCTCCGGCGAAGGCCCTCTGACATAAGAGTAAGTATTTGCTTTGTGAGAGAGAAATCAATTGACAAGAGTTTAGAGTCAAAAGATAACGCACCAAATAATGTGAATTATGGCTTGTATTTATAGGAATAGCAATGTATAATCCATGTTGAATTGGATTGCTAAGAGATAAGATATGAATCCTAAGATGATTATATCTGTTGAGAAATCCTTGTTGAACCTGAATAGGCATAAGTGGTGGTTACAATCCTAGAGGGATTATAACTGCTTCAATGTCCTTATTTAAATAGGACTGATATATATATATTGCAACTCTGTTGATACGCCGGGGAGGTCCCTCCTCGTCATCGTTATCAGGTCGGTTTACGAGGAGTCAGGGAGGAAACATGAAGGAATGAGGGAAGTCCAATTCCTGGTAACTTGATAGCCAAGAAGGCCTCCTCGTCGTCAAGGGAGCTTAGCTTGGCCTTGGAGGTCTCCCTCGGCAAGTCATTTCGCCTATTAAGCCTAAGTCGGCTTTAGGGGAATGATGAAAAGGCTATGACGAGGAAGGTAGGGAAGCCCGTTCCCCTCCTCGAATATTGCTCTTGGCTGGATTATGTTTAGGGCCCAATCCACTTGGGTCTTGCCCGAACTAGCCCATATTTGTATTTAGGTTTATACCGTTCAATTTTATATAAAAAAAATTATATGATTATCCCTTATATCATTTTGTGAGTAAATGAAAATCTAGCATATTAGACCGTAAAATCTAGGGAGAAACGCGTTTCTCCATAAGTTATGGAGAAACGGGTTACGGGTATCCAGAACCTTTTGAAAGGATATCCAGAAACTTTTTGTATTGGCCATGACCTTGTCCCATGGTTACTTCTGGATATCTGTCTCAAAGGTTCTGGATATCCAGAACCCTTTGAAAGGATATCCGTGTTTTATGAAAGTGATATCCAGAAACCTTCAAAATGATATCCAGAAACTTTCAAAATATTTCTGGATATTCATTTGATGGTTTCTGGATATACATTTGAAGGTTTCTGGATATCCAGAAACCTTCAATAAGCAATTTCTGGTCTTGGCTTTGGATTTGGCTTCAAATCTATTTTTTCTGGATATCCGCCCAAAGGCTTCTGGATATCCAGAAGCCTTTGAGACTAATATCCAGAATTTTTCTTCTGGTTATCAAACGTATAGCTTCTGGCTATTAAAAACGCGTTTCTCCATAGTTATGGAGAAACTTCTCCATAGTTATGGAGAAACGCGTTTCTCAGCAGACCTACTCATATTAGACGGGGTTTATTTAAATCAGTTTACAAGTTCCACAAGTATGAAACTCTCCTTTCTTAAATAAGATTCAATACCAAATAATACTCCCCGATCTAAGATAGATATCATTGATCAATATTTTGATTCAAAATAATTGTCATGTTTTGATTAAAAGATTTAAATTTTATTTTTATATTAAAAATATTTACAATTTATTATTATTTTGTTGGGAAAAATAATAAGAGTAAGTTTGATATTTTATTATTAAGTTATAGTAATAATCAATTATTTTGATAAAAAAAATAAAAAAAAAATTATTTATTAAAAATGAGTAAATAATAAAAGACAACATTTATTTTAGAATAAGTTGTAAGCTTTTTAAAATAATTCCAAGGTCCTGAGCTAATAAGCTTGGAAAGAAAGGGACAAAGCAAGAAAAATTGACCAAATTTTCATTTTCAGTTTAAACATATAGGTACCATAAAATCAGTCAACAAAATCATATGGGAGCTTCTTTATTAGGACGCACAAGGAAAAAGAGGTTTAAACAAAAGAACACGTTTTTAAAGAAGGAAAATAAAAGATAAAGGAGAGATTATTTGTACATGCCTCCCATTTCTAAGTAAACCCCAACAACATTAACCTCTTTTACCTTGCACAAAATCTAGGGAGAAACGCGTTTCTCCATAAGTTATGGAGAAACGGGTCCCGACATGTCGCGCGACAATGATAGCTGATGGCCAGAAACCCATGAGAAAGTGATGTCAGATATCCGCCTTCAATGAATATCCGTAAAACCTTCAAAATGTTTCTGATATACATTTGAAGGTTTCTGAATATCCAAACCTTCAATAGCAATTTACGGATATGCCCTAACACATTTACGAATATGCACCTAACAGCTTTTACGGATATGCACCTAACGGTTTTACGGATATACATTTCACATCCTTCCTGCTATCAAATACAAAGCTTACGGATATCAACTGCAAAGCTTCGCTATCAAATGCAAAGCTTCTCGGATATCCAGCTTTTGGTCTTGGCCTTGGGTTTTTTCCGAATATACATTTCACATCCTTCTGGCTATCAAATACAAAGCTTCTGGATATCAACTGCAAAGCTTCTGGCTATCAAATGCAAAGCTTCTGGATGTCCAGAAGCTTTTGGTCTTGGCCTTGGGTTTTTTTTTTCTGGTTATCAAATGTAAAGCTTCTGGCTATGAAAAACACGTTTCTCCATAGTTATGGAGAAACGCGTTTCTCAGCAGACGCACTCTTTACCTTGCTGCGGTGTAGTAGTAGTAAGACTATGAGTAATGGTTTCATTCTCCTCTTCCATTTTATTTAATATTTTTTACACTTTTTCTCATTTACGTAATATTTTATTTATTCATTTCATTTAACCTCCTACAATGATTAAATTAAATTAAATTTCAACTCCCTCTGTTGATGCGGTCAGCCGCACGGTCAACCATAGATGCGGTCGACCGCATGGAGGGTGGGCCGGGCCAGTGATCGACCGCATGGAGGATGGGCCGGGCCAGACGACCTCATGCTGGTAACGGGCCTCAATCTGCCCAGATTTCCGTCTTTCCTATTTTAAATAGGATTGTGTTTCCGTCTATCTTAATTTAAGTAGGATTGGGTTTCCAACTTGATTTGGTTTCCTAATTCCTTTTGTTTCCTATTTGCTTTGAGTTTCCTAATTCCTTTTGTTTTCTATTTGCTTTGAGTTTCCTTTTGGACTAAAACCTCTTTGTATTCTCCTATATATATTTCCTCCTTGTGAGAAGAATAAACAAGAAAGGATTATTGTTCCAATTCAAATTCCTACATGGTATCAGAGCCTCCATACACAAGCTCTTGACCTTAACAATGGCGGAACAACCTCCGGCCGGTGGAGGTGGTGATGAGCGGCCTCCTCCAGTTTTGAAGATTGAATATAACTATCCCTTCTACCTAGGTCCCCAAGATCGACCTGGTGATTTCATAACTCCTACTCGCTTCCGTGGTGACAACTATGATGATTGGGCTGGTGATATACAGACCGCTCTCGAAGCTAGACGAAAATTCGGTTTCTTGGATGGATCTATTCCTTCCGTCGTTCCTCCTTGCACCGAGTCGGATTGGAATACCATTCATGCTATGTTGGTATCATGGCTCATGAATACTATTGAGCCCGAGGTTAAAAGCACTCTCTCCAAGTATAGAGATGCTCGCCGTTTATGGGAGTCTCTCAAATCTCGATATGCGTTGGTAGACGGACCTCGCATTCAACAACTGAAGATGTCGATAGCACGATGTGAGCAGACCAAGACCATGCCTGTGGCTGTGTATTTTGGTAAGTTGACTGGATTGTGGGAATCACTGCACAATTACGAGTCGCTTATAGATTGTTCTTGCTGCGACAACTGCACAGTCGGACAGAAACACGCGACACGAAGGGCGACTGGCAAGCTTCATGAATTTCTTATGGGTTTAAATTCTGAATACTATGCCTCTCTTCGTACTAACCTCTTGTCTCAGGATCCCTTGCCCACCCTTGATCGTGCTTATCAATTGGTAGCCCAGGCTGAACGAGTACGTCTTGCTAAACCAATTCTTGATGAGCCTCCAGATGCAGTTGGATTTTCCCTCAAAGCGGCGGTTCTCGTGGTCGTGACAAACCCAACAAATCCCACCTTACATGTTCTCACACGTCGGAAAAGGGTCATGATGTCTCCTCCTGTTTTGAGCTTGTCGGCTATCCCGAATGGTGGGGAGACATCAGCAAAACGGGTGCTCGTGGTGGAGGTCGTCCTCAACAAGGTCGAGGCAGAGGAGTTGCGCGGACCAACTCAGTCACCCAAGTTGGTGCCGCCCAAGTCGGGTCTTCCACTGGATCTCTTCCCTCTACTTCTTCACCTTTGTTTACTGCAGAACAGTGGAATGCTTTAGCCGGCCTAGTTGGTAACACTCGTATTCCGGATAATCGCCTTCACGGTACGTTTGATACATCTTCTTGGATCATTGATACGGGAGCGTCTAATCATGTTACCGGAAATGCTGCTTGTCTCTTTGATTCATACTCTATACAAGCTTGCCCCGTCAAGCTCCCTAACGACGCTTCAGTCTTTGCTCATATAAAGGGTTCTGTTCGCCTAACAGACACCCTTGTTCTTCATCATGTTCTC
This sequence comes from Adenophora triphylla var. japonica, assembly GCA_022495995.1. Taxonomy (NCBI): domain Eukaryota; kingdom Viridiplantae; phylum Streptophyta; class Magnoliopsida; order Asterales; family Campanulaceae; genus Adenophora; species Adenophora triphylla. The sequence goes on from JAFEMH010004743.1 coordinate 42,882, forward strand.
TATATACCAAACTTAAACTGCAGTCTTCTTTCTGTTTCTCAATTATCTGATGATGTTCATTGCACTGTCCATTTTAATGCTTCTCTGTGTGCTATACAGGACCAATCGAGGAACTTGATTGGAACGGGTGTTAGGCGGGATGGACTCTACTACTTCGGGGGCGCACCTTCTGCTTGTCATGTCTCTATCAACAATGCATCTGCTTTGCTCGAGTTGTGGCATAATCGTATGGGGCATCCATCTGAAAAAGTAGTGAAACTTCTTCCTCCAGTCTCTCATCTGTCGGGTAGTCTTCATCAACCTTGCGACGTTTGTTTTCGTGCTAAACATTCTAGAGATAGCTTTTCTATTAGTGAGTATAAGTCTACTAGAGTTTTTGAGAAAGTTCACTGCGACTTGTGGGGTCCTTACACCCATGTTTCCTCTTGTGGTGCCCGTTATTTCTTGACTTTGGTAGATGATTATTCACGTGCTGTTTGGATTTATTTATTAGTTGATAAAACGGAAGTTTTTCGCATGTTTATGGCCTTTGTTGCAATGGTGGATCGACAGTTTTCTCAAAAAATCAAAATTGTTCAGTCTGACAATGGCACTGAGTTTAACTCCATGTTTGATTATTTTCTTTCCACCGGCATCCTTTTTCAAACATCATGTGTCGGCACTCCCCAACAAAATGGGCGTGTCGAACGTAAACATCGTCATATTTTGAACATAGCTAGAGCCTTGAGGTTTCAGGCTCACCTCCCCATTTACTTCTGGGGAGAAGCGGTCCTTACCGCTGCTCATTTGATCAATCGAACCCCTTCCCCTTTGTTAGATAATAAAACTCCCTACGATATCTTGTTTGGCAAAGCCCCTTTTTTGATTCCCTTCGAGTTTTTGGTTCGATGTGTTATGCTCATAATCAGCAGGCTAGGGGTGACAAATTTGCTAGTCGCAGCCGTAAATGCATCTTCGTGGGGTATCCTCTTGGAAAAAAGGGGTGGAAGCTGTTTGATCTCGAGACCAAGAAATTCTTCGTCTCTCGTGATGTGAAGTTCTTTGAGACTGTGTTCCCATACAGCGATTCTACTACTGTTCCTCATGTCCCTGATTCTGTTGATGTCCTTGCTGAGGAAGAAGCTTTCGGTCACATTGATCTTTCTGTTGTAGAAGACTCCGTTGCTCCTTCTGTTGAACCTACTGCAGCCGAGCCCGTTACTTTATCCAATGTACAGGAAGAAGTTGCTCCTTCGGCTGCCACTAAGTCTACTGCTCCTTCTGCATCAACGTCGGTCTCTTCTGATGGTTCTGGACCCGACACTTTAGGGAGGGGTATGAGACAGAAAATGCCTTCAGTTCGTCTTCGCGACTTTGTGGCTCTTACTACTTCTTCTAGTCCATCCCCCGCATCTCCGTCTTCAATCGGTTCCTCAGGTACCCCCTATCCTATAGCTCACTATATAAACTGTGATCGGTTTTCTGCAAAATATCGTACTTTTCTTGCAGCTCTTACAGTGGCTAAAGAGCCGACCTCCTTTCGCGAGGCCATGGCTCATGATGACTGGAAACAGTCAATGCAAGAGGAAATTCGTGCCTTGGAGGATAATGGCACATGGTCTATGGTTTCACTGCCTCCTGGCAAACAGGCCCTGGGATGTCAATGGGTCTATAAGATCAAATATAATTCTGACGGAGCAGTTGAACGGCTCAAGTCTCGGCTAGTTGTCCTTGGCAATCATCAGAAAGAAGGCATCGACTACACAGAAACTTTTGCTCCTGTGGCTAAAATGGTCACTGTTCGGGCTTTCCTTGCTATTGCTGCTTCCAAGAATTGGGAGTTACATCAGATGGACGTTCACAATGCCTTCTTGCATGGCGACTTAGCAGAAGAGGTTTATATGAAACTCCCTCCGGGTTTTGAGGCACCAAACACCAACACGGTTTGCCGTCTTCATAAGTCCCTCTATGGTCTGAAGCAAGCCCCTCGTTGTTGGTTCGCCAAGTTATTGACTTCCTTGAAGACTTATGGCTTCCTCCAGTCCTACTCTGACTACTCTCTGTTTACATTCACAAAAGGTGCGACCCAGTTAATGTGCTTGTGTATGTTGACGATCTCATCATAATAGGGAACGATTCCGCCTTCTTTGTCCTTCAAGAAGTACCTGTGTGAGTGCTTCAAAATGAAGGATCTCGGATCTCTGAAATACTTTCTTGGCATTGAGGTTGCTCGCAATCCTGATGGCTTGTTTCTGTGCCAAAGAAAGTATACATTGGATATTATTTCTGAGGCCGGTCTTCTAGGTGCAAAGCCCTCTAGCTTCCCCATTGAACCTAACCATAAGCTTGGTGTTGCTACCGGTGCCCCCTTGGAAGATCCGAAACGTTATCGCCGCCTAGTTGGGCGCCTCATTTACTTGGCTGTAACTCGGGCGGATCTTGCATATTCAGTCCACATTCTTTCTCAGTTCATGAATGAACCTCGTTCCGAGCATTGGGAAGCCGCTCTACGGGTTGTTCGGTATCTCAAAGGCACTCCGGGACAAGGCATTCTTTTGCGCACTGACTGTGATCTCACACTTCAAGGATGGTGTGACTCGGACTGGGCTGCTTGCCCCATCTCTCGTCGTTCTCTTACCGGGTGGCTCGTTTTTCTCGGGCATTTCCCCATATCTTGGAAAACTAAGAAACAATCTACTGTTTCTCGATCTTCTGCTGAGGCTGAATACCGCGCCATGGCAGCACTTACTTGCGAGCTTAAATGGCTGAAGGGCTTGTTATTGAGCATGGGTGTCCATCATCCCAAGGCTATTCCCATCTTCTGTGACAGTGAATCGGCTCTTCACATTGCCAAGAATCCTGTTTATCATGAGCAGACCAAGCATATTGAGGTGGATTGTCATTTCGTCCGTGACGCTATCTCCACTGGCCTTATTGCCCCTTCTTATGTTCCCACGAAGACTCAGTTGGCTGACATATTTACTAAAGCTCTCGGCAAGCAACAGTTTGATGTTTTACTTGGCAAGTTGGGCCTTCTTAACCCTCACGCTCCAACTTGAGGGAGGGTGTTGATGCGGTCAGCCGCACGGTCAACCATAGATGCGGTCGACCGCATGGAGGGTGGGCCGGGCCAGTGATCGACCGCATGGAGGATGGGCCGGGCCAGACGACCTCATGCTGGTAACAGGCCTCAATCTGCCCAGATTTCCGTCTTTCCTATTTTAAATAGGATTGTGTTTCCGTCTATCTTAATTTAAGTAGGATTGGGTTTCCAACTTGATTTGGTTTCCTAATTCCTTTTGTTTCCTATTTGCTTTGAGTTTCCTAATTCCTTTTGTTTTCTATTTACTTTGAGTTTCCTTTTGGACTAAAACCTCTTTGTATTCTCCTATATATATTTCCTCCTTGTGAGAAGAATAAACAAGAAAGGATTATTGTTCCAGTTCAAATTCCTACACCCTCCAACTCATCATTCTATACCTCACTACTTTTATTTTATTTATATTCTCTATTTTTATAATTAGTAAAATTATTATTATTATTATTATTATTATTATTATTATTATTATTATTATTATTATTATTATTTATAATTAAAAAAATATTTCACACTTAATTAAAAAATATTGCATCAATTTATAGAAAAAAATGATGTTTTTTTTTAAATAAAAGCTAAAATGAAGAAGGATAATTGAGAAATGAGTGTTTTTTTTTTGTTGTGTCCAAATCAAAAGAAACTTGTATCAATTTATAGGGGAAAAAATGATGAATTTTGGTGAAAAAAAAATTAAAAAAAATAATTTACTAGGTGATAATTCAGCTCAAAGATTTGGGATAAAAAATTAAATTCGAAAATCCGGGGAACCAATCAGATGAAGCCACGTGGAAAATCAAGAAAAAAAAAAAGAAAAAACGCCAAACGCCTCACGCGCCAGCCTGGGAGATGAGGTACACGCGCAAAATGCGGTCCAATGGGACGTTGACACGTGTCTAAGGCGCAGTTTTTTTTTTTTTTCATCGGGATGAAATTTTTCATCCCACCATTTCATCCAACCCATTGCATCATTTCATCTAAATTAAACCCATTTCATTCCCTATTTCAACCTTACATTGTACATAGTCTGAGATGAGGGGATAAGTAGGCATCCAAACAAGAAGGATGAAGGTGGTATTTTTAGCCTTTTTAGGGAGGGGCGGGAAAGGAGGAAGATAATGGTAGTGGCTTAGGGGAGGGGTGGCCAAAAAACTTTTAGTTCTATTGGTATTCGGTATTAGCTTTCGTATTGAACGTCATCATGAGTTCGAATGCTGAGTTCGAATTTTGTCAAATACATGTACTATCCATTTATAGGTCAATTAACGTAGCCCTAGTGACATTTAATCTATCATTAATATAAAAAAAGATCATTTAGGGAAGGGGTGACACTTGGAGGTAGGCCTGTCAATTTTTACCCATTACCCAAGAATCCGCTCAACCCAACTCGCTAATTACCCGATCCAACCCAACTCATTAACAATTTCGGGTTGAAACGAGTTACCCGCTTTAACCCGTTAAATTTAACGGGTTAAAGCGGGTCAACTCGTCAACCCGTCTCAACCTGTTATATTTATATTGATAGGGAGACGAACCAAAATAAAGAGATTTTTTAAATGAGAAACGAACGGTGATTCCAAGTTCATTAACTTAGTTTTAACCCCCTGCACCCATCCACCCCACCAACCCCCTAACCCCCCCCCCCTATCGGATAAGAAAAAAATTTAATCATTAAATTTTTTTTTTAACAAACCCCTACCCCCCCTCCAATCGGGTAAAAAAAAATTTAATCATTTTAAAATTTTTTTAACAACCCCCACCCCCTGCCCTCCCACCCTACCCCCAACCCCCCCCCCCGGGTCAAAAAAAAATTAAACATTTTAAATTTACTTTTAACCACCCCAGCCCCACCCCCCCACCCCACTCGGGTAAAAAAAATTAAACTTTTTAAATTTATTTTTAACCACCCCCGTCCCACCCGGGTAAAAAAAATTAAACATTTTAAATTTATTTTTAACCACTCCAGCCCTATCCCACCCCCCACCCCGGTCAAAAAATAATTAAACATTTTAAATTTATTTTTAACCACCCCGCCCCACCCCTACCCCCCGCCCTAGCCCTACCTCACCCCCGCCCTACCTCCACCCCAACCCCAGGGTCAAAAAAATTAAACTTTTTAAATTTATTTTTAACCACCCCAGCCGCACCCCTACCCCCACCCCACCCCACTCACTACTACCACCCCCGCCCCCACCACACCCCCACCCACACCGTCAGGTCAAAAAATTAATTTATTTTTGAAAATTATTTTTCTACCCGAGTAATTCAAAAAAAAAAAAAGTTGAGCTTATCGGGTTATTCGAGTCGACCCGCCTCATTCGAACTGTATGTTAAATGGATTGTGTACATGTTACAATCCATTTAACATACCGTTCGAATGAGGCGGGTCGACTCGAATAACCCGATAAGCTCAACTTTTTTTTTTTTGAATTACTCGGGTAGAAAAAATAATTTTCAAAAATAAATTAATTTGTTCCTGGTTATGTTTTCGAAACCTATATGTGTGAGTGATTTATTCAAGAGCTAAGAACATTCTAGCTCCCCGTTTGCCATGCATAAACTGGAACATATGCTTGTTTATACCAGCTAACAATTTAATGCTCATTATTATATGTAGTATGATACACTCATTAAACTTGTATGTGAAAATTATCCCACATTGTGATGAGTTTTGTTGCCGCAAAAATTGATATGTTGCTTCTTTTCATTTCTTTATTAGTTGTTATTGTCTACTTGTGTATCTTTAATAGGTGGACCTTAGTTATCAGAAGTTAGTTGTCATGATGTTTAAGGGAAGTAATAAACTGTTATTGAAGTGAGAGAAAAACCTCTTCGTCTCCTTAATTTAGTACTTCATTAAAGTTAGGGATGGCAACGGGGCGGATACGGGGCGGGTTTGACCAAAATCGTACCCGCCCCTCAAAGAACCCCCCTAGTACCGAACCCGCCCCGCCCCGCCAACCGGAGAACCAGCATCCGCCCCGCCCCGCCCCGCACCACATGTCTAAAATCAATTTTTTTTGGGCTTTAGCTAGCCCAGAAACACTGAATAATTCTAAAATCATCCAATTAGGGGTAAATCAAAATCTACAATCTCTCCATTCCTTTTCAATTTCTCGCAAACAACTATGAATGTCAAGAACCCTAATTCGTTAAGGGTTAAAAACGTAAGACAAAATAGAATGTTTGGATTCAGAGAGAGAAAGGAGAGATTTCAAACAAACAAATCAATCTGCAAGAAATCTACACTATATAAAACCCAATTCGAGCTTAAAATCTAAAATCTCAGATGGAATGAAACTACATAATCAAAAACAAATAACAGTAGATGAAGATGAAGATGTTCTTACCCCATGATTGCTGACTGGAGATGATGTTACGAGCTACTGAAGACGACGGCCGAGGAGAACAAAACCCTAGCTTTTTTTTAGGGATAATATATGTACGTGCGGGAAACAAATGATGGATTGGGTTAAACGAGCCAACGGGCAACGGCCCATATAATGTACTTGGGTATGCATACATTTATTATATTATAATTAGCGTTACATATACAGTATATAATAGTATGCGGGGCGGGGCCCCGCGGGTTAAGGGGTGAAATCGAACCCGCCCCGTGACCCGCCGGGTTTTCAAAAAATGCTACCAAACCCGCCCCGCTACGGTGCGGATCGTCTCGGATACGGATTGGGTTCGGACAAATTGCCATCCCTAATTAAAGTTCCAGTAATGGGAAACAGCTTGAAGATGATTCGAGTGAGTAAATGCCTACAGAATATAGAACCTTTCCATTCAACTCCCTCTCATGTTTCTATTTGAAAGACCTATGTACAGTTCTCTTGCATAATGAAGTTCCCATTCCCTTTTCAGTCCTATTATGTGCTTTGACCCATAATGGTGAAGTTGGCGATCATAAATATTAGGCACAAATAAATGCAATTAAGTATACAGTTTATCGGTTTTCTTCTCTTGCTTATATTGAGGAGATATAGATGGATCTTCTGTTAGGTTATACTTTGAATCTCTAGATACTTACAGAAAAAGAGTGGCAGTGCTGGAAGAAGATATAATATTTTCGTAATTTTAAGTTAAAATCTCTAGCGATTGTTCATTTGGCTGTATTTATTTGACTTTAGGACACAAGTAGACAAGAGGTGGCTAACGAAGTGTGGGTAAGACCAGAACACGTTTTTTCTCTTCTACAAATTCAGTACAAAGTTTTTGGTAAAGGAGAAGATCCGAGACGCTTGTGGGAGTACGGGGGTTTTGCAGTTTGTTGGTGCATTTAATGGGAATGAAACACAAGGATTTTCAAAAATCAGCATCTATCGAGGCATTTCTGGTGGGATAAAGTGGTTTCAGTAGTCTCACTTTGGGCATATGCGAATGGTAGATTTAGAGGATTATCTCTTAATGACTTTGAAAAGAGATTTGGTTGTTGCTATTTTTTCTGCTTACCCCTTGGCTTTTCTTTTTTTTATCACTATATAACGACTAGGGATTTTAAAATGCCATTATATTTTAGAGAATTAAATGTTGTCTTTGCTAATAAAAATATTTTCCTTCATTCTTTCTACACACACTTGATAATTGTGATTTTTTTTCGAGGAATAATTTTAGTTAATGTCACCAGACTATTTCCTTAGGAGTATACGCTGTAATTTGTTTGTTTGTTGTAATATTTGGGTCATTGCATAACATATACCCAAACTCATTATCTATTTTCATTATCAGCTTACTCTTTGAGTTCTAACGCAATGGAACCAACTTCAAGCAAGGGAAAAGAACTAGCACTACCACCACATCCAGATTGAGGTGAGTGAAATTCAACACCACATCCAGTTTAAAGAGCTCCACAGTTTAGAAAATGAAGGTTGTTGCTGCTTATTTGCTCGCTGTGGTGCTGAATATGTGTGTGTAACTATGTGCAGGAAGCTGCAGAATTATTACTTGGACAGCTTGAAGAACTAATAAAAGAGGAAAAGGAATTGAAAAGGAAGAAGAAAGAAGAGAAGGCTAAGCAGAAAAGTATGGGACAGGAGGACTCATCAAGCGACAGTGAATGGCCATTAATCAAGAAGCAAACACGGAGGAGATTCGACAGTGAATATTTAGCTTTTGGTGTTATGATGTCGAGGCTTAATGTATACCTTGCTTAAATTTTTGAATTATTACTTTCAAAATGATGTAATTTATACGTATTTTCTTTGATGACAATGAGAAAAAGTTATCTTTTATATACTTTGTTGTTGTTAGTCAAATTTATGTAGGAATGTGGCATTAAATATGCTTGAGATTTGTATCTATTTGTAGTGTTTAATACTGTGCAAAAATGCCGAAAATGTATGGCACTTTTCAAAGTGCCGGAAAATTAAGGCACTTTTTTAAATGTCGGAAATTTGAGGCACTTACAAAACTGCCGAAAATTTGTGGCACTTTCATAAGTGCCGGATAATTGTGGCACTTTCATAAGTGCCGAAAAATTGCGGCATTTAAAGAAGTGACGGAAAATTGTGGCATTTAAAAAAGTGCCGAAAATTATGGCATTTAAAAAAGTGCCGGAAATTGTGGCACTTCTGAAAGTGCCGGAAATTGTGGCACTTCTAAAAGTGCCGGAAAATTGTGGCACTTTTAAGTGCCGGAAAGTATTGCCGACGCGACTTATTATGGCACTTATAAAAGTGCCGAAAAATGTGCCGAAAATAGCTTTTATGACACTTTTTTCTGATTTGTGGCACTTAAAAAAGTGCCACAAAAACCTGTTTTTGTTGTAGTGTGTATTACTCGTCTCAACCCGTTACCCGCTTTAACCCGACTCAACCCAACCCAACCCCACCCGATTGTCAGGTCTACTTGGAGGGGGAGGAGGGTGGTGGTGGTGGTGGTGGAACCGTAAGTGATCATGGTTGGTTGAAGGAGGGTTGAAACCATTAAAACTTAACTAATCCAATCTTTATCCTCTTGAATTATAATAATACTTTAAATAATTATGTTTTCAATCTTTTAAATTATATACTAATTTTTTATTTATTTATACTAATAAACATACAAAGTCAAAAATTGGGATGGAGGAGTAAATATCTCCGTGAGTCAAAGATATTTATTTTACCTTGACGAAATCAACACACTTCTCTGTTCTCTCTTATGACTTATCAATGAGTAAACGAGTTAGTACTAGTACATAAATCAGCTGAGGTGAATCATATTTGAGAATGAGAAAAACAAATGTTGTGCGGTTGAACTGTATACGGATCCGATCCTAGGTCAACAGGCTGACGGAGTATGAACTTTTCAAAGAACAGAGACGTGGAATGCCGATTTTGCAGCGATAAAAACAGATAATAAATATAAAAACCAAACAACATAATGTAAAATATTTTGAATTAATGTAAAAAATACATTTTGTATTAAAATGCATACTCCTTCTATCTCATCAGAACAGATACAAAATTTTATTTTTCGTGTCTCATTTAAAAAGACACAAATCAGAGGGTAAGTTTTTAATACTTTTTTATTTATAAAACTCACTTATCATAATTACAATAACTATTCACTTACTGTTTTCTATCTCATTTTCTATCTGATACCTCACTTTTAATACTCATAATATTTATTCTGCTATACACTTTTCTTAATTACTTTACGAAGTTCATTTTGTGTATTTTCGAATGAGACGGAGAGTTTTTTATATATATTTTGTTGTACATTTTTTATATTGTATAATAGACATTTATTAAATTTGTGGAGTTTTAATATTTGGAGGGCGCATCCGTTTGAAATCCGTTTCTCAAATCCTCACCACTTAAATATTCATTATTTCCTGTATTAAAAGGGTAAAGAGTGAGATGAGACAAGAAAATGGATTCGGTAGAGAATAAAAGTAAAAGCAGTTGAGAGAGCTTTCAGTTGGTTATGGTGGAATTCCCACTTGCCGTATTGTTCCATGTTGTGAATATGGCCCTCCACACCCAAGCAAACCTACAAGAATAATTAGTGCACACAAACCAAGCACAAGAAATCAACGAAACAGAAAAGAACACAAGAAATTGTTAACCCAGTTCACCAAATTGATTGGGCCACGTGCACTACTGCTCAGGGATCTCTTGTATGTATGTAAAATATGTTGTTACAATGAATAAAGGGGCGGAACATTGCTTTATATATGTGCCCCGGAAATAAAAACCAAACCCTAGCCAAGCCCAAGAGAATAAAAGGCCCGTCAAAAACAATTCCCTCGGTCAGACCTTGAGGCGCCCGCCTCAAGGTAGTTCATGCGGCCGCCTGGAATAGTTCCAACCCTTGCCCACCTCTCGGCCTTTGAGGCGCCCGCCACCCTAGGAACCAAGCGCCCGCCCCAAGCAAGCATGAACAACGTCAAGCCAACTGCACGCGAGGCGCCCGCCTCGCCTTCCCCAGGCGCCCGCCTCATACTCCTTGAGAAATCCTCCCTTGGTTGGTCTTCTATCCCAACATTCCACTACCACCACGACGGAGACGCAACCGTTTCTCTTCCATGATCCTCATTTCCGCCGTCAATGATGTTCTTGAATCTGGCAATCTCCACAAATTCGGCAACGTCTTCATCGGCAGAGGCGGCGGATTTTGGAGGGACACTGCAGCTAAGAATGTTGAAGTGACTTTCGCGGTCACAATCTTGGTCGGAATCGTATTGGCCACCGCCGTGTTCTGCACTAGTAGGTAAAATTTAGAATAACGGACGGAGCAAACAGAAGAAACTGTTAAGAATTAGACAAGTAGAACTGAGCTCGCCGTGAAACCCTAGAAATTAGTGATTTTATTTCGCAGTAAACTATTTATATTTATAGATGAAAGCACTTCGACGAAGTCAAACTTCGTCAAATTCGCCGGCTTCGTCACCGGTATCATCGTCGTCGTCTTGGATTCATTTGAGATCCGTCTTGTTCATAGTTACGTCCTCCTCACCAGTTTCATGTTCCTCTTCTGATCGGTGAGTTTCTCTGTCTATATTGATTCTCTCTCCTCATTTCGTAGTGATATGTATTGTTTTTCTTTTGATTTAGCTCTTATGTCAGCCAGTTCAACTCTTTTTCAGTTCAGATCTCGATCGCACACCTCCCAAAGATTTACAGTTTTATTTATGACGAACCCGATGCCTTAATCTCTGTTCAGTACCCCCTGGTCCCCCTCCTTTGGATAGGTTGCCTGAACTTACTCATGGCTTTTGATTTATATTAGTGATTTGTTTAAGCTTGAAGTAATGTTTGATGGTTTATTACACTTTGATGATTTCAGCAGCTTGGTTAGTTTATTTGTGCAAGGTGCATGTACACGAGGACATTTAAACGATAGACAGAAATAAAAACAGTTGATTCTTCTCGTTGGCTCTTGATGTTTGTTATCATTGCTGCTATAGTGTCCCGACATTAGTTCTATGGCTCAGAGTTCGTAGATTAATGAAAGGAGGCGGCTCCGTTAAGTACAACTTCCGGAGCAAAAAAATAAAGTAGAGAAGTATATAACATGTCAGTGAATACTAAAATTACTATAAATATATGCATTATTTAAACAAAACCATGTATCAGGATTTTTGGGATCCTTTACTGGTTTTGGCTCTCTGTTTATATCTTTTTAAAGTGTTTTATTAGTATATCACTGCTGATTGCATCTTTTCTGAATGTTTTATCCAGTGATTAAAGGCTGTCTTTAGTTTTGTTTTTATACCTTTTATTCAATGGTGGTTGTTGAATTCCAGGGGCCGTCTTAAATCACCATGGTCCCGCAGGAGAAGGAAACATGCCCTCTCTCCTAATCAATGGAAACGTTTGTTTACACCAGATGGGAAACTTCGTGATAGTGGTGTTAGACTTCTAAAAAGAGTCCGCAGCAGTGTGAGTTCGAGTTCCTTCAGCTTATATAATTAACTTGACCTCTAACTAGGAAATTCTTTCCATATACATTTTTCATGTGTATATCCCTAGTTTAGTGGAGAGCTTGATGTTTCCTTTCTTGAATATATGTAGGGAATTGATCCAAGCATCAGGTCAGAGGTTTGGCCTTTCCTCCTTGGAGTGTAAGTATCTCCACCTTCAATATTGTTTTCGGACTTTGAACTTGTTACCTGAAATGGCGAAGTGATTTTTGTATTCCATAATGCTAAAAGGCAATTGTTCTTCAGTTCCATATGCCTGTAGCCTTGTACTAAATCATTTAGCATACTTAAAACTCCTCCCTTGCTTCACATGATTGTACTTAACCAATGAGCAGATTAAGCTTTTCATTTGAACTTCTAGATGTCATCTTGCATAACTGCAGAATTTTCTTGAGAAATGCTTAACATGAGAGCATAGCAGAATCTTATAATTTTTCAGTGTTAGGGCACACCGACATATGAATATCGTTGGGCATTTTTACACGATGACATATGAGGATTCATGTTAGCCGACCCCAAATTATTTTGGGACTAAGGCTTTGTTGTTGTAGGGCACACCGACATAAAGTGTAGATGCACCTCGTGTTGAATTGAGGCAATGAACATGATTTGGTGATTTTAAGAATATGAAAGATCATGGCTGTTAAGATCCATGATGCTCGGACTCGGGTACGAGTACGAGTGTCTGACACGGATAAGGATCCAAGTTTATGATCGTCCAATATCTTATAATTTTACACCAAATGTAGTGTGAAAAACCCACACCCATGTTCTGTGGACACGGGTACTTAGGCAAAATTGAAGGGTCCGAGCATCACATGTTAAGATTGTGTACACACATATGATATAAATTGTTGATGGTTGCAAAAACGAAATTTTAAACTTATGTTACTTTATCTAGAATGAAAAGGGAGTGAGTACGAGGAAGGACAGTTAAGGGTTTCCATCATCATATAATCTGTAAAAAAATATCTGTTAACATGGCCTGTGCCTCTATGTAGGGTTTAGATTAAAATAGGGTTGAGATTAAAATAGGGTTTACAGGAATGAGTTCCTGCACGTTTCACTCGTGGCACATCCTGTTGGGAGCGCACTTGTTTCCTTATTCTAGTTGTCTCTGTGAAAAACAAACAGTGTTGTTTAAGGAGTTTGAGAATCCATCCACAATGACCCACCATTCCAAATGGCATCTTTGTTACCTTGAATATTTCTAAGAATATGTTTTTCTTGACTTCGTGTTTGAGGAAGAAAATGCAAGGAAAAGGTGAAGGCCAAGGGGACAAAGGCAACTCATTTGCCCCCTCCCCTAAACCCCCGCCACGTTTTGTCTGGATATCTTCTACTCCCTCCGTCCCTAAATGAATGTCGAAAAAAGTTTCAAATTTGCTCTTGATCAAGAGCAAAATTGAAAAAAAAAAAAAATTATATTCATTTTGGGCAGAGGGAGTATTTTTTTTTCCCGCATGGTTTTCTGTTTATGTTGGGCTTAGAGTATGTTTCTATGTTTTTACCATTTTGGCTGGATTCCTTGCTCACCTGTGATGACTGGGATGATTTTCTTTAACAGCTATGAATTGGACAGTTGCAACGAAGAAAGAGACAAGCTAAGAACTCAGAAGAGGTATGCTCGGCCAAGATCTCCCTCGAGTAGCTATTTGTTTTATAATAAGCCTAATTGTCTTGTTTTTGTTGAATGATGTTGATCATACCACCTACCACAATAGGTTCTTTCTGGTCATTGGAATTTGGATATTTATTCTCGTTTTTGATATATATTATCTATGGCTGCAGAAAGGAATACGAGAAACTACGTAGGCAATGCCGGCGACTTCTCAAGTGCAGCAATGAGAGCCTCAAGTTACTAAATGAAACAGGAGGAAGCAGCAGCAATGGGGGCAGTGGAGATTTCATTCAAGCCATGGATTCTGCTGATTCTGAAGATGCTGTTAGTGCTAGGGAATCCCTTTCCAGCCAGGCAACAAGCCCATCAGTTGACTTCTCAGACTATTCTACTAATTTATTGTTCGAAGGAGATAATACTAGTTCAAAACGAGTCATAGATTTAAACATTTCCGACACCGAGTCATCTGACTCCGACTCTTCTGAAGAACCCGAAGTTAGTCAAAATTTTCCCTCTGCAGATAGCAAGGAGGAAAATGAGGCTGAAGTCCAATCCCAAATATGTACGACAGAAGATTTTGCCACGTGGCAGCGTATTATTCGCCTTGATGCAGTTCGTGCTAATGGAGAATGGATCTCCCACTCTCCAACTCAGGCTGCAGTATCAGAGGAGCGGGCCCACCGTTCAGCTGAAGCTGTTGGATTGAAAGATTATGAGCACCTTGAGCCGTGCAGAATCTTCCATGCAGCTCGCCTAGTTGCAATTCTTGAAGCCTATGCATTATATGACCCGGAAATCGGCTACTGCCAGGGGATGAGTGATTTACTTTCTCCGATAATTACAGTGATTGCGGAAGACCACGAAGCTTTCTGGTGCTTTGTTGGTTTCATGAAAAAGGCACGGCATAATTTTAGACTAGATGAGGTTGGTATCAGAAGGCAGTTAAATAGGGTAGCTAAAATTATAAAATGCAAAGACTCTCATCTTTATAAACACTTGGAGAAACTTCAGGCGGAGGATTGCTTTTTCGTTTATCGAATGGTGGTGGTGCTCTTCAGGAGAGAACTAACATTCGATCAAACAATTTGCTTGTGGGAGGTCATGTGGGCAGATCAGACGGCTATAAGGGCTGGAACAGGGAAGTCGGCATGGAGCAGGATAAGACAGCGGGCCCCACCAACAGAAGATCTGTTGCTTTATGCGATTGCAGCTTCCGTGCTGCAGAGAAGGAAACTGATTATAGAAAAGTATAGTAGCATGGACGAGATAGTTAGAGAATGCAATAGCATGGCTGGACAACTGGATTTTTGGAAGCTTCTAGATGATGCACATAACTTGGTGGTGACTTTGCATGACAAGATTGAAACCTCCTTCACTAATAATCCGTAAATAATTTATTCTTCTCGAGCCATATTTGAGGCATTGCTTGAAGCTCTAGCATTTGGAAAGGAAGATCTCTACTGGTGTAAGGTATTTATTTCTAGTTGCTTGCTTTTGCAAATTACTCATAAGAAAGGGTAATTTTGTTGATGATCTTGAATTATTAGAAGGGTATGTTGCTCAAGAGCTGATTGAGTCATACTCCCTCCGTCACAAAATGAATGACATTCATTTTGGGATGGTGGTAGTTAGCTCTATGCGTGGATGAGAAATGTAGAAGGAAGGACTTATACTACGGAATCAGCCAACTTCTGCAGATGGTAAAAACTGTTGATTACGAGGCACTCCAACGTTGTATGTACTCTATTTATCCCCTCGCGCTCCATGCCTTTCCTTTTGTTGTAATACAGCAAGAGCTTGAATCTCTGGAACTCTTTCAATGATAACCCCAATCAATCTAATTCAGTAATTCGTTCACAAGCTTATATACTTGTCTGTGAGGCTCTCATGTTGCTGTTTGTGAAGATGGTTTACTCTTAAGGATCACATTTTACTCATCTTGTGAAGCAACCAAATATTTGAAAATTTTACATATTTTCACATGTTAGGGCTCGTTTGGTAGCCTGATAGGATTAACCCCCGTAGCAACCAAATATTTGAAAATTTTACATATTTTCACATGTTAGGGCTCGTAGGGATTAATAATATCACCCTTTTTTTAAGATAAATATGAAGGGGATAAGAGATGATAAGAGACCTTATCCGGATTGTTAGGATTATTACTCCGATTGCATTTAATCTACCAAACATCAAATCATGTCCTAAGAAGGGCTACCAAACGGCGTATGTTAGTTCTACAGTGTGGACAGTAAGTAAAAATATATATCAACTCATTTAGATTATTTTCTCAGGCAATTGACTTTAGTAATGTGGACTTGTAGATGGTCTGAGCTTTGAAAGAAACAGGCAAAACCTATGTTTTGGTCATTAAAGAACACTGTCACTACACCGTCAAAAATCTATTTCAAAAAAAGTTAGGATTTTAAGCAATTACCTAGGTATAAAATTATAGATGAAATTCTAATGCCACAAATAAAGTTAACTCATCCAGCAATTCAAAACAAAATCCTGTTCTAGCAAAACCAAAATAGTTGCCAGAAAACATCTGATAGGTATTTCGGCAAAACTAATGCCACAAATAAAGTTTAACAAGATAAAACAAAGGAAGGCCCTTATTTTACTACTCCACATAGACATACAAACAAACAAATACCTAAACACCTGAGAAATGCAACCTCTAATCAGCTCTACTTCTCTTTGGTGTAGTAACGGACTGCGAAAGCCAAACCCAAGATGAGAAGGGGCACAACAATCTGTAATATCTTGATCACAAACTCTGGGGTCTTGTCTGGGTTGTAGGCATTTTGCTTGGGTGGAACGTAAGTTCGCTTAAGAGGTACTGTTGACTTGTCAATCTCACCAATGTAATACTTCTTCATAACCTCTCTAGCATTATCACTGTGCCCAACATCTTCAAAATCATTGGTTGCATCTTTCCCTGCAAAAAAAGTTTCAAGGAAAGAATACAAGTTGTCATAAGTTTGTTATCTCTCGAAAGTACACATTCATTCAGTGGCGAATGTTGGAATTTAGGTTAGGGGGTCAAATTTTTACGAGGCTCGTATTACAAAATTTGAGGGGGGGGGGTTAATTCTAAAGTTTAAGGGCGTAAATATTTTGTTTCAGAAATTTAAAGGGCTAATGAGAAAGAATTGAAAAGGTAAGGGGGTCGGTCAAGTGACCCCTCCCCTTCCTTAGTAGATTCTCCCCTGTATTTATTCTCATCATTTCACAGAAACTCTGGCATGATGTCTTTACCGGTTGCGGATAAAAGAACTTCGTCACCTCCAGGGTGATCTTCCATAAATGGAGTTACATCATACACCTGAAAAGTAATAGATGATGACATTCATCAGTAACTACATAACATAAAAGAGAGAAGTAATGAATAATTTCAACAATACTTTGTGGGAGATTCTTACGAGCTCATATAGACTGCGCTTATTTATACACATTAATGAAAGTCTACCACTATTAAACCTCTACTAGTTTCATTTTTTCCAATGAGATGGAAGAATTAATGATAGATCAATATTTCTCTAGGTCATTAAGAAGACTAGACAGCAATCATGAAATTCTAGTGAATAGCAAAGCATCCCCGGAATGGAAGTCCAAATGCATAATGAAAGCAATAGCATAATAATAATGATCCTTCTAATTGTAGAAGTGTAGGGCGCAGGAAAATTAACATGAAGGAAGCATTCAAAAGCAATGATAGTAGAAGTGTAGGTTGCAGAGAAACTAACATGGAGAGGTTAAAGCGGAAATGAAGTACCTAAAGCATTCAAAAGCAAATGACCTTTGTTTTCATTGAAGTAAAATAGAGCAGAGTGTACAAAGTTTAGATGAGTTTTTCTTTTTTAATAACACTCATTTGATAGAAACTAAGGACAAAAAGAAAAACATTTTCCCAGCGGAGGAAGTGATGATTCACTGTGAAGGAAGTGCAACATCACTCTGCCTCGGACCCTGTAGCCATCAAAAGTATATGGCATTCACAGTCATTGAAGTAAAAACTGGACACGTACACAGAAATTAATACACTCTGACTAAAATGAGTGTCCATTGTATGTGAAGTTACTAATTTCACCTATCTGAACTTATTATATTTCCTTATTAGCATTCTCAATGACATAATATAGGGGACGGCAACGGGTTAGATTTAGGATGGATTTTACCTTTCCCAAACCTGCTCCTACCCTAATCCCAACTTTCCAAACCTGACCCTTCCAAACCCATCCCATGTGGGGCAGTTTGGAGCGGATTTGGAGTTCTTGCAATCTTGAGATAAATGTGATCATACGGATAATTTACAGCTATGTCAACTAAAAGTGGTTATGAATTTAACTTCATTGATGTTCTCGAATAATTAAAAACGCAAACCCATTTTGAGGCACAAAGAGTACAACTGCAGTTAAAAAAAACACCATCTTGAAGAGTGAATCAGCAAACTCAACTCAGAATAGAGTTTTACAAGGGTAGTTAACAACTACACACTCCTCTCTTCTTCTTCGTTTTTTTTTTTTTTTTTTTTTGAGAGATCTACACACTCCTCTTAAGAGTGACAAAACACATTGAGAAGCTTGCGTTGGCAAAAAGGATCTACGGCTTATATGAATAAGAGAACCAATAAATGAACCACCCAAAAGTATCCTTAGATCCACAAACAAAGACTTAAAATTCACTTCTGGCTACTTGAATCATCATGCATCGCAATCATAACATCACTTACAGCACAAATCATCATTCATTTACAAAAGGCAGCTGCTAAATCCCGAACAAATGAAATCCAATGATTAAATCTTATAAACGAGAAGCAAAATTCCTAGGAAAAAACATAGATCATGATCTAATCGACAATTCCACAGCGCCAGTCAACATAAATCAATTCAAATTAGTGTATAAATCAACAACTATACAATCATCAGTCAGCATAAATCAATTCAAATTAGTGTAGGAGTATATGCCTAAAATTCATTAATGAATAAAAAATAAATCATTAATTTTAGGAACTGATAGCTAGAAATCAGAATCATAGAGTCAAAATTAAAGATCCAATTGAAGTAAACAAAGATCTAACCTTTCCTTCGATGATCAACCAGCAATCTTTGGTTTTGTTATGCTGAGCAACCTCCTCGAACAAGTGAATCTTCGGATCTGACGCCATTATTCCCGACTAGTTCAAACAAACAAAAAAGTCAATTTTTGAAACGAATAAAGTTTAATTAACACAATAAAAGGAAGAAAAAAAAATTGAATCTTAACCGGTAGCTTACCGGAGAGAGAAGAGTGTGATTGGCGTGTGGGTAACCGGGGTTCCTCTTCTCTCTCTTGAATTGTCAAAATGGCTAAGGGCAGGCGAAATATTTATAGACGTGTGGCCCCCCAATATTGACACTGCGAATTTATTGAAATTTACGAAATTAGACGTGGGGTTGGTAGTTGGTACGGTAATAACAAGGAGAATTCTATATACAAGGCATCTTATATACAAGGCACCAATAATTTCCAAACTATCCTTCGTCTGTCGTGCTCGAAAGGACGACAAGAAGCCTTCATGTCGTGTACTTTTACACGACATAAACTAATTGGGTTAAATAATAGGTCGTATGAAATTATACGAAATTTAAATTTACTCTGTCATTAATTTCGTACACAACAACACGATATCATGTACTAAAATCGTGTATATCCATACGACATATCATAATGAAGGTGTTCTTCGATGATTTGCGACACGATGTTAATGATACGCATATTCTATGTTATATTATTGAATTGTGTTGTTAATTGAGCAAAATTTATACACTTATACATGACAAGGAACAAACGTCATATTGGATCATACAATATCATATAACCTATCACATTTAAGTGATACCACTTTATTTATTTGGAGGAAACTCATGTAGATGAAAAACACTTTAAATGTCATTTAGAATGTAGAAAAAAATTAAAAAAAAATAAACGAGGTAGCCGTATACCATTTTTGGCAAGATCGGGACACGTAAAACCCTAAAAACCCTAAATAATGGCAAATATTTGTAACTCAATCTCCATTTGGATTTTGAGGAAAGTGATGTAGATGAAAAACACTTTAAATGTCATCTAGAATGTAGAAAAAAATTAAAAAAATAAACGAGGTAGCCGTATACCATTTTTGGCAAGATCGGGACACGTAAAACCCTAAAACCCTAAATAATGGCAAATATTTTGTAATTCAATCTCCATTTGGATTTTGAGGAAAGTGATGTAGATGAAAAACACTTTAAATGTCATCTAGAATGTAGAAAAAATTAAAAAAATAAACGAGGTAGCCGTATACCATTTTTGGCAAGATCGGGACACGTAAAACCCTAAAAACCCTAAATAATGACAAATATTTGTAACTCAATCTCCATTTGGATTTTCAGGAAAGTGATGTAGATGAAAAACACTTTAAATGTCATCTAGAATGTAGAAAAAAATTAAAAAAAAATAAACGAGGTAGCCGTATACCATTTTTGGCAAGATCGGGACACGTAAAACCCTAAAAACCCTAAATAATGGCAAATATTTGTAATTCAATCTCCATTTGGATTTTGAGGAAAGTGATGTAGATGAAAAACACTTTAAATGTCATTTAGAATGTAGAAAAAAATTAAAAATAAATAAATGAGGTAGCCGTATACCATTTTTGGCAAGATCGGGACACATAAAACCCTAAAAACCCTAAATAATGGCACATATTTGTAACTCAATCTCCATTTGGATTTTGAGGAAACTCATGTAGATGAAAACACTTTAAATGTCATTTAGAATGTAGAAAAAAATTAAAAAAAAATAAATGAGGTAGCCGTATACCATTTTTGGCAAGATCGGGACACATAAAACCCTAAAAACCCTAAATAATGGCACATATTTGTAACTCAATCTCCATTTGGATTTTGAGGAAACTCATGTAGATGAAAACACTTTAAATGTCATCTAGAATGTATAAAAATAAAAAAAATAAACGATGTATCCGTATACCATTTTTTATTTTATTATATGGTGTGTCGTGTCTAAATACACGATATTTTTTGAGGCATTTCGTATGAACAATACACGAAAGTAATCAGGGTGCATATCGTGTATTGTTCATACGATATAATTACTGTAAACAAATACTATATCGTGTTTGTATACACGATATGTACCATAGTATCTCGGGTATATACACACGAGATACACCCTGAAGCCCTACATCAAAAACGATATTCACGCAGACAACGGCCCAACAGAGAAACACCGTTCGCCAGACACCCACGCAAATGTGACACCATTGTCCTATTCTTAACACCCTAAATTTATGCCCATTATTTTCATTAATTCTCATATCATCTAACACCATAGTATGGATTCTCCACAACATTCTCCAAGTTTTTATGATCATATTGATCTTGAGCTTGTGGAATATATTTTTGAAGAAGAAGGTTTGCCACCAAATTCTCCACATCAAAATCAAAATCCAAGCAGCAATGAAGTAAGTTTTTAAAGTTATATTTGGTGTTTTGATCAAAGTCGCAATAAAAATCCAATCTTGAAACGAAATTGTTTTTCAAGATTGGATTTTTAAATTCTGATATTACTCTATTTCGTGTTAGATTATACGAGTTTTATGCTATTTGTCGTGTTTTTATACACGAGTTATGGTGTATTATCTCGTATTTTATAACACGAGATAAATGGGTTAAAGTCGGGTACATTTACACGAGATGTTCCAGGAACATCTCGTATAATGCTACACGAAATGTCATACACTCGTTGCTTATTGTGCAATTTTCTAATTGATGTTGTAGGGACCGGATGTCATGATCAATTCGATACATCCCTATTATTTTCAAATAGGGATGATCTTGTTAAACACGTACGGATATCGCGGCCCGTCAAAATATAACCCTTTCTATAGGGGATTCGAGGAAGACAAGTGGCAAGATCCTAGGCTACGCGAAGATTGTATGCCATTTTGGTGGCAAGTACAGTCCGGAAAAACTAAAGATGTGAGGTTGTCTAGCACGAAGAAGATTGGGTGCAATTTTGAAATCCGGGCCAAAGATAGGGGTGATGGGGTATGGGTTACGTTGTGAAGCATGGTTCTCATAATCACGACTTTCCAACGTATCCCGAAGGTCATCCGCTGGGTAAATTGACTAGTTCTGAATATGAGGAGGTGTGTAGCGCAAGTCGGCCTTCTAAGGCCCAAATAACATTCTAACAATGTTAAAGAGGAAGGATGAGAAGAACGTGAGTACTCCGAAACACGTCCACAATGCCCTCACAAAATGCAAGTCACAAGAACGACACGGGAGATCCTCGCTTCAACAGCTCATAAAAGCACTCGAGGATAAGAAATATACCTTCTTCATGAGGAAAGCTAACGAGAGTGACATGATCGGTGACATATTCTTCTCTCACCCACGAGCATCGGATATGCTTAATCGTTTTCCATATGTAGTACAAGGTAAATTTTTGATTTTTTTGAATCGTTTTTTGACTCGTTTTCCACAAGTCGTATGCATTTTTTGAATTGCAATTTTATTCATTTCTAACTTTATTTTTTTTATTGATACAAGGTGATCGCACTTACAACACCAACTGCTATGGAATGGCATTACTTGAGATTATAGGATTTACTTCAACGGGGAAGAATTTCACAATTGCCTATGCGTTCCTCCAAAATGAGAAGACTGATAATTACACGTGGGCACTCAAGAATTTGCAAAGTCTTTTTCATACTCCCCACATGCCAACCGTTTCTTAATCGATCGTGACTTGGCTTTCATTAATGCTGTCCAAATGGTATTTCCCGAGACCGCACACCATTTGTGTCGAAGGCATATCGAAGTCAATGTTAAAAAGAGAGCGTTGGCTAAAACTGGTAGCAATGAGTTTGCACTATCATTCATGAGGAGATTTAATAAAGCAATATCAGCCGCTACTCGCGAAGAGTGGGACACCCGTTGGCAATCGTTTTGCGATCATTTCGCATCTTATCCCGATTTATTGACCTACCTCCGCGAGACTTGGATTGCTCCATACTCTACGAATATTTTGTCGATGCACATAGATCGCCATCGCACTTCGGAACCCACACCACGAACAGGGCCGAGAGTGAGCATAACAGTTGAAGAAGGCCTTGGGAGTGCTTCTTCTACTTTTGACACATTATTCAAAAAGGCTCATGAGATTATGGAAATCCAAATAACAACAATCAAAGCTACTATGGAGCAATCAAAGAGTAGAATTCCAAATGATATGAAGACATGTGATCTCGTATCAAGACATATTGGGTCGAGTGTCAAAGACAACTTTGGACATCATCAAAGAAGAGCGGAGTCGTTGTGGGGATAATGTCATGGATCCTTCAGCCGTGGGTGTTACTCGAGGCGAACACACGGACTTCCATGTAGTCACGAGATTGCATGCATACAAAACTCGGGGGCCGGATTGAGTTGTCCTCGATTCATGATTTTTGGAAGAAGTTGGACATTGAAGTAGAATACCGTCCCACCGGACCCGATTTTGAAGTTGTGTTGAATGAACCGCGTAACGCACCCGGACTCAGTAAAGAGAAGGTTATTTCAAACGATAAATGAAGGGTTACATCCACAAACCGGAGATGCTTCGAGCCGGATCATATTTCAAAGGCAAATAAACCCCGGACCACCACCGTAGAGTACCGTCGATTGGGAGCGTACCGACGTACATTTTGGAGTCCCCACTACACCACCCTCCACTAGCGGCGAGTCTAGATCTTCATTTATTGCATCAACCCAATCAGGTTTGATGTCGAGATCAGCTTCAAACACTACACCATCTAGCCCTACCACTCCTACATCTCTTCCACCACTAGCTGCTTCAGGTCGTGGGAGAGGTCGAGGTCGAAGTCGAGGTCGAGGTCGGGGACGGGGACGGGGACGGAGCTGGTCGTGGAAATGGACAAGTCAATGATATACATACTTCGTCCATAGGATGTTGCTTACCCCTCTCATTGTCCCATTTATTGATGGCTTCACAGATGTGATGGGTGATGGAAATTGTGGATATAGAGCAAGAGAGCCAAGCAAATATACGGAATAGAGGAGATGTGGCAAAGAGTGCGCTCGATTGTGCCAAGGAGCTGCTTCATCGCCGCGAGCTTTATGAGAGAGTTATGCCTTGGCGAGATATGGACGAGCTCTATAGTCGCATTACTCACTATGCCTCCCCTTGTACGGAATATTATTGGTTGATACTCCCAGAGATAGGGCACATCATAGCCACGGTGTATAATGTGGTGTTTGTCTCGTACTCGCAAACCGCTGGCTTCACATGCCTACCAGCCGATCGTACCACAAGAAACAGACCACCCACGTACACACTTGTGTTGGGACATGTGGGAAACCATTTTATATTGGTATGATACTTTAATGCGTTATATTTAACTATCTTATTTAAATTTGTTACATTTAACTATATTTTCTAAATTTGTTATATTTGACTATTTTATTACTTTTGCAATGCACATGTCGGATAGTGATTACCCGATACCATCGTAGCACTATATTGGGGGAGAAACGTGATCCAAGCGCAAGTAACCTGATCATGCCATACGTAACTCGGATAGAAACATTCAACCGACTCTCAATTATGGCGAACGAAGCACGAATTGCGTAAAATAGGCCATAGTTTATGTGTATAGCGTATTGATTATTTTTTGTATGAAGTTTTGGAATATGTTTGGAATATGTTTGGGATATGTTTGGGATATGTTCATTTTGGTTGTTTATGTTTTGGAATATGTTTGGGATATGTTCATTTTGGTTTGTAAATATTGTTGGTATTTGTTAGCTTTGTGTTTCAGAGATGTTGCTCTCGAGACTACCATATCGTGTGCTTATACACGATATGTCATATATAACTCGTATATATATACACGACTTATTTCATTTTTGTCGTATGAAAATTACACGAAATACAATAACTACCCAAGAATGTATCTCGTGTGTATTTATACGAGATAAAAGAAAACATGTCGTGTGTATATATACGAGATGAGTAAAATCATTTCGTGTATAAGCACACGAAATGTCATTCGAGAGCAACAACCGAAACACAAACCGAAACAAATACCAACAATATTTACAAACCAAAATGAACATATCCCAAACATATTCCAAAACATAAACAACCAAAATGAACATATCGCAGACATATCCCAAACATATTCCAAACATATTCCATAAACAAACATTGTATCCAAAATTTACATATCTCAAAACATATTCCAAAAACCAACATTGTATCCAAAATTTACATATTCTCAAACATATTTCAAAACAAACATTGTATCCAAAATTTACAAACCAACATAAACAACCAAAATGAACATAATAATCATGAAGCGTCTCCGATCGCCTCAATGGCCCGTCTAATCTTATCTTTGACAACGCAGATAAACCGTCATCCGTGAGCAAAGTGAAACTAGTATGCCTCGTGCCTCTACAATCCTAGGCGGTGGTGGAACGTTAACTAGGGCATCATGATTCGGATTAGTAATCCGAACATGAGTCCTAGCCAGAACCACCGCATATACGTGGAAATAACAGGATCGAGATGTGCTCACGGACGGGCCCCATCTACGCAATGGATCGAAACCCCCAAGCCGTCCTCTAACCAATCCTCCCATACATCATCACGCCCTCCATAGGACTTCTTGTACCCCTTTTGACCTGCTATCAATGAACAATTTTGGGGGAGCAAGATATGGGGTCTCTGGGATTTTCTCGCCGGATCCCAAACCGGCGTGTAACACGGTCGAGCAAATACGCCTCCGTGATATCCTGGAAGCGTATAACCCCACGAAAGTATGAGACCGGTAAAAGCGCCTGTGGGTGGTGCCGTAGGGAGTCCAACAAACCTAAAAATGAATTTGTTAGACACCGTCAACGTAAATAATAATTTGTAAAACTTTAAATATAACTAACTCACCCTATCAACCGTCATCGTGTCCAGGTATGCCGAAACTTCAATAGATGGGGCATATCCCTACCAAA
The DNA here is from genome assembly GCA_022495995.1 of Adenophora triphylla var. japonica. Taxonomy (NCBI): domain Eukaryota; kingdom Viridiplantae; phylum Streptophyta; class Magnoliopsida; order Asterales; family Campanulaceae; genus Adenophora; species Adenophora triphylla. Next base: position 68,543 of record JAFEMH010004743.1, read on the forward strand.
CAGACGATGTGCATTACCCATCTACGAGCCCTCTGGCCCTCCGTCCATAACGGGTCAATCTCTCCGGAAAACCGGAAAGTGCTCGTATATCCAGCCTGCAAATGTATGAAATAAATAAGTTAACAATGTTATAACCATAAATGCATGTTGTAATTATTAAATGATTGTTAAATATTACCTCCAAAAGACTCAAACAACCGCCAATCTGCTTGCATCCGTATCTAGATGCCTTCCCAACTCCCGGTATAGATATGCCAACCCACTGCCCCCAGATAGAGCCCCTACTCTGTCAATATCCACGCACAATGAAAGGTAGTCAGAGGGCATCTTATCCTGAGTCTTGTCCACGAACAGCGTGGAGCCCAGGAGGAACATGATGTACGTAGCAGCGCGCTCATCGTCAGTCATGTCGGAAGGGGACTCAAAGGAACGGCGGAGGCCATCTAAAGAGTAGGTCGTCCCCTTCCGACATGTCTCAAGGCGTGCCCTGATAGCGGCTACGTCAGCTCGGGAACCGCCTTCCCAACAGGGGCCACCCGAACAGCCGATGCCTACAAATTGAAAATGAAATAATTAATAAAATTGATAAAATTTATGAAATTTATAAAAAATAGACAACAAACAAGAATATACCTAGGATATGAGTGACGTCATGCATAGTGATCGTCATCTCACCCCACCCCGCATGTGGAAGGTATTAGTCTCGGGAGACCACCGTTCCACAAACGCCGTTAGGAGCGCCATGCTAGGCCGGCGAATGGTAGCATCATGTAGAAAATGGAGGCCGGTACCCTCAACACGAGCCCACCAAGCTCTATCATCCTCCGGTAAAGAAGCATGGGAGAACCTGTTGATTCCAAACAAAAAATTATAATTAATACTCCCTCTGTTTCAAGATTCAGATGACATTTCGTATGCATATACCCGAAATGTTGGTGACATTTCGTATGTGTTCATACGAATGGTGACCAACATTTCGTGTATTGGCATACGAAATGTAAACTGATGAATCAGTTTACATTTCGTATACCAATACCCGACATGTTGATGACCATTCGTATGGACACATACGAAATGTCACCAACATTTCGTATGTTGGCATACGAAATGTCATCTGAATCTTGATAATGTTTTGCAAATGGCTATTTAATAAACAAAATCATATACTTACTTATCTAAAATCTGCTGCCTTGTTTGGCGCTTCAACACCGGCTCACAAGTGGCGTTCTCCCATATCTTACGGGCTCGATGATGACCAAACCCGTACAACAACTGAACCTCCTTCGGCCGCCACCGGGTTACTCTTCGCCCGCCACTCGTCATCCTTGGCCCCTTTCCCCTTTCGCCCCGTGCCTCCCGCCTCTTGCGAGGCCTCACGAGATACACTCTCCTCCGCCTCCTCCTCCGCCTCCTCCTCCGCCTCCGCCTCACTAGATAAATGTGCCTCCTCCCGCACGTATGCACCTCGGGACAGTACGTGAAGATGAATCCTCACTAGAATAACTACTCACTACTATCACTCTCCTCAACCACATCCGGCTCAAGAATCACGACATTCTTGTCGTTCTTCTTTTGGGACCGTTTATGCACGCTTTAGTGCAAGTGCCTCCTCGGCCTTCCTCTTTCTATTAGAGGCCGTCGCAGGTTACGTCCCTACAAAAAATTAAATAAGAGACAGTTAATATTCAAGATTCAGATGACATTTCGTGTGACAATACCCGAAATGTTGGTAACATTTCGTATATGTTCATACGAATTGTCACTAACATTTCGTGTATTGGCATACGAAATGTAAACCGATGAATCGGTTATATTTCGTATGCCAATACCCGAAATGTTGGTGACCATTCGTATGAACATATACGAATGGTAACAAACATTTCGGTATTGTCATACGAAATGTAAACCGATGAATCGGTTACATTTCGTATGCCAATACCCGATATGTTGGTAACCATTCGTATATGTTCATACGAAACGCACGTCGACAACTTCAAATTTCGTGCACACAAATTCGTATCCGATTCAAACAAAAAACCCAAATTAATGTTACGAAGTCGCAATTAGAACCATTTAGGATACGTTTAAACAACATTAAGCATTATATAATCCATTTTAGGCATAAAATTAATGTTGGGTTTTCAAATTGAAATTTTAGGTTAAAAATAATTACTTTCTTTGGAGCGGCGGAAGAGGCGGACTTTCCACCGGTAGGGAGGTTTGTCTTCATCGTCGGCGGTGGTGGTGGCGTCGTTCGTCGAGTTCGAGAGAGAAGAGAGAGCGCCTTGGTTTCGTTCCTTAGGTTTTGAGAGAGAGATGCAGAGAACGGAATAGAACAGTCCGCGTTTGAAATGGGGAGGGAAGGTTTTTTTTTTTTTTTTAAGTATATATATAAGGGTATTTTGGTCATTTACACGTGCCTTGTAAAATCCATGCCTTGTATATAGTACTACCCAGGTGAGTAGTATTATGCCATACTCCCGTTCCAAAATATTTGTCTCATTTAATTTTTTTATTAAATTTTGACCACAAATTTATGAGAGATTAATCATGTTCATAAAATTTTAAAAATTGTTGTTGATAATATTATTAATGGTGAATCAATAGAAATTTTTAGAATTTCATAAACATAATTAAATTGTCATATATTTTTTTATCAAAGTTCAACAAAAAAAGTCAAATGAGACAAACATTTAGGACGGAGGTAGTATTTGATTTGACTTATTCCAGAGTGTTTATGACTTATGACTTTTCATAAGTCATTTTTGAACCATTTGATTTCGCTTAAGGTAAAATAAGTCAAAAATTATTATGTACAAGCCATTTAAAGCACATATAAAATTATAAGTTGTAAACACTAAGCCTAATGCTTAATTCTACTTTTCAAAAACATATAAGTCCTCTTTTTTATTGATAATGCTAATAATAATAATACTAATAAAATAATAAAATTATAATAATTATTATTATTATAATAATACTAATAATAATAATAATAATAATAATAATAAAAAAAAAATAATAATAAAATAATAATAATAATAAAATAATAAAAATAATAAAAATAATAAAATAATAATAAAATTATTATTATTATTATTATTATTATTATTATTATTATTATTATTATTATTATTATTATTATTATTTTAGTCTTTATAATTTCATTCAGCACTTTTTCAGCTTATTAATCAAACAGTCATACTTACTTATGACAGCTCATCAGCACTTCAAAAAAACTAAATCAAACAGCATCATTTATCAGCTCATCAGTCATAAGTTATCAGTCATAAATTATCAACACATATCAATAAGCTAAATCAAACGGGCCCTTAGTATTCCTCCGTCTCATTTAAAATTCATTTAAAATTACAAGAAAATCATCGTATATATGAATTAATAAGAAATAGCTAATATGAAAAAGAAAATAGAGTGGAAATATTAAGTAAATAGTTGTTGCAATTATGACAATTGAACCTCATTATTTTAAAAAAAATATTTTAGAATTTTGCAATTTTAAATGAAACACCTAAAATAATTTATTTTTTTATAATTTCAAATGTGACGCAGGAAATCGCAAAGTAAGTAATCAGTAGTACAAGGCGGAGGGGGAGGGAGTATTATTTTGGATAAAATTTGGATTTTTTTCTCAAATAATTCCACTTTAAAAATATAAATACCAAAATAACTAAAATAATGATGATGATGATTTCGTTGACTCTCCACCTATGACTTTTCACACGCCTGTATATTTCGGAAGTGGCTTTAGGGTTCCTTCATCATCCTCACGAGCGAATCTTCCACCCTTCTCTGATCCGGCAGCGACTTCATCTAGTGGGATACGTTTTACCCCTGCTCAACGGGAGAAGTTGATTAGAAAAGGGTCTCGGGAGCGGCATCCGACGAAAAAGTTCACCCCGACTGTCTATGACAGAAAGTATGATAGGAGAAATAAGTGAAACTATTTTTTATTTAGATGTAATAAAATTTTGTGTTATTAGTTGTTTTATTATGATTGTAAGAAATCATTTATGAATTTTCTGTATGATTTTTTAAGTTTTTATTCGAATGTTTGTTATATGGTTTTTTTAAGTGTTTGTACAGTTTAGTATATTTGTATATTGTTTTGAGACTATAGTACATATGTGCAGGTGTGTGTGTTATGATATATTGTACAGGTTTTACAGTTTGATATATTGGATTTTCTGTATACATGTGGGATTACAGCATTTTGCTGCTGCTGTGGGAGTCACTGTAAGTGAACTCGCTACACGGTGTAGTGTGAAGATATTCAGCGTCAGTTTCTGTTTTTCGGGAGCGTCCGCTCCCAAGGAGGGGGAGCGTCCGCTCCCAATAAGACCAATTACTTTTAAAGTTTATGTCTTTTAGGAGCGTCCGCTCCCAGGGAGGGGGAGCATCCGCTCCCCGTGTTTCCAGATTCACGTCTGTTTTAGTTTGAGTAGGATTGTGTTTCCTTATTGATTTAGGTTTCCTTTTTCCTGCAATCTTTTGTACTCATATATATATTTCCTCCTGGTGAGAAGAATAACGAGAAAAACTTTTATCCTAATTTAAATTCCTATATGGTATCAGAGCCTACTATGGTCGGAGAGATTGTGGCCGGCGGTGGTAATGGTTTGCCTCCTTCGGTATTGAAGATTGAATATAACTCTCGCTTCTACCTAGGTCCCCAAGATCGACCTGGTGATTTCATAACTCCTACTCGCTTCCGTGGTGATAACTATGATGATTGGGCTGGTGATATACAGACCGCTCTCGAGGCTAGACACAAATTTGGTTTCTTGGATGGATCTATTCCTTCCGTCGTTCCTCCTTGCACTGAGTCAGATTGGAATACCATCCATGCTATGTTGGTCTCATGGCTCATGAATACTATTGATCCCGAGGTTAAAAGCACTCTCTCCAAATATAGAGATGCTAGACGTTTATGGGAGTCCCTTAAATCTCGATATGCGTTGGTGGACGGACCTCGCATTCAACAACTGAAGATGTCAATCGCACGATGTGAGCAGACCAAGACCATGCCTGTGGCTGTGTATTTCGGCATGTTGACTGGATTGTGGGAATCACTGCATAATTATGAGCCACTTATAGATTGTTCTTGCTGCGACAATTGCACAGCCGGACAAAGACACGCGGCACGGAGGGCGACTAGCAAACTTCATGAATTTCTCATGGGTTTAAATTCTGAGTACTATGCCACTCTTCATACTAACCTCTTGTCTCAGGATCCCTCACCCACTCTGGATCGAGCTTATCAATTGGTAGCCCAGGCTGAACGAGTGCGTCTTGCTAAACCGGTTCTTGATGACCCTCCGGATGTTGTCGGCTTCTCCCTCAAAACTGGCAGTTCTCGTGGTCGTGACAAACCCGACAAATCTCATCATACATGTACTCACTGTCAGAAAAAGGGTCATGATGTTTCTTCTTGATTTGAGCTTTTCGGCTATCCAGAATGGTGGGGAGACAGTAGCAAAATGGGTTCTCGTGGTAGCAGCCGTCCCCAACAAGACCGAGGCAGAGGACCCACACGCACCAATTCAGTCGCCCAAGTCGGTGCTGCCCAAGTCGGTGCAGCTGCTACGGGCTCACTCCCCTCTGCCTCTTCATCTCTATTTACTGCAGAACAGTGGAATGCTTTAGCCGGACTAGTTGGTAACACTCGTATTCCGGATAATCGTCTTCACGGTACGTTTGATACATCTTCTTGGATCATAGATACGGGGGCGTCTAATCATGTGACCGGAAACGCTGCTTGTCTCTTTGATTCTTACTTTATACAAGCATGTCCTGTCAAGCTTCCTAACGGCGCTTCAGTTTTTGCTCATATAAAGGGATCTGTTCTCCTAACAGACACCTTGTTCTTCATCATGTTTTTTACATACCAAATTTAAACTGCAGTCTTCTTTCTGTTTCTCAATTATCTGATGATGTTCATTGCACTGTCCATTTTAATGCTTCTCTGTGTGCTATACAGGACCAGTCGAGGAACCTGATTGGAACGGGTGTTAGGCGGGATGGACTCTACTACTTTGGGGGGGCGCACCTTCTGCTTGTCACGTCTCAGTCAATAATGCATCTGCTTTGCTCGAGTTGTGGCATAACCGTATGGGGCATCCATCTGAAAATGTAGTGAAACTTCTTCCTCTGGTCTGTCATCTGTCTGGTAGTCTTCATCAACCTTGTGATGTTTGTTTTCGTGCAAAACATTCTTGAGATAGCTTTCCTATTAGTGAGTATAGGTCTACTAGAATTTTTGAGAAAGTTCACTGTGACTTGTGGGGTACTTACACTCATGTTTCCTCTTGTGGTGCACGTTATTTCTTGAATTTGGTAGACGATTACTCGCCTGCTGTTTGGATTTATTTGTTAGTTGATAAAATGGAAGTTTTTCGTATGTTTATGGCTTTTGTTGCAATGGTGGAACGGCAGTTTTCTCAATAAATCAAAATTTTTCAATCTGACAATGGCACCGAGTTTAACTGCTTGTTTGATTATTTTCTTTCTTCTAGCATTCTGTTTCAAACCTCTTGTGTTGGCACTCCTCAACAAAATGGGCGTGTCGAACGAAAACATCGTCATATTTTAAACATAGCTAGAGCCTTACGGTTTTAAGCCCATCTTCCCATTTATTTTTGGGGCGAAGCGGTCCTTACCGCTGTTCACTTGATCAATCGAACCCCTTCCCCCTTGTTAGATAATAAAACTCCTTACGATATCTTGTTTGGCAAAGCGCCCTTTTATGATTCACTTCGAGTGTTTGGTTCAATGTGTTATGCTCATAATCAACATGCTAAGGGTGACAAATTTGCTAGTCGTAGTCGTAAATGCATCTTTGTGGGCTATCCTCTTCGTAAAAAGGGGTGGAAGCTGTTTGATCTCGAGACCAAGAAATTCTTCGTCTCCCGTGATGTGAAATTATTTAAGACTGTGTTTCCATACAGCGATGCTACCACAGTTCCCCATGTCCCGGATTCTATTGATGTTCAGGCTGAAGAAGCTGCGTTTGGCAGGATAGATTTTCCTGTTGAAGAAGACTCCATTGCACCTTCTGTTGAACCTACTGCAGCCGAGCTCGTTACTTTACCCGATGAACAGGAAGAGGTTGCCCCTATTGTTCCTTCGACATCTACTGAGGCTACTTCTCCTTCTGCATCAACTTCGGTCCCTTCTGATGAATCTGGACCCGACACTCTAGTGAGGGGTTTGAGACAGAAAACTCCCTCAGTTCGTCTCCGCGATTAAGTTGCTCTCACTGCTTCTTCTTCGAGTCCATTCCCCGCCTCTCCGCTTTCAATCGGTTCCTCAGGTACTCCTTATCCTATAGCTCACTATATAAACTGTGATCGCTTTTCTGCAAAATATCGTACCTTTCTTGCAGCTATTACAGTGGCTGAAGAGCCGACATCCTTTCGCGAGGCCATAGCTCATGATGGCTGGAAACAGTCAATGCAAGAGGAAATTCGTGCCTTAGAAGATAATGGGACATGGTCTATGGTTTCCCTACCTCCTGGCAAACATGCCCTGGGATGTCAATGGGTCTATAAGATCAAATATAATTTTGATGGAGTGGTTGAACGGCTCAAGTCTCGGCTAGTTGTCCACGGCAATCATCAGAAAGAAGGTATCGACTATACATAAACTTTTGCTCCTGTGGTTAAAATGGTCACTGTTCGGGCTTTCCTTGCCATTTCTGCTTCCAAGAATTGGGAGTTACATCAGATGGACGTTCACAATGCCTTCTTGCATGGCGATTTAGCAGAGGAGGTTTATATGAAACTCCCTCCGGGCTTTGAGGCACCAAATACCAACATAGTGTGCCGTCTTCATAAGTCTCTTTATGGCCTGAAGCAAGCTCCTCGTTGTTGGTTTGCCAAGTTACTGACTTCCTTGAAGACTTATGGCTTCCTCCAGTCCTACTCCGACTACTCTCTGTTTACCTTCACAAAAGGTACGATCCAGATGAATGTGCTTGTGTATGTTGACGATCTCATTATAGCTGGGAACGATTCCGCTGCTTTACAGTCCTTCAAGAAGTACTTGTGTGAGTGCTTCAAAATGAAAGATCTCGGTTCCCTAAAATACTTTCTTGGCATTGAGGTTACTCGCAATCCTGATGGTCTGTTTTTGTGCCAACAAAAGTACACATTGGATATTATTTCTGAGGCCGAATTGCTAGGTGCAAAGCCCACTGGCTTCCCTATTGAACCAAACCATAAGCTTAGTGTTGCTACCGGTGCTCCCTTGGAAGATCTGGAACAGTATCGACGCCTTGTCGGACGTCTCATCTACTTGGCTGTCACCCGGCCGGACCTGGCATATTCGGTCCACATTCTATCTCAGTTCATGAATGATACTCGTTCAGAGCATTGGGAGGCTGCTTTACGGGTTGTTCGGTATCTCAAAGGCACTCTCGGCCAAGGCATCCTTCTGCGCGCTAACAACGATCTCACCCTCCAAGGATGGTGTGACTCGGACTGGGCTGCATGCCCTATCACTCGTCGTTCTCTAACCGGGTGGCTCGTTTTTCTCGGGCATTCCCCCATCTCTTGGAAAACTAAGAAACAACCTATTGTATCTCGATCTTCTGCTGAGGCTGAATACCGTGCCATGGCAGCTCTTACATGCGAGCTCAAATGGTTAAAGGGTTTGTTGTTGAGCCTGGGTATTCATCATCCCAAGGCTATTTCCATCTTTTGTGACAGTGAATCGGCTCTTCACATTGCCAAGAATCCTATTTATCACGAGCGGACGAAGCATATTGAGGTAGATTGTCACTTCGTCCGTGACGCTATCTCCAATGGCCTTATTGCTCCTTCTTATGTTCCTACGAAGACTCAGTTGGCTGACATATTTACTAAAGCTCTCGGGAAGCAACAGTTTGATATTTTACTTAGCAAGTTGGGCCTTCTTAACCCTCACGTTCCAACTTGAGGGAGGGTGTGAAGATATTCAGCGTCAGTTTCTGTTTTTTCGGGAGCGTCCGCTCCCAATAGGGCCAATTACGTTTTAAGTTTTTGTCTTTTAGAAGCGTCCGCTCCCAGGGAGGGGGAGCGTCCACTCCCCGTGTTTCCAGATTCACGTCTGTTTTAGTTTGAGTAGGATTGTGTTTCCTTATGGATTTAGGTTTCCTTTTTCCTGCAATCTTTTGTACTCATATATATATTTCCTCCTGGTGAGAAGAATAACGAAAAGAACTTTTATCCTAATTTAAATTCCTACATGTATGAAATAGCCCGGATCCGAGAAAGGCCTCGCGGCCCCGGCATCTGGCAGTCTTTCGCGTTGGAAGGTGTCTCGCCGTTTGTTTTCGCATTTGTAGAGTCGCCACGCCGTTTTTATTAAGCCCAAAACATTGAAAAAGGGCATCAGTTTAAAGATAATTTTAAACTGTTTTTGTGTGATGAGATTTTGAGTTCGGAGGTCAGATGACTCCCCGGGAAGAGAATATTAGAATATTAGAGCTCACCCGAGTAGCCTCATAAAACGAGTCTTTCGGATACCCCTAATATCCTTTAAATGTTGTGTGTGTGTGTGTGTGTGCTTTTAAAAATGCATGCTGTATCGGATGTCTACATTGTATGCTATGTATGGAAATGTATTGAAATAGTATAGGAAGGAAGCCTTACCAATGTTGGTTCGTGTCTGTCTTCCGCTTGGGAATAGTGTTCGAGGTCGAAGTAGCGTTCCGGTATGGATCGGGATTGCTTCGGGAGGGACCGGTTGTCTGCGGACAGAGTTTCGGCGTGAGTTGAGGTTGTAGGCTGCGTTCGGGCAGAGGTTCGGCGTGCGTGGGGATCGTCGGGATCACTCGGGCAGAGGTTCGGCGTGCGTTGTGGTGGCAGGAGTCACTCGGGCAGAGTTTCGGCGTGGTTTGGGATCGTCGGTTTGACTCGGAAAGAGCCGGGACACCGTGGAAAGACCAGGCAAGGCCTCGGAGTACCACGAGGGGCCTCAGAGTACCTCGAGAGTGCCTCGGGGCAGCTCGGGAGCGTCTCGGGAGCGCTCGGGGAGGCTTCGGAGCACCACAAGGGAGCTCGGAAGGCCTCGGAAGGATCCGAAAGGGGCCGGGAGTGCCTCGAGAGGACTTAGAGGGGAGGCCAGAAGGCCTAGGGAGGAAGAGAGAAGTGGGAGGTGTGTGAAAATGAGGAGGGGAAGCCCTCTATTTATAGTAAAAATTTCGGAGCAAAGAGGTCCGTACGGACCTTCTTGGTTATCCAGAATTTTGGATTTCCTCGATTTGAGGGAATCTGCAATGATGGAGAATATTCTGGAATGATGGTGTCCCCTGAGCAATAAGGTCCGTACGGACCATCTTGCATGCAAAGAGGTCCGTACGGACCAACTCTGCAGGGGAGTAATCATTTCTTCCGGGATTTGAGGGAATATTGTGGACTTTAAGGGTATTTAGTAATCATTGACACAAAGAGGTCCGTACGGACCTTAATTGCTACGATTTCTGAAAATTCCCGAAAGGTCCTTTTGTCCCTTTTTATCCCAGGAAGGCTCCTCCCTTGGTTTGGTTGGGGGTTTGAGAGGGTTTTGAGAGGTTTTTGAGTGAGAGAGGTCTACGAGGCTGCGTGGATGAGTCTGCGGTGTTTCCGTGTGTTTGAAAGGGGGTGATCCAGTTGGGGTACTTACGAAGCCCCTCGACGACGTCACTTATGAAAGAAGTGGGGTCGCCGATAAGATAAGGGTCCTAATCTGGATCGCGTCTTTGGGAGAGGAAGTGGCCAGTGAGGGTCAATGTGAGGACGTGGTGGTGTCCTTTTGTGTGACCGTTTAGGTCGATAGGCTGGACCTGTGATAGGATTCCTACGTATCCACAGCGGGAATCAAGCACAGTCGTAGTTCGGGTGTGGGGTGAGTGTTTTGTGAATGCGGGCGTGGTGGTGCCACAGGTGTCGTGTGACCGCCGAGGTCGGTGGTGAGGATGTGGTGGTGTCTGGGTGACCGCATGGGTCGATGGGTGGACCACTGTGATAGGATTCCTACGTATCACGGCGGGAATCAAGCACAGTCGTAGTTCGGAGGTCGTGAATTTGTGAGTGCGGGCGTGGTGGTGCCACTGAAGTGTTGTGTGACCGCCGAGGTCGGTGGTAGGGCGTGGTGGTGTCCTAAGATGTGGTGACCGCCGAGGTCAATTTGTGAGGACGTGGTGGTGTCTGGGATGGAAATTTTACGATTTTCCGAATCGGGTGGTTTAAGGCCTTCGGCTAGGGATAATGATTTGGGAGGTTTATACGGTCTTAGGACCGAGTGGTTTAAAGCCTTCCGGTGGAGGTAGAGTGAGGACCTGAATCGTCTTCGATTGCGGTTGGTGCCACGTTGGAGGACTTTGAATCGTCATCGGCGGCGGTTGGTGCCACTGGAGGACTTTGAATCGTCATCCAGCGGCGGTGGTGCCACGGCCCGGAGGACTTTGAATCGTCATCCGGCGGCGGTTGGTGCCTGGCCCGGGAGGACTTTGAATCGTCATCTGGCGGCGGTTGATGTGATGCGCGAGGACTTTGAATCGTCTTCTAGCGCGGTTTGATGTAATGCGCGAGGACTTTGAATCGTCTTCTAGCCGCAGTTTGATGTAATGCGCGAGACTTTGAATCGTCTTCTAGCCGCTTGATTTGATGTAATGCGCGAGACTTTGAATCGTCTTCGATTGCGGTTGGTGCCACGGAGGACTTTGAATCGTCATCTGGCGGCGGTTGGTGCCACGCTGGAGGACTTTGAATCGTCATCTGGCGGCGGTTGGTGCCACGCTGGAGGACTTTGAATCGTCATCTGGCGGCGGTTGATGTGATGCGCGAGGACTTTGAATCGTCTTCTAGCCGCAGTTTGATGTAATGCGCGAGGACTTTGAATCGTCTTTTGATTGCGGTTGGTGCCACGCTGGAGGACTTTGAATCGTCATCGCGGCGGTTGGTGCCCAGGCGGAGGACTTTGAATCGTCATCTGGCGGCGGTTGATGTGATGCGCGAGGACTTTGAATCGTCTTCTAGCCGCAGTTTGATGTAATGCGCGAGGACTTTGAATCGTCTTCTAGCCGCAGTTTGATGTAATGCGCGAGGACTTTGAATCGTCTTCTAGCCGCAGTTTGATGTAATGCGCGAGGACTTTGAATCGTCTTCTAGCCGCAGTTGGGGATGTAATGCGCGAGGACTTTGAATCGTCTTCTAGCCGCAGTTTGATGTAATGCGCGAGGACTTTGAATCGTCTTCTAGCCGCATTTGTGGAGGCGTGGCTGCCTTGTGCTTCGAGAGGCGTAGATGCCTTTGCGTTTTTGCATGTTGAGTAGAAGGTTGGACTTACGATGACTGCCGGTGCTTGCACTGCCGTTGAAGTGGGCATTTTGGAGGCGCTTCGTGCCTTGGGACTTGTACTCGGAGGTGTTGGCTCCTTCTTGTGCTTGTTTTGCCGTTGAGTGGGCAAGGATGATGGCCGTCTTTGAGGATATGCGATCTTGTATGACTTCCCTTTCGACTTGTTGGGGAGGAGCTCGGGCTTGCTTTGATGGCCGTTGCTTGCGCTGCCGTTGAAGTGGGCGAAGTTCGGGCTTACATCGGCTAGGTGCTTGAATTGCTTGGGGATGCGCTGACCACTGTAGGGGCCACTTTTTACATTGGGAAGATGACTTCGGACCTCCTTTGAGGGCCAGTGGTTGAGTTGTCGTTGAGCGTTTGGATTGCCGTTGGAGTGGGCGGTGGTTGGATTGCCGTTGAGCGTTTGGAGGCGTCTTGTGCCTTGATATTCGTGCTGGGAGGTGTTGGCTCCTTCTTGCATTGCCGTCGGGTGTTTTGGATTGCCGTTGGAGTGGGCGGTGGTTGGATTGCCGTTGAGCGTTTGGATTGCCGTTGGAGTGGGCGGTGGTTGGATTGCCGTTGAGCGTTTGGAGGCGTCTTGTGCCTTGATATTCGTGCTGGGAGGTGTTGGCTCCTTCTTGAATTGCCGTTGAGCGGGCGGTGGTTGAATTGCCGTTGGAGTGGGCGAGGACCGGTCTTACGCTGATGGCCGGGGATTGAATTGCCGTTGAAGTGGGCGAGGACCGGTCTTACGCTGATGGCCGGGGATTGAGTTGCCGTTGAAGTGGGCGAGGACCGGTCTTACGTTGATGGCCGGTGGTTGAATTGCCGTTGAAGTGGGCGAGGACCGGTCTTACGCTTGACGGCCGGTGGTTGAATTGCCGTTGGAGTGGGCGAGGACCGGTCTTACGCTGATGGCCGGGGATTGAGTTGCCGTTGAAGTGGGCGAGGACCGGTCTTACGTTGATGGCCGGTGGTTGAATTGCCGTTGAAGTGGGCGAGGACCGGTCTTACGCTTGACGGCCGGTGGTTGAATTGCCGTTGAAGTGGGCGAGGACCGGTCTTACGCTGATGGCCGGGGATTGAATTGAAGGGTTAGGGACCATTCTGCACTTGGATTTGCTGGAAAAGGCCTTAGGACGACGGGGGCAAAGATTATAAGGGCGGGGAAAGTAATTTGGCCACCCACTTGCAAAGAGGTCCGTACGGACCCGGCTGGATGCTGAGAGGTCATACGGACCACCTTTGTTTTACGGTTCCAGGTTTTGACCAGGCTTAAATACCGAGGCTCCCAGCTTCTTCTTCCTCATTTCCGGTTCGTGAACCGGGCGAGAGAGAGAGAGAGAAATCCTCCATTTTTACACCAAATTCTTCCATTTTTCGCTTGAATCGCTTACTTGATGGCGGAGGGATCTCGAAGGAGTCGTCGTCAGCGCTTGATCAAGAAGTGGTCGAGCAACGGATGGAGCTTCAAAGAAATTGGACCTCGTTTGTTCCATCTTCGAAGAACCCGGATGTCTTGTATCCGAATCCGGAGGTGCACAATCGTCGCTCTATGAACGTCGGGGAGGTAAGAAATCTGTTCCGTTTTGATTCCCTGCTCGAATTTTTGAATGCTAGAACTAGGTTTTAGTTTTTCGCATTTTTGAATTTTTTGTTATTATTTTATGCCTTTTTTGTGAAATTCTTGATGAATTGTTGAAAATAGACATGTAAAAATTGTGGGTATGTGTATTTTGTGCAGAAATGTGTAGATTAGCTCTTATTTGTGAAAATAAAGTGCCTATCTAGTGAATTGCATGCTTTGGTGTTTTGTACCTAATGCTATTTATGTATGTACATTGTGAGAAAAATTATCGTGTAGTGATAATTTTTGTGAAAATATGTGACATGTGCCGTGTTTTGTGACGGGTTTTGTCTGAAAGTGTGTGCCGTGTAGGGACGGATTTTTTTTTTTTTTGTGTTATGCATATGTGTCGTGCCGTGTTTTTGGGTGACGGACTCTGTGGGGAAAATATGTGCAATATGTGCCGTGTTGGGACGGATTTTCTTTTGAAAATGTGTCGTGTAGGGTTTAATCCCCCCCCTTTTTTTTCTTTTGAGAAAATGTGTACAGTGTGTGCCGTGTTTTGTGACGGACTGCAAGGGAAAAATTATATGCATGATATATGTGAAAATTATGTGCATTGTGTGCCGTGTTTTGTGACGGGTTACATGGAAAAATTATATGTATAATGTATGTGAAAATTATGTGCAATATGTGCCGTGTTTTGTGACGGGTTACATGGAAAAATTATATGTATGTGAAAATTATGTGCAATATGTGCCGTGTTTTGTGACGGGTTACATGGAAAAATTATATGTATGTGAAAATTATGTGCAATATGTGCCGTGTTTTGTGACGGGTTACATGGAAAAATTATATGTCTGTGAAAATTATGTGCAATATGTGCCGTGTTTTGTGACGGGTTACATGGAAAAAGTATATGTATGTGAAAATTATGTGCAGTATGTGCAGGTGTTTTGTGACAGGTTATATGTGCCTTTATATTAAATCTTGTGATTGACGTACCTTTCTTTGTGTTTACTGCGGGATGCGGGGCTTATGGCGGGAAGGCCGAGAGGATGAAGACTTCGGGGATCGCTCGAGGCATTTGTGGAAGCTATGGCGGCGGATGCCGAATATTTCCGTGGACGGTAGGCCGAGTCCCGGAGGCTGGTTTATGCTTACGGCCTAGGTGTGTTCGTTGAGAACTGTTTGGAGTGTCGACACGAGGAAGAACAAGAGTGTCTTCACTGGGTTTATCAAGTATTGGTGGGATACCACCCACACCTTCCACACAGTGGGCGAGGTAGACGGTGACGCCCAGATTTTGCTTTGCTATTCTGGGCTCTCCTTGAAAGGGGAGCTGTGAGGTGGAGAGACATGATAGGCGATGATGTGTTGGCCGAGCTGCTTGGGCTTTGAGCCTCGTCCTCGCGAGGGGCACAGGGATGCTTTGTACGGCGACGTGGAGATGAGGATCACGGCCGGTATTGGGGCCTACATCCGAGTGCAGGCCGGGTGGCAACGGAGCGGTTGGCGCGCTCCTTCTTGTGGTATGCAGCTGTCAGAGACTACTGTTCTCGAACCACGCGACCGCGGCTCCCTTCGCTTTGTTGGAGAGCTTGATTGACACTGGATAGGGTGCACGACATTGCTTGGGGCGAGCGAGGCTTGGGTGAGCTCTATTTCTCCTTGGACCGGTTTAGCGGGGGTGGCTTGATTCGTTGGCTGTTTTGACTTTGCTCACGGAGGTATGAGTTTATTCTTTGTTTTTGATTTAGCAACTTGTCTTTTCTCCGTTGTCTTTTGCTGAGCTTTCTCTGTTTTTGTCACAGTGTGGTTTTATGAGGTTTTCCGGTGCTTCCCGTGGGATAGAGATCAGGGGCTGTTCTTTGCGTACCTGCTTTATCTTTGGGATGGGCTCGTACGGCGAGGAAGAGGAGGACCCGGGGAAGCTCACCATCGCCTACGGGGATGTGCGGGAGCGTACGGGGGAGAGAGATAGCCGTGAGGGGTTTGTCTTGTTCCCGTGGACTCGGTATGAGGGAGATGAGTTTGAGGGCTCCAGAGGTGACGGCGCGGCGGAAGATGCTTTGCGGGGCTTGACTTGTGATGTCATGTATGCGGGAGAGCGGGTCTTACGCGGCATGGCCCCGGTGTGCTTCCCGTGGCTCCGAGGGACCCTCCCTTTGGGATGCTTGACTCCGGGATATGGATGTGCTTGACTTCGAGAGGTACCTTGGCGGTGTCGGTGCCTTGAGGAGTTCATTTTATACGGAGAGGAGTACGGGGCCTTCGTGAGGAGGAAGGCGAGGGACGCCGCCAGTCTTTGGCGCGGAGAGAGAGGCAGCCGCGAGCTCCCCAGAGGTTCCGATGCGGGACCGGATTTCACGTGCGTCCGCGGGGACGGATCGAGAGGAGGGTGTGCATGCCCGTTCGGAGCTTGAGCTCTGCTTGCATCTGCAGTGGATCCCAGACGGATCGGTGAGTGTCTTGACTCTTTTCCATCTTGGCATCTTTTACGCATTTTCTCTTTTTGTTGTTGAGTATAAGCGTATTTGATGAGCGTTTCCTTGGCTTCTTGTTGGTGCGGGTCCCGAGAGAGCCTACGATATCTTGACTCGCCGTTACGTGGCGATGCGCTCCTTTGCTAAGAAGATGGCGTCGAAGATGTCTGCGGGTCTTCGCGTCGTGTGCCGGCGTACGAGCCTATGCCTTCGAGGCATTACGTGGATGTTCCTCACTTTAAGCCGGCCGGAGCCGCAGCGGGAGAGGGCCTTTGAGGGGCGGCATAGCATGGATGCCGGACGTCTTCGGAGCTGCAGGGCCTTCGAGGAGCGGCCCTTTTATCGATTCATGCCCTCGCATGGCGCAGAGTGAGGGTTCCTCGAGCCTTCTTTCTTCGATCCTTTCGCCGGATTTGATCCTTCGAGTACTTTTCGTGGGAGCCTCCGTGGGTGCTCGGTATTAGGCAGCGAGGATGTGACGGGCGAGTTATTTGGGATGCCCGACTTTTCTTTGGAGGACCTCGGTGAGGATGATGATGTTGAGGATTCGATTAGTATTCATTTGCTTTCCCTCTTTTCATATCCCTCTTTTTTTTTTGTTTAGCAACGAGACATTTTGGGTACACCTGTAATAAAACACATGTATTTGCATAGCAAAACAGTATTTTATTTTAAGATGTAATGTCATTTTTGTGATTCAGGATTTGTCCTAGAAATTGTTGCTATTATTATTTTTATTTTTGTACATGCCACGTGGTAGAGTGCATTTGTGGGTAGTGTTGGTTTGCGGGAATGGCTTTGGCGGTGTTTGGCGATTTGGAGCAAGGTTTCTTTGAGGACAGTGGTTTTATGCTTGTTTGAGGAAATGGGTTACAGTGTGAGCGTGAAGCTTGCGAGACTTTCTTCGTACTTCGTTGGAAGAAGTGCAGGGCATGATCCTTGATTCGGGTCATATTGACATTTCTGAGCTGCCGGAGCGGTTCATGGTTGATGATGAGAGTGACGTCTCTTGGGATGTATTTGCTTTGTGCATGATAGCGACGCTTTTTCTGGTCCGTTCCCTCGGCATTTGTGATGGCGCTTTGCTAGATGTGGTAGGGCACGGCAGAGCCGGAGAGGATATTGTCCCGTTGGTGCCGGGGGAGACTCTTCGTAGGTATCGGCAGGTCGCGTGCGGGGATCGTTTTATGAGGAAGCCCCGCTTTGCTCACCTTGTGGCTGCGAGAGAGACTCCAGGCCATGCCCGAGGCTCCGACGTCGTTTAGCCCGTGGTCATTTGCTCAGCGACCTCTTGTGTTGGATATGGATCGGGATCCGCTGGAGAGATGGATGGCACGGCTTGGTACGCATCGATTCGCTGGTGGATTCCTTTGGAGGATTGAGGATGAGGAGGAGGGTCTTGCGGGAAGGGTCTGCGTTGTCAAAGTTCCGGGTTTGTCTTGGTCCTCCTTCTATATTCCGTCGCTTGTTTCCGACGGTTTAGGATGAAGCGAGGAGCCTTTGTTGGTGGGATGACCTTGCTGATTGCGAAGTAGTTCCTCTTTGTATGGCGGCTCAGGTGCCTTCTTGTATTGTCGAGGTATGGAAGTATTCCGCTTTCCCTCTGTGGTACTCCTTAGACGTCGGGGAGCGTTGTATTGACGACTCGGTATCTGGCTTTGGTATGAGGCGGCATGTTGGGCAGTCCCACGTGGTCTTGGAGCGCAGGCGTGCATCACTTCTTGGACCCGGTTGCCGTAGTAGCTATTGCCTTAGGAGTTCCGAAGCACTGGTCGACCCTTTGGATGTGACGGGAGACACTTTGTTTGACTACGAGACTAGAGTTGACCGACGACGGGAGAGGTCCTCTTTACGAGACTCGCGGGGAGGAGATCCGAGCCGAAGCACGGGCGAATGAAGCCACGAGAGCTCTGGTTGTTTGACTCTACGGGGAGGACCCCCGATCTCTCGGACCGAGAGACGCAGAGTTGGTTCACGTGGAGCGAAAGAAGACTCGCCGGGGACGAGGGAAGAAAGGGAAGAATGGCGAGGGGACAAGCGCAGATGGCGCGGAATGACCTCCTAGGTATCCATTCATTGCATTGCAAACACATTATTAGTTAAATGTATTAAGCTGTCTTTTAGCATGTTGTGAACTTGAGAGTAGACCGTGCTTGAACTCATCAAGAAATGTTGTAACCGTTAGTGATTTGTGATTTACTTTTAAAGCTTTGTCGAGACGCAAGAATCTTTTGTTTGCCTTTGCTTACATTTGTGCGCTTTGTCGGCGTCCATCTTTGGGCTTTTACTGTTGCATCTAACGGGACCCAGCCTTGATGCAGGCCACAGCAGCAATCCCCTTTGCATGAGGCTTTGTGCTTGGCTGAGAGGTTGAATGCTCCCTTGACAAGTCGTTTTGACGGTCTTTTTCGTAGCTTCCTTGCCTCTTGTTGGCGTCGGGCTCTTGACCTCAATTTCGCAGCTTCTGCTTGAGCTTCTTTTATTTGTTTTTTTTTGTGAGCCCTTGCTCGAGCTCTTTTTTTTTGTGAGCCCTTGCTCGAGCTCTTTTTTTTTTTTTTTGAAGCGCGTGAGGGCGAAGACAAGCCTCTGGCTTGGAAGCAAACATGAGTCGATCGTTTGATCTTGAGTGACCCTCGGATGTCCTTTGATGTTGCCGCCGTCGTTTGACTTGGTCAAGGTGACTGCTGGGGCGTGTTTCTTGAAAAGTGCGTAGCTTGATGGAGGTCTTGATTGACATTCAAACTTTTGACTTTTTGTGTATTTTTAGACCGGACCAATTAAGGTTGCCTACGTTCCCCCGGACTAGAGGGCTCAGGTCTGCGTAGTTCGACACTACATGGAGTGCCAAGAGATGCACAGCTGTTCTTCTTTAGGCGAAGTATCTGCGAAGTTTGCTTCCGTTGACTGGATTCATGAAGGGATTGCCGTCTAGGTCCGTCAGCTTCATGGCGCCTCCGGAGAAGATCTTTTGAACCACGAAAGGGCCGATCCGTGTGGGTTCCCATTTTCCCAGTGGGTTGGTTCGAGTGGGAGGCTTTTCTTTGAGTACAAGGTCACCTTCCACGATGTCTCGGGATTTGACTTTCTTGTCGAAAGCTCTAGCCATCCCGCTTTGATAGGCTCGGACGTGTTCCATGGCCTTTAGTCGTCGCTCGTCTAGCAGAGCCACTTCGTCATGTCGGCTTCGGAGCCATTCGACTTCGTTGCTGTCATTTTCCAGTAGCACTCGGAGTGAGGAATTTCCAGCTCGATGGGAAGGGCTGCTTCCATCCCGTATGTCGGGGCAAATGGGGTTTCTCCCGTGGCCGTTCTGCACCGATGTGCGGTAGCCCCAAAGTGCAAGGTGCAGCTTCTCGGGCCAATCTCGTCCTCGGGTGGTCATTTTTCGGATGATCCGTTCGAGGGTTTTGTTTACTGCTTCCACGGCGCCGTTTGTTTGTGGCCGGTAGGGAGAAGATTTGTGGCGTGTGATCTTGAATTCGGCCAGCGGTGCAGTCAAATTCCCCTTCGAAGTTTGAACCGTTATACGATATGACCTCATTTGGGATGCCGTATCGGCAGATGATGTTTTCCTTGAGGAAATGCGCGACCTTCTTGGAGGTGAGTACCTTGTAGGACTTGGCTTCGACCCATTTGGTGAAGTAGTCGATGGCTACTAAGATGAACTCGTGACCGTTGCTGCCTGGCGGAGCGATTTTCCCGATGACGTCAATTCCCCAAGTGGCAAAGGGCCAAGGTGTAGTCATGCAGTAGAGATCGTGGGGCGGTAGATGATTGAGGTTGGAGAACCGTTGGCACTTGTCGCAGCTTCGGACAAAGTGGATGCAATCTGCCTCCATGGAGATCCAGTAGTAGCCCATCCTGAGAATGATTTGCATCAGGGCTCTGGCATTCATGTGGGGACCGCAAGCCCCGTTGTGGACTTCGTTCATGAACTTGCTTGCTTCTTCTTGGCTGACGCAGCGTAGGAGTGGCCCGTGGTAGCGTTTCTTGTATAACATGTCCCCGAGGATGACGAAGTGAGAGGCAAGGCGTTTTAGGGCCATGATGCTCTTGGTTTTGACCCCTTCTGTGTGTGGGTCTTCCTTGTTCATGAAGGCAGTTTCCCCGTTCTTGAGGTATTGGAAGATCTGGTTGTACCATGGCTCATTGACGGGCTTAGGTTCTGGTTCGATCTCACAACAGTAGGCAGGAATTTCCTTTCGTCCGACTTTGAAGGGTTTGATTGCTTTTCCTTCAGGGATTTCCACAAGGGAGGCCAAGGTGGCTAAGGCATCTGCAAACCTGTTTCGGTCTCTTGGCAAGTAATGGAAGGTGACCTCTTCGAATTGTGTGATGAGGTCCTCTATGCAGGCATGGTATTTTTGCAAGCCCGGGTCTATGGTTTTCCACTTGTTGGAGACTTGGTTGATGATCAAGGCTGAGTCCCCATAAACTTCGAGTTTCTGGACATTCCTCTCGAGTGCGGCTTGTAGTCCAGCAGCGCAGGCTTCATATTCGGCGGCATTGTTGGTTACCTCGAAATTGAGCTTTATAGCAATTGGGGTGTGCTCGTCCTTGGGATCCACCAAGAGCATACCGATGCCGTTTCCCTTTTGGTTGGCCGCTCCGTCAAAGAACAGTTGCCATCGGTTTTCGCCTTCGATTGCGAAGATTCCCTCGTCTGGAAATTGTGGTTCGGGGCCTCGAGCCTCGTCGGTTGGGAAATCGCCGGTTGTTCAGCCATGGCCCGTCCCTTGATTGACTTTTGGTTTACGTATTTGATGTCAAATTCCGCCAGGAAGAAAGACCATTTGGCGAGCCTCATTGACAGAGATGGTTTGTCGAAGAGGTACTTGACTGGGTCCATTTTGGAAACCAAGTGTACTGTGTGCGACTGCATGTAGTGCCGTAGTTTCCCGACAACCCATACCAGAGCTGCGCAGGTTTTCTCGAGGGGCCGAGTAATTGAGTTCGCTGCCTTGAAACTTTCGACTGACGAAGTAGATGGCGTTTTCGACCCGTGACTCCTTCTTTTCTTGACAGAGCATGGCTCCAACTGCGGTGTCGGTCACAGTTAGGTATAGCAACAGTGGCTTTTCCTCGTGGGGAGGACAGAGAATCGGAGGACTCACAAGGTATGCTTTTATTTTTTCAAAGGCATCTTGGCATTCTGAGTTCCATTCGATGTCGGCGTTCTTCTTCATCAGCTTGAAGATTGGCTCGCACATGGAGGTCAATTGGTTGACGAAGCGGCTGATATATTGCAGGCGGCCCATGAAGCTTTTCACCTCTGTCTGAGTTTGCGGTGGTTTCATTTCGATGATAGCCTTGATCTTTTGAGGATCCACCTCGATGCCTCTCTCGGTGACCATGTATCCCAAAACCTTGCCTCGGCTAACCCCAAATGTGCATTTGGCAGGGTTAAGCCTCATTGAGTGTTTTCGGAGGCGATTGAAGAATTTTCTCAGGTCTGTGAGGTGTTGTCCGTCTGATCCTTTTGAGTGAACGATCATGTCATCGACGTACACTTCGATCTCTTTGTGGATCATATCGTGGAAGAGGGCGGTTGCTGCCCGTTGGTAGGTAGCCCCAGCGTTCTTTAGTCCGAACGGCATTACTGTGTAGCAGTAGGTTCCCCAGGGGGTTGTGAAAGCTGTCTTTTCTTGGTCTTCTTCGGCCATCTTGATCTGATTGTAACCGGCAAAACCGTCCACGAAGGACTTGACTTCGAAATTGGCTGTAGTGTCTACCAACATGTCGATGTTGGGTAGCGGAAAATCGTCCTTGGGACTTGCTTTGTTGAGATCTCGGAAGTCCACGCAACAGCGTACTTTTCCATTGGCCTTGGTGACCGTGACGATATTGGAGAGCCATGTGGGGTACTCGATCACCCTGATGAAGCCGACGCGAAGCATTTTTTCGATCTCCTCTTTGACTTGTAAAGACCATTCTGGCTTGATTCGGCGTAGCTTTTGCTTGATGGGCTTAGCCTCGGGATTCAAAGGGATCCGGTGCTCTACAATGTTAGGATCTAATCCGGGCATGTCTCGGTAAGACCAAGCGAACACGTCCACGAACTCTTTGAGCAGTGTAGTCAATGCGTCTTGCTCTGTGCCGGTGAAGAAACTTCCGATTTGCGTCTCTTTTGGCTCTTCAGCAATTCCCAAATTCACTTTGGTTAAAACCTCCTCGGCAGCTTGGGCCCGGTTTTTCTCTCGTTTGACAACATGCTTAAAGATGTGCTTAATGTATTGTTCGTTTAATGTGTCTGCTTCTTTATCAAGTGAATCGTTATTAACTGTTTGTGTGTTAGTTAATTTATCAGTTGTTAAAGATGCAATGAGAGGATACTCGGAAAGATCGAAGCATTCATTAAGAGCATACGGGAGTACATTATTGGCAATGAGTTCGTAATCTTCTGGCGTGAGGCCATCAGATGACTCGAGAGACTCAAATTCAAAGCTAATGGACTCAGGATGAGTTTTGACACTAGACTCTAGGACTCGAGGGGTCAGACCAAGTTGTTCGATCATGTCCTTTTTGCTGGCAGTGGGTCCGGAGAAGGTGGCCCAGTTATTGAGTGGCCATGAGCTTGATAGGAGATGGGGCTTGAAAGGCTTTATGTCACCGTTCCCGATCATTGCTATCACAGAGTTATCAGAAACAAAATCGATTAGATCCGGCATCTCGATTTCTTCTTTGAAGAGCAGGTGTAGCAGTGGTTCGTCCCAAGCATCGTCTGCGGAGTCTCTTGCTTTGGTCTTGGGCATTACTAGCTCGAATGCAGACTCGTCCCGCTTGTTGAAGGCAGGAGTGTTGACAGAGAGTTTTTCGAGTTCTTCTGCCAAAGAGGGGGTTTTCTTGAACCAAAATTCGCTGTGAATAGTGGTGGTTGTGGATCCCGGCAGGGGCGGTGTGTCGAGGAATGCTCTTCGGACAGGATTTGGCTTGAGGCCTCTGAATCTTGCCAGGTTCTGCTGGAGCTTGTCCATGGTTGTCGGCCAGCTTTGTTTGGCGCTGATTAACTCTGTTCCCTTTTCTGGATCTTCTTCCAAGTTGCCGGCCTTCCTTGTGAAGTACTTGGTCATGTCGAAGCTGTAAGGACGAAGATCGGAGATTGCGTGCAAGCCTCTTTTGTTATCTGTGGAGCGTTTTCGTGCAGCTCGCTTGTCCTCCGCAATGTGTTCGGGAGTAGGAGAGTATCCCAGGCCGTGCAGGGTATTCTGTTCTTTGACATTGATGATCTGTTGAGTGCCCTGATGGCGTTTTCCCAAACCGAGCCCCGGGATGTAGTTCATGTGCTTCATCATTTTCATCGGGGGAGGGATCTTGTCCCAAATCAAAGGCAGGTCTATGTGGCACACTTGGGCCTTTGGACTTTCGATGGTGAACCCTGTGAGCATCATGCCGTCATCATCGTATTTGATCTCTAAAACCGGGACGCCGTTGGTATCGGTCCTTTCAGTGACTATGCTGTCGCCGTAGATGATGGTCAGATCTGTTCCTTGGACGAACTTTACGCACTGATGGAGAGTGGATGCCACCCCATTGATCTGGTGTAGCCAAGGGCGCCCCAAAATGGCAGTGAATGTGATCGGGATGTCAATGACTTGGAAATCCGTTGGGACCATTTGTTTTCCAAACCAAAGGTTTAAGGTGGCTATTCCCAAGACTGGGCGGGATGTTGAGTCGTATGCCTTGATTGCCTGAGTCGAGGGTTTTAGATCAGTTGCTTTGATCCCTAGCAAATCCATCATTTTGGCTGGAAGGACGTTCATGGATGATCCCCCATCTACCAACACCCGAGGGAGACGGCGCTCGTCCAGTTGAACTGTTATGTAGAGAGGCTCGTTGTGGTCAGCCCCAAATTTTGGAAGATCGAGCTCTGTGAAGGTGATGATATTCTTTGTAATTGACGTTGCCAATCATCTGAACCTGCTTCATCGGGTGTCACTGTGATGGGAACCATGGTGCAGGCCAGGCTTTCTTCCAACTTGAGCTTGTGCGGGTAAGATGAAGGGAGTAAGGACCAGAGTGAGATGTTAGCTTTGAGTGCGCTTGAGGTGTGTCAAGACGGGATCTTCAACCTTTGGGTCCAAGGTTTCGGCTTCTTTGGCGTAGGGCCCCTTTTCAATTCGTGGCTCGGTATGGCCGGCCTTTTGTGCGTCCGTGGAGGATTCAGGATTTGGCCAGGAACGATGTCGAACATTCACCTCCCGAGACTTGTGGTTTTGCTTGTCTCTCCCGTTTACGGAGTGGGAGGAGCTGATTGGCGTAAGGCCGGCTGCGCATTTCAATTCGTTATTTGTCATGGCTTTTCTTGAAGCATCAATAGTGGCTTTGAGATCTTCCCAAGACGGGGTTGGATTATACGGACCTTCGGGCCTTCGGTGGCGGTGCGAAGCTTCGTCCCACTGATCATGGAGCAGACATTGCCATGGCCTTGTGCGAGAACTAGGGCTGGGGAGATTTCTTTGGAGTAGATGACATAGTAGTCAAACTTTCTGAGGGTTCTCCGAGGGTTAGACGTGGGATCACCGGATTCATACCTCTTTTTCGGTTTTGTTGAGAAGATAGCTTCTTCTTTCGTCGAGGACGGCCCTCGTTCATTGCATCCTGGAATTCCATTTCCAGGACAAGCCTTCTGTCCCTTGGCGTCCCACGAGATGTGTTCGTTGTTCGGCGGTGAGTACGGGACCTCGGGGAGGCTGGATGGGCGAGGCTTTCCTCTGGAAGCTCTTGTGGTCTTGCGTCATAACCGCATGGCTCGTACGAGGGTAACGGGTTGACTTACGGGAGACAATGAGAGATGTTAGAGAGGCTGTAGGAGCTTGATCGTGGCTTAGGAAGCCCCAGGTAGTTGGGTAGCTAAGGTTCCGAAGTGGTGCATGGCACCTTCGATCCGAGCTTGTTGCTCACCTTGGCGTTTCTCAATAGCCATGAGGACTCCGCCAAACTTCTTCCAATGTTGGGAAATTTCTTGGGGGTAAGGTCCGTTCTCATCGTTGTTATCCAATTGACTTGGCCATGGGAATTGACGGTATCTGGTGACGAGAGGTGGGTAGGACCTTCTTGTTTGACCGGGAGACGGTTTCCTGGGTACTCTCGACCACTCTGTTAGGCAATGGAGGGTGATGGGCAAGGTTTAGACACGGGAATGGCCTAACGGGATAAAAGGGGAAAGCTCACGTGGCATGCGATTTCCGTTTCTTTTATTTTTGATTTTTTTGTTGTTTTAATTTACTTAAAACATGTTTTCTCAGAATCCTAGGTAGGTTGGAAAAGATTGCTCTTCTTTTCGCAACTATGCTAGATCTGGGTCGATGGAGACCATACGTGCGGCTATAAGCCCCTCGTTTTGCACTGTATTTCGACATCCCGGGGTGGACGGCCCGGGCGAGGTCCTATAGTGCAAGCGGTTTCCACCGGCCTAAAGAAAAATCGAACCTAAGGACCGATCTGTCATGTTCGTTTTGATGCGTTAGCCATGTGAATAGTGAACCGAGCCGGCCACTGAGTCAAGACCGGGTCAAGAGTTCGGCATGACCTCTCTTTACCTTGCTTGCGCAAGGGATCTGTGGACGTTAGGCGTTGGGCCGGGTCATATCGTCATGGTGACGTATCAAAGGCGTGATGACATGGTGTCATGCAAGCATAGATGTATATCAGGACGGAACATCGTGCAGGTGTAGCTTCGGAAATCAAGATCGAGTCAAGATTTTAGCATGACCTTTCATCGCTTTGCTTGCGCAAGGATCTTGAGTTCCGAGCCTTGACTCGAGAAAATGGCCGGCATGGTATATGTATCCAGATCGTATGACACGGGTGGGTAAAAACCAGCCGAGTGCGGGACGAGTGTGACTCAAGACTCGAAACGTGCGGGGTTGACGCTTGGCTAGGATGGGATGTTTGGAATGATCCCGTGCGCGCCCGAAGGCCTAGGAAGACCAAACGGGATCGCAACCGAGACCACTCCGGGTTAAGGGTTGTAGTGTGCGGTGTATCCAGGCGGCGGTGCGCATGGTGTGCGGTGTAACCGAGCGGCGGTGTGAGTAGAGTCTTGCGGTGTAACCGAGGCGGCGGTGCGCGTAGTGTGCGGTCTCTAAAATTCTTTTACGAGTAAAACAGGGAGTTTTTGAAGAATTTTAAATGTATGCTTGCGAGATGTATATTGATGCATTTTTTTTTTTGTATTTTTATTTTTTTTTGTAAAAATAAAAAATGAAGCACGTGCACACACACACAACAGTTAAAGAAAGGGGTAAAATGAAAGTTTGACCCTCATCATCGTTTTAAAAATCTTTTGTTTTGTTTAAAAGTTTTTAAAACAAAATATCCTCAATGAGTCGCTTAAGAAATAGCCCGGATCAGAAAGGCCTCGCGGCCCCGGCATCTGGCGATCTTTCGCGTTGGAGGTGTCTCGCCGTTTGTTTTCGCATTTCGTAGAGTCGCCACGCCGTTTTTATTAAGCCCCAAGAAACATTGAAAAAGGGCATCGGTTTAAAGATAATTTTAAAGCCGTTTTTGTGTGATGAGATTTTGAGTTCGGAGGTCAGATGACTCCCCGGGAAGAGAATATTAGAATATTAGAGCTCACCCGAGTAGCCTCGTAAAACGAGTCTTTCGGATACCCCTAATATCCTTTAAATGTTGTGTGTGTGTGTGCTTTTAAAAATGCATGCTGTATCGGATGTCTACATTGTATGCTATGTATGGAAATGTATTGAAATAGTATAGGAAGGAAGCCTTACCAATGTTGGTTCGTGTCTGTCTTCCGCTTGGAAATAGTGTTCGAGGTCGAAGTAGCGTTCCGGTATGGATCGGGATTGCTTCGGGAGGGACCGGTTGTCTGCGGACAGAGTTTCGGCATGAGTTGAGGTTGTAGGCTGCGTTCGGGCGAAGGTTCGGCGTGCGTGGGGATCGTCGGGATCACTCGGGCGAGGTTCTACAGGCGTGCGTTGTGGTGGCGTGAGTCAGCTCGGGCGAGTTTCGGCGTGGTTTGGGTTCGTCGGTTTGACTCGGAAAGAGCCGGGACACCGTGGAAAGACCGAGCAAGGCCTCGGAGTACCACGAGGGGCCTCGGAGTACCTCGAGAGTGCCTCGGGGCGGCAGCGGGAGCGTCTCGGGAGCGCTCGGGAGGCTTCGGAGCACCAAGGGAGCTCGGAAGGCCTCGGAAGGATCCGAAAGGGGCGGGAGTGCCTCGAGAGGACTTAGAGGGGAGGCCAGAAGGCTGGGAGGAAGAGAGAAGTGGGAGGTGTGTGAAAATGAGGAGGGAAGCCCTCTATTTATAGTAAAAATTTCGGAGCAAAGAGGTCCGTACGGACCTTCTTGGTTATCCGAAATTTTGGATTTCCTCGATTTGAGGGAATCTGCAATGATGGAGAATATTCTGGAATGATGGTGTCCCCTGAGCAATAAGGTCCGTACGGACCATCTTGCATGCAAAGAGGTCCGTACGGACCAACTCTGCAGGGGAGTAATCATTTCTTCCGGGATTTGAGGGAATATTGTGGACTTTAAGGGGATTTAGTAATCATTGACACAAAGAGGTCCGTACGGACCTTAATTGCTTTTCTGATTTCCTGAAAATTCCCAAAAGGTCCTTTTGTCCCTTTTTATCCCAGGAAGGCTCCTCCCTTGGTTTGGTTGGGGGTTTGAGAGGGTTTTGAGAGGTTTTTTGAGTGAGAGAGGTCTCTGAGACTGCGTGGATGAGTCTGCGGTGTTTCCCGTGTGTTTGAAAGGGGGTGATCCAGATTGGGGTACTTACAATGTAGCGAGTTCATTGAATTCGCTACACAGTGTAGCGAGTTCACTTGCAGTGTACACGTAAACTCACTACACGGTGTATCGAGTTATGATTTGTTAATCACATTTGATTAATTCAAACGTTTAAACCTAATTTAATCAAACTCACTACACGGTGTAGCGAGTTTCAACGGTCAAAAGTTGAACTCGCTATACCATGTAGTGAGTTCCAAAAATATGGTTATTTTGGACAATAGTTTCAAATATAAGTTATTTTGATATTTATATTTTTAAAATGGAATTATTTGAGAAAAAAATCTAAAATTTGCTTATCCACCATTTTGTAAAGTTTTTCAATTTATTTGTCTTCCCAAATTGGATTTCTCTTTAAATATTATTATAAGTATATAAGAAACTATAAAACTGATACTAAGTACTCCCTCTTTTCCGGTTCTAGGGTAGTATTTCAAGCTTCTTAAGAAAATTTTTAAAAAATGAATAAATAATTGCTAGTGTGTAAAAGATTAGAGGAGAGAGATTGTAAAAGTTAAAACATTTAATCTTTATCCCTCTTTTTGTTTTTTTTTTAAATATGTTAACATTATAAGAGCATAATGAATGATTTTTTGTAAATATATTTACATTATAAGGGTATAAATATTCGAAACACTGTTTAAAATTTGTCATTTATGAAATGGACTTTTAATCTGAACAAATCGAAAGAAAAAGTAGGATCCTTGAAGTAGGATGGAGGGAGTATAATTTACTTGATGAATCCTCTATGGTGTTGGCAATTTACATCATTCGTAGAATCATATGTATAATTTACTTGATGAAGAAAATTAAGTAACAAAATTCTTTTAAATGTTTACTCATCTCTTATTATTTTCTTAATAAACGTGCAAAACAAGAATAATAACTTTTTCTTTGGAACGGAGGAAGTAATAATGACACCGTTTCACACCCAAAAAGAAGAAAGATACGTCTTAACCAAGTGAAACGTGAGGGTAGAAGTCTTTTTCTGTTTCTATACGGTGAAATAAGATCAAGCTCATGAGCTTATTATCTCAAAAAAAATTATCTCAAAAAAAAGAAAAGGATCATTTTCATGCCATAAGTCTAAGTTGTTATAACGTAATGGGAAAAATCATATTTTCGTTACTAAATTTAACTTTTTTTTAAAATGTTCTCATTGAACTATTATTTTTATAAATATTCTCACTGAACTTTCACGATTTCAAAATGTGCTCACTTTGTTAACATACTCGCTAAAAATCTACAGAAATTTAGTCATGTGACTTAACGTGAATAATGTTCGTTAAATTTTCAATCAATATATTAACATCATTGACATGTATGATGAATACTACAATTTTTTAAAAAAATATAAAATGTCATTAGCACATAGTTTATAAGAAATATTATAAATTAATTCGCCCAAAAAAAATTATTTATTATAGATTGTATTTAACAAAACTAGTCATATAAGGTCATGGGACTAAATTTCGTTAAATTTAAGCGAATTTGTTGATAGAGTGAGCACATTTTGAAAAATATAAAAGTTCAGTGAGAATATTTTTTAAAACATTTGTTCAGTGATGACATTTTGAAAAATGCTATACTTCAGTGATGGAACTATGATTTTTACCTAACGTAATAAACCAATCATTTTTGGAGGAAGGTGTTTGTTTTTTTTTCTTGGGTTATCCTCCGACTTCAATTCTCCATTCTTTGCCAATTTGATTTCCAACAACCGTAATAATAGCCATTTTTGATAGGCCTGATAGATAAATCAAATAATATTTTGTATATACAGATGCTAAGAATATTTATAATTTCTTAATTTATTTAGAAGTAATTCGCAAGCTCAGACACTTTTTATTCCTAGTTAGAATGGTAGATATTCTCTTCAATAAACCTACTAATCCTAAGTTTAGAAAAATATTGAAAAGCAGGTTCAGACAAATGCAATCTAAGGTAAGGCTGACGATCGAGACACCTTTGCCGCAGTTATCAGAGACGCACTTTATCTACTGAGCTAAAAGCCCGTCGTGTGAGCCTCCCACCCCACCCCCACTGAGGGCTCACTATGAGTAAATATTTCATAGTAGACTCATTATATCGTACAACTTTCTTGATATGTCCCGATTATAGGTAGGAGAATAAATCGAAACATTATGGAACTGCAAAGATGTGAAAAAATTGGATTCAAAAAGATGATTGTCTTGATTTCCATTTTGATTTGTTGGAAAAATATTGTTTCGTTCATAAACAAAACAATAACTAAAATTCAATTTAAATAATGAGTAGGTCTGCTGAGAAACGCGTTTCTCCATAACTATGAAGAAACGCGTTTTTAATAGCCAGAAGCTATACGTTTGATAATCAGAAGAAAATTTCTGGATATCAGTCTCAAATGGTTCTGGATATTCAGAAGCTTTGGAACGGATATCCAGAAGCCTTTGGGCGGATATCCAGAAAAAATAGATTTGAAGCCAAATCCAAGGCCAAGACCAGAAATTGCTTATTGAAGGTTTCTGGATATCCAGAAACCTTCAAATGTATATCAGAAACCATCAAATGAATATCCGAAACATTTTGAAAGTTTACGGATATCATTTGAAGGTTCTGGATATCACTTTCATAACTTCCGGATATCCTTTCAAGGGTTACGGATATCCGAACCTTTGAGCCGATATCCGTAAGAACTACGACAAGGTCACGCCAATACAAAAAGTTTGGATATCCTTTCAAAAGGTTACGGATACGTAATCCGTTCTCCATAACTTATGGAGAAACGCGTTTCTCCCTAGATTTTACGTTAAATAATATATATAAAAAAATACAACAATAAAAATTGACCTGTCATTTCTTTTATTTTCTTTATGCTTGATGAATGATAATGTATGAAAACTTAGACTTTAATTGCATAATCCACATGCCTAACTTGGTGTATATGTGCGATTAAAGTATGGCAACTTGCTTGATTGTCTTTAAAATAATAAAAATAAAAAAAAGTGATACTTTGAAATTGAAGTTTATGATAGCAATGGACAATAAATTTCACATTATAATATTAAAATTGTCACTATATATCAAATTTGATGCTTACATTAAATTTGGCATATTACTATTCACTTGCACTAAATTTGATGTAATAGTTTGAATCGTCCAATTTAATCCCTCCAATTAAAAAAAAAAAAAGCATTTAACAAGCAAAAAATTTTTTAGATAAATAAAAAATAAAGGGTAACAATTTTTCTAAGAATGTTATATTAAAAATAAAGTGTAACCTTATTTTTAGACTATAAAAGTATAAATGATACTCCCTTCGTTTCCGGATCAAAAGTCTTATTCAGTGTTTATGAAAATACAAAGAATAGGGTAAACAATAGCAAAAGCAAATGGGTTAAAATATAATTGTCCAAAACATCATTGATGGCATTGATGTCAGTGCATAAAAAGTACTCCCTCCGCCCCAGCTCAATTGAGTCATGTGATAATTTCACGATTCTTAAGAAAAATGAATAAAGTGGATAAAAATTAGAAAAGAGAGAATATAAAAGTTAAATGTGTGGTAGGAAATAGGAGAGAGAATGTAAAAGTTAAAAATATTTAATAGGAGAAAAAATGAGTGGAAGGAATAGTAAGTTAATGATTGATTTTTTTTGTAAATATGTTAAAATTTTAAGGATATAATGAATGATTTTTTTTTTGTAAATATATACTAACATTATGAGGGTATAAATGTCCGAAACACTGTTCACTTCTTTCCATTTATGGAATGTCTCAATTGAAGTGGGACGTTTCAAAAAGGAAAATGACTCAATTGAGGTGGAACGGAGGTAGTAGAATATTAAGAGTCTGTTTGTTTGGGTGAAAATGTTTTTCGAAAAACGTTCTCCTTATTTTTCGATGTTTGGTAAGCACTATAAAATTGAGAAAGTATTTTTCCCACTTTTTCAAGTAAAATGACTTACGTATTTTTTCTAATTAAAACATTTTTCAAAAAATGGTTACATCCTCACACACACACACCTAACTTTTCATATATTCCCACGTTACACATCCCACATCAACCACCACCACCAACCCCCCCCCCCCGGTCGGGTAAAAAAAAATTAATCATTTTAAATTTAACAACTCCCCACTCCCACCACCTCAAGGTTAAAAAACATTTTTTATTAATTTTAAAATTATATTTTAACAACTACTACACTCTCAAGCAATTTTTTTTCCTACCCCACACCCACCTACCTCACCCCCTACTAACCCCCACCTCCTATCCTACCACCCCACTTCCATCACCCTACCCCACCCTATCTCTTTCAACTTATCTCAAATTGTGTTTTTATCGAAAAATATTTTCCTTTAATCTATTAAACACATGAAAATATTTTCGAAAAAACATTTTCATTAACAAACAGCCGAAAACATGTTTATATCATTTTTCGGAAATATTTTCATTTTCGGAAATATTTTCATTTTTTGGAAATCGTTTTACGCGAAACAAAAAGAAGCCTAAGTATTAGTTTTTTTTTTTTTTGAAATCTATAGTATAAAACACGTGTCCCTTTCCCATTTTGCCCTTAGTAAAAAATAAAAATGTATTATGAGTATTATTAATGGTGATACAAAAACAATTTTAAAGTTTTTTTTTTTGAATAATAATTTTTTATTGAAATTACTTAATTAAAATGTAAATTTTATAAATAACTATTTTTTATTTAATTACTTGATCAATCAGAATCCTATTTTGAGAGTGACAGGGAAGTAATAATTATTTTTTAAGAAATTGTCCGAAAAGAAAAATTGGTGTACTTTATTATTGGGACTAGGGTGTAACCCGTGCTTCACACTGGGGAGAGAGTTTTTTTTTTCTTTTTCAAATTGTATGTAAAATTCAGGCGTCTGTAGAAGTGTCTGAAGGTGTTTTGAAAGTTTAGCAGGTGTTTTGTCCGTCAAAAGGAGTTTTTGCAAGTAGTTGGAGTTGGTATGAAGAAGGTTTATGCATGGAGTTCTAGTTTAATTATGAAGTCATTATCAGTCCTTTTTTTTTTCTTTTTCTTTTTTTTTTCCCTTAAGATGCATGTTAAGCTCCTGCACTTTTTTTCTTCTTTTTTTTCCTTGTGGGTTTCTATAGATCACCTGATAATGTAATGGAAACTGGAAAGTATGAAATGGATGGTATTTGTGTTTTTTTTTTCTCACTTCTTCACTTGAATTTTTTATGCTTTGGCTTGGGCAAATGACTAAATGATGTAACCTAACAGGCCAAGTATAAAATGAATTTAAAATTTCCATTACATTCTATTAGAAAATAAATGTTTTAATAGTAAAAGGAACAATATATAGAATTATTATTGGAATTTTATCCAAAATATTTAATTTCTTCATTATTCAAGTGAGCATGTATTCCTGTAAATATATGAAATTCACCATGTATTTTTAATCCTTTTTAACATTATTTATTTTTCTTCAAAAAAAACATTATTTATTTCAATTCTCTTATCATTAAAATATTAATTTTCTAAATGGTTAAATGTGCAATGTTTGAACAAAGATTTTGTTTTGAAGTGGAGCATATAAAAGGAAAGGATTTATATTTGTCATCAGTAAATATAGCGCAATATAAATAAATTGCAGCAACCAACTTCTTAGGCTATTATTGGTTAAAAAAATATAAGAGAGTACAACATGTTGAAATGTTGAAAAGAAGTTTGTTCTAACATGCTCATCATCATTTTTTTTAACAACCATATATGCACATGTTTGTAGGAAAATACATTCATAACAAATTGATAGGATTCATTCATGAACGTGATTAAAGTAGAAAGAAAAAAAAACAAAAACAAAAAAATTTAAATAAAAACAAAAAAGTTTCTAAAGAAAATCAAAAGTAAAACTAAATTAAATATCGAAAAAAAAAACATAAATATACGTAAAAGTAAATGAAAATAAGAATGTTAATATTAATAAATAGAAAAACAATAGAAAATGTAATTCAATAATATAATGAAAATGAGAATAGAAAGATATGCATATAAATAACAAAATATTCTAAACTTAAGAAGGAAAAAAGTAAATTAATATAAAAACAAAAAAAGAAATATAAAACAATTACATAGAATATGGAATTCGTATCTTAAAAAAAGAAAAGAAAAAAGTGCATTAACAAAAACAATCAAACTACACAAAAGCAAAATCTATTATTTTTTCTAATTTACCAAAGAAATTCAATATAAAAACAAAATTTAAATAGAATTATGAACACAAAATAATTCAAAATTTAATATAATAAAAAAGAGATGAAAAAAATCTTTAAAAACTGGAACAAAGAGATAATATAAAAAATCAAAGCGAAAAAATAAATATTACAAATAAATATGAAGTAAAACTAAAATCAATTTTAAAATAACAAATATACAAAATACCAAAAGAACACATAAATTTATGAAATCAAATCTTATTCAAAATAAATAACATGAAAAAAATGTCAAAAATGAAAAAAATGTCAAAACGAAGTGCTTACCT
The DNA here is from genome assembly GCA_022495995.1 of Adenophora triphylla var. japonica. Classification (NCBI taxonomy): domain Eukaryota; kingdom Viridiplantae; phylum Streptophyta; class Magnoliopsida; order Asterales; family Campanulaceae; genus Adenophora; species Adenophora triphylla. The sequence goes on from JAFEMH010004743.1 coordinate 103,174, forward strand.
TAAACAAAGCCATCAATGTCTTAAAAATTAGCAAAAACAAAACAAAAATCTTGATAAAATATAATAAAAAGAAGTATTTACAAACACATCAAACTATATAAAAGCAAAAAGCAAAATCTATTTTTTTTTAATTTACCAATGAAATTCAAATTCAAATCAAAATAAAATATAATAGAAATAAGATATATGAAATACAAAAACTCAAAATTTAATAGAAACAAAAGGCAATGAATAAATTACTCACTCATGGGAACAAAATGATATAATATCAAAAAATAATATCAAAGGAAAAAAAATAAATATTACAAAAGAAAGAAGAATTAAAACTTAAATTAAGTTTGAAATAACAAACATAAGAAAATCAAGAGTACAACAAAATGTATAAAATCGAATTATAATCAAAAGGAAAAAATGAAAAAAAAATAATAATAAAGATTTTCCTTAAACGAAGTTGTAATTTGACTTAAAAAAATTTGGCAAAAGCAAATTAAAAGTTAATGAATACTTATGAAATATAAAATATAATTCACCAAAAACAATGAAAAAATACATTCACAAATAAATGAAATAGAAAAGGACAATAAATAAAATCAATACAAATATCAAGAATTACAAAATAAAATTAAGGCTAAAATTAAAATCAATAACAAACATAAATAAAGAATTGAATCTTAATCGAAAGAAGTTAAAAGATATTAAGTCTTCTATATCACTTGAGTGCAAATTTCACACACAAAGGAAAAAGAGTGAGATTGTGGAATACTTACGAATATCAATCTTTTAAACTTCACACATTTTCCTTTTCGCCCAAATTTTCTCTACAAAAAGTGATTGAAAGCAAACATTGATAAAATGACAAATTCTCCATGCATATTTGCTTTGAGAAAAATTAATGACCCTTCAATAATCGAGGTCCTTTAGACTTTCCACACCTCCCACTTCTATTAGTCATAATATCACAAACTTTTGACATTCGTAAACGGCTAAACTATTCATATTATACATTAACTGTTTAACTATTCATATTACACATTTATAAATTAATGCTCAATAACCTAATAAAGATACAATGATCACTATATATATGTTCACATCTTCCTAAAGTATTCTCCTATTTATATTTTTCCAATCCATAACTCTTTCATTCTTCTAATCACTAATGGATGTTAAATTCATCCATTTGAATACCTAATCAAAATACCTAATATTGTAACCTAGTACGAAAAATTCTAGTCAGCATGAGAATTCAAAAGTCCCGTTGACGTGGAAGCCCGAGAGATCACAATTCACCCTAATAAGCTAATGTGTCACTACCAAAATTGTTTTGACCTACTTTAATATATTTATAATATAGATTTTGGTGAGAACATGAGCATGACTCTGGTACAAAATAATTCATTGGATTAATTTTTCAAAAGTCTCTCCAGCTGAACTTAATTTTCAAAGAGGACAGACAATTTTGTTTCTTCGCACATTGTCTCAGAGACCTTAAAGGAATAAAAAATAATATTTGTCCTATTTATAAATTAGTGTTACACCAAGGGGTGTATGGAAAAATCTCTCTTATAAACATTAAATAAATTTTAATCTTTATAATTTATTAGATATTTATAACTTAAATATTATGGATAAAAAATTACTTCCTCCCCCACTTCCGAACTAAGAGCTCTAATTTTCTTTTTAGTTTCGCTCAGACTAGAGTCATATTTTGCTTTATTCCTAAAACGGCCAATAATGAATAGTATTAAGGCATTTATATCCTCTTCTTTATTGTAATTAAAAAAAAAACAATTACTATCTTATTTTTTATTAACTTGAATCATTAATACCCCCTTTGTTTCTAAATAAATATCAATTTTTAAAAAGAAAATTGTCCCAAAATGAATACTTATCATTTTTGAAAAAAACTTTGTTGCTAAATATATTTTTACTAAATAATTTCACTAACTTTATAATTGCAAACTAAATGTTTGAAAAGTGGACAATAAGAATATTAATGCATTTTTGTCATTTAGTTGTAGAAAAAGTAAACATTTACAAAATTTCTCATAAATTAAATTTGGATATTCATATATGAACAGAGGGAGTAGTATTTTGAACAATGATGTCTTCAACTCACTTGCAATTATTTACACATTTATTTTTATTTTTTTAATATTTGTTACTCTATTTTTTGTTACTTCATCCGTCTCAAGTAAATGTCCTTTTGAAATTTAAGGGTCATTTGGAAAATGTTATTTTTAATAGAAAAAAGTCATAAACATTCTTGATATTAACATTCAAAATTTTAGATTTGCAATAATATATTAAAATATGAAAAGAAATTGACAAATAAAATATATTTGGGAAAAATATCAAAAAAACCCTATTAAAAACTTTCAAATCCTAAAAACCCAACAAGTAATTCTCATGTCAAGAAAACCCTAATATTAGATATTCAATACCAAAAATTCCAAAATTTAACGAATTAGCCAATGTTATTAGATTTGAGAATTCATATTATTTCAAACATGATTTTTATTTCAATTAAGAGTTTACAAAGATAAAATTTATCCATCTTAAGCAATTATAGAATAAATATTCAAAAAATAATACTTTTAATATTAATAAAATTGTAGGACTAACAAAATAATAATTTCAATATTAATTATAAAAAATAATAATGATAGTGATAATTTTTAGATTTTTAATCATCTTTTTATCTATTATTTTATAATTTTATTAGGGAATTTAATAAATGCATTATATAAACATGATTTTCTAAAAATAATTAGACATGGTATCATAAATTTATCTTTTTATTATTTTTTATCTTATAATAAAAATAATATTTTGTATTATTATTAATTATAATTATTTATCAATTTATGATAAATTTTACATTCTTAACATGTCACAACTTAAAAAAAATTATCTAAATAAAAGCTTCAAACTTAAAGAAAAAGTTTAATCGTTAAATTTTGGGCTTTTCGATATTTAATATATAATTTTAGGGTTTTTTTGATAAGAGAATTATTTGTTGGGTTTTTTGGATATGAATGTTTTTTAGAAGGAGTTTCTGGTATTTTTCCTAATATATTTAGGGAAAAAGTTATTTGAAGGTAAAATTTAAATGATCATTAATTTTGGAACAAATTTTTAACATTTAATTTGGGATAGAGGGAATTTTTTTTACCGGTCCAATTAAAATCAATAGAAGGAGTGAATGAAAAAAAAAAAAACTAAAATAGTTGATCTTAGGAATAAATGCAACAAAAATACCCCAACTATGAGGTTGTTTGAAATACCTAAAATCATTTTCGTTGCAAACATAGTAAATTATCTGTTTTTTATGCTCGTTCAAGATATCTTAGATATCTTAGGCTAACTCATCCATTTTTTTCCTATTAATTGGCAACCTAATTTCTAAGTGCAAAACATGAAATCAATGTAAATTCAAACAAAAAAACTATAAATTTTAAGTATAAGGCACCGTTTGTTTCACTGTAAAATATTTTTCGGAAAATGTTTTTCATAAAATAACTCGTTTTTCGTTGTTTGGTTGTTTTCCGAAAAATCGTAAAATATTTTTCGTTGTTTGGTTGTTTTCCGAAAAATGTTTTCCGTAAAATAACTCGTTTTTCGCTGTTTGGTTGTTTTTCGGAAAATGGAGAAAATATTTTTCGAAAAACATTTTACGCACTTCCTAAGTAAAACGACTTACTGACCTTGTGCTAAGTAAAACATTTTCCGAAAAATGGTGCCATTCATATACAACTCATATTTCACAAGGTACAACATTCTACTTCCACATTCTAATAATAATAATAATAATAATAATAATAATAATAATAATAATAATAATAATAATAATAATAAAAAATAATAATAATAATAATAATCAAAATAATAATAATCATAATAATAATAATAATAATAATAATAATAATAAAATAATAATAATAATAATAATAATAATAATAATAATAATAATAATATAAATAAATATAATAATAATAAATAAAAAATAAAAAAATAAATAATAATAAAAAAATAAAAATAAATAAAATAAAATAATAAAATAATAAAATAATAATAATAATAATAATAATAATAATAATAATAATAATAATAAAAAATAATAATAATAATCAAAATAATAATAATAATAATAAAAATAATAATAATAATAATAATAATAATAATAATAATAATAATAATAATAATAATAATAATAATAATAATAATATAAATAAATATAATAATAAAAAATAAAAAATAAAAAAATAAATAATAATAAAAAAATAAAAATAAATAAAATAAAATAATAAAATAATAATAATAATAATAATAATAATAATAATAATAATAATAATAAAAAATAATAAAATAATAATATTAATAATAAATAAATAAATAATACTCCTTATCAAATATATATATATATATATATATATATATATATATATATATATATATATATATATATATATATATGTAGGTGCTCAAATGAGAACCATAACAAAATGAGAACCGTGAGAACCACTTGTATACACTTGTTTACGGTAGATACTTATCTACTATACGCATATACAGCCTATGTATATGTATACAGTAGTTAAGTATCTACTGTATCCAAGTGCATAAACACACGCATACACTTGTATATAGTAGCTAAGTATCTATTGTTTATGTATAAAGTCTATTGTATATGTATACAGTAGCTAAATATCTACTGTATACAAGTGGTTCTCACGGTTCTCATTTTAAACGGTTCTCATTGGAGCGTGACCATATATATATATATATATATATATATATATATATATATATATATATATATATATATATATATATATATATATATATATATATAATGAAAATATTTTCATTAAACATATGAAAATATTTTTCGGAAAACATTTTCCTTATCAAACAGCCGAAAATATTTTACGCCTTTCCTAAGTAAAACATTTTCCTTACCAAACAGCCGAAAACATTTTACGCCCTACCTAAGTAAAACATTTTCCGAAAAACATCTTCTTTTACAGTAAAACATTTTTCGAAAAACGTTTTCCGAAAAATATTTTATGTCGAAACAAACGGAGCCTAAATTTCAAAACTAAAAAAGCTATATTGAGAATTATTTATTTATCAATTAACCCTCTCTCAATTAAGTTTTAGAATTGATTCTTTTTCTCCCTTATCCTCCCATCACCCACCCCCATCCCTATCTCCAGTCACCCACCCACCCTCTCCTTGGCTGTCCAACCCCAACCCCAACCCTACCCTACCCCAACCCCAACCCTACCCTACCCCACCCTTATTTCTATACTAGTACATGCCCGTGTCCAAGAACACGGGTTTTTTTTTTTTTTAATTTAAAAAAAAATTAAGGGCAAAATGGAAAAGAGACAAATGTATGAGGGCAAAATGAGAAAAAATCAATTTGAAACTATTCATTCAACTGTTCACCCATTCTACCATTTATACTATAAATACCCATTCAATAAAATTGTATGATAATTATGAATCAACAACTACAAAATTTAGAAAATAGAAAACCCAAATGAGCAAAATTGCTTTGATTAAATCTGCAACCTTTGTTTAACCACCATGGAACCATCATCCAACCACCGCTTATCACCGCCATCAAACACACCACCACATATTACCATAATCTAAACAACATAATTGCCAAACTATACCATCCAATCAACAAGTATAATGATGTATCGCTCCATCCAATCAACAATTATAATGATGTATCCCTCTAATTCCAAATTCAAATATGACGAACACGCATAAGAGATCCGAATAAAAAAATGAACAAATTTAATTTTGAATTCAAATCTCAAACAACAACAACAAAGCCTTAGTACCTAAATAATTTGGGGTCGGCTAACATGAATTCTCATAAGTCATCATTGTGCAAGAAAAGATGTAAGAAAAAATAAGTTATGAGAAGAAATAGGTGGAAAAAATATAAATTAGAAAATGAAAAGAGAAGCAGAAAAAAAAATAGTGATAAAAAAAGAATAAATATATAATAGATAGAATTTTTTTTAAAAAAAAAAATCAGCCTGCATCACTCACATTAATTTTTGCCCTACACTTCGTCCTTTTCAACACCATATTTTCATCAAATTCAAGTAAATTCGTATTATTTTTAATAACATAATACAAGTTTGTTTGGCTCTTTCCCTACCCCTCGCCATCTTATCACTTCTCCACTCTTCAGGCATCTTAACCGGTGCATCACTCGGTCTCCGTCTCCCATGACCAAACCACATTAGACGATTTTACCTCATTTTATTCTCAATAGGTGCAACTCCTATTATACCCTTGATCACCTCATTTCTCAATCGATCATTTCTTGTATGCTCATACATCCATCGTAGCATACACATCTCTCAAACATTCATCTTATTAACATGACACTGTTTCATGGATCAACATTAAGTGTCATAAAGCAATGCCGATCTAATTACCGTGCGATAGATTTTCCTTTAGTATATGGGAAATAACGAGATCACATAGAAACTTTGTATCACTCTTCCATTTCAACCAGACTGCTTTAATTTTATGAGCCACATTTCCATCCTTTTGGATAATAGATCTGAACATACCAAAAGTGCCGAGTTGGGCCAAGCAAGTAAAGCCCAATTACATCCAGCTTTGATTATCACATTCTCAATAGGGCTGGCCCAGTCAGAGAATGGCCCAAAGCCCATCTCAAGCGTCAGTCGACTAAGCCCATGGTCCGACCTACAGGTCCCGACCTAACTTAGTCCGACCTCATGATCCATGCTACAATTCGGGTACGAACCATGCTCTACCCGACAGTCAGGTCGACCATTCCATGAGTGGCGACCTCGACCTGAATTAACAAGTGACGACTTGATATTCGCTGGCTTATTTAGCTGAACCATTCACGTAACCACATCCCTACAAATCGTGACAAGCATTAACACGTTCACATGACTGAATAACCGCTGCTATAATCTCGGAGGACATGTCTCCTCACCAAAAATACATTACTCTTGCCTATAAATACTTCTTCACTACCAACGGTGCAAAGGTAACTGCCATTTTGTTATCAGAATTCATTATTCTATACATTTTGAGCTATAAACAACGGTAATCTTACTCTCACGCCCGAGCGTCTTCGCCGGAGACACATCCGGCTAGTCGTGGGTTCTCGTTTTCGTGTCAAGGAGCCAGTGATCAGTCCCGCCACGTGGAGGAAGATTGATAAGCACATTTCCCGCAGATCGGGCTTGGTTCCATTGCCGGGAAACGTGCTTCAACTTGACCTCGAAATTTTTAACAACCCGCAACAATGGTGACTTCGGACGGACACGTATCCGGGGCTTCACTGGGGCATGAAGAAGTGAACAACAACAACACTAATGCAAATGCAAATGCCGAAAACTTGAGTTTGCCTCCTCCCCCACCAAATCGTCCTCACGGTAGAGCCACACGCTCTACCAAGATCGCTGATGGCGTGGGTTTGCGACACAAGGAGAGGCAAAAGGCACATGGATGGGCAAGGAGCTCCACCCTTCCTAAACGTCCAACTCGCTCGGGTGAACGTTGGACACAGGCAGGTGTCCCTCCACCAACCCTATGAGCAAGAAAGAGATGATGTTAGAGAGGGCCCGCATTTTGGCCGACCTAATAGCTATGGAAGAGGCAGAGCAGCCGACGTGCGCTCCGAAAGAGTGGATCGTACTCGGGTCTCTAATGGACAACAAAGTTAGGAGTATGAGGCCAAATGAAGGTGTGGGACAGAATGGTGACAATAGGGTAGTTCGGCGAGCTCCTACCATCGTGCATGTGCCGAGTAACGATCTCGAGGGCCACCTCACTGCAATAGAGAGCAGGAGGCTCGGTCGACTTAAGGACACGCTTAATGCCCAATAGAAATGTGCATGTTTCTCCGGCGAGAACTCAGATCGTGGTCTCAAAGAGATGTAAATGGGCGCAGTCGCCTATAAGAGAGGACAGGCGCAGTCGCCATCTCGTTGCCGAGAGGCGCAGTCGCCTCAAAGAAGTAACATGCATAGATCCCCGCCCGATCGTAGAGGGCCAATTCCCACGAGAGACAGGAGGAGTAGGGGCGCGTGACTCCCCGGGAGTGAAGGCCGAGGTCGAATGCCGCTCCTCCGTGAGATGAGAGACCCGATGCCGTAGAATGGTTGTTGATGAAAAAGAAATTTGAGCAATGGGAAGAGGAGAAGAAAAAAGAGACGGGAAAGGTTGAACGAATTGACTTTGCTCTTCGACCTTTTTCCAAAGAAATCGTAGATAGTCGACCTCCTCCTACTTTCAGTTGCCTCTTCTCGGAGAAGTACTGGGTCGACAAATGCCAGGAGCCACATATCACATCCGGGAAGCCACTATGTGTTTTGTCGCCAATGAGGATGACAACATGTGCAAAGCTCTCCTAAGCACACTTACCGGGCAAATTTAACTTGGTTCAATGGCTTTGGTCTTGGGTAGTATCACCACTTGGGCATGCTTCGTAACAAAATTCTTAGACCGCTTCTCGATCGCAGGAGCTCGGAAGATAACCGTCACCGATCCGAATAACTTGGTGCAGTGGTAAGAATGAAAGCTCGATGAGCTATTTCACCAAGTTCAAAGAAATGGTTGATAAGATAGAGGAAGACCTCACTGCATGTGGAGGTAATCAATTGCTTCCGAAGTGGTATTTCCTCGAAGACATGGACTACGAGCTCACAGCCCGAACGGTCACAACTCGACAGAGTTGTTTGAAAAGGTGTATAATGTCGCTCCGCCGAGGAAAGGAAAGAAAAGAAGAATGGTAAGAGCCCCAAGGTTGAAGTCGCCGACGATAAAAAGGACTCCAACAAGAATGGGGGGAACAATAAAAATGGAAAGAATCGTAACTAGGGCGACAGAGAAGGTGCCCGAAGCTTTCACTCCTCACGGTGAGTCGAACCGAGATTTTGAATGCCGCCGAGCCGGCTCCTCCAGCCCCAATGAATCCAGCAACAAGTTCAAAGTGGGACAACAAAGTTAAAGTACCGCGACTACCACAAAGACACCGGTCATCTCACGAGGATTGCTTGGGATTAAAGCGTATCATCCAGAGAATGGTCGACTGTGGGAGACTAGAAGCTTATGTGGAAGAGACCTCAAGCCGGGGAGGTGAGCGGCCAAAGCAGGTGGGCAACAAGGACCTAGGCACTTAGACTCGAACTTGGGGGTCATCACCGAACAAGCAAGCAACACGGCCATCAAGCACAAGATATTCCAGCCTTAATAAGGCTCCCACATGTGCCTCCAAGGAGAGAAATAAGAGATGAGGCGATCGCCTTCTACCCCCACGAATTGGCAACAAATATGGCGGCTAGGGAGCAAGTTCTCGTCATCCCAGTGTCTCATTGATGGATGTACGACGAGCGTACTCTTAGTCGAATACCTGGGCCTCCGCAAGGATATTTTGTTTTACAAAACTTTCAAGGAAATGGGTCTTAATGATGAACAAATGGAGAGATATGATGGCAAAGTTGGAGGGCTTCACCAACCACCGAGTTGATGCTAAAGGCCGATAGTGCTCGACGTCGACCTAGGCCAGACCCCTCAGATTGTCTCGAAGGTACAATTTATCGTAATTGATGTAAATAGTGACTATGCCGCCATACTTGGAATTCCCGGACAGTCGCTCTTGGAATGGTAGCATCAATTCCTCACCGGCGAGTAAAGTTCCCCACACCTCGCCGGAGTGGGTTGCGTACAAGGCACGCCTCGTGCTTATCTCGGATCATGTTCTCGAGAGAAAGAAAGAAAAGGGAGCCGGAGATTGAGATCGCCGATGGTTACTTGAAGCCGTCTCGCCGCCACCAAAACTACCCGACCGTCAACAATCACCGACGTGGTAGAGTTGACCTATCGCTCAAACGACGAGGTCATGCTTGAGCCGACACGTCACTCTAACACCACCGAGGTCGATTCAGATGCAAGCTATGGTCGATCAAGTCGTCATAGGTGACCTATGCCTCCAGATAGACAATAACTCTGGGGCCCCTACCAACAAGGTGGCGGCAAGCTTGATGATATGATAGCCGAGGAGGCTCCACACTTAGGAGCCGAGGGAAAGACAAAAGGTCGTGGGAGATCATAGTGGAGACTCTACAATTCAGTAGATGGACCGTAGCTAGAAGTCAAGCCGATGAGCCGGAGTCGCCATTACCAACTCTTCCTACCCCGACCAAAAAATTCAAATTGGAAAGCGCTATCGCTGAGGAGCGAGCGTAAATTATCAAGCTACTCAAAGAAAGCAAGTGATGTCTTCGCATGGAGAGTAGAGGACATGAGGGGAATCAAGGGGGAGGTCGCCGTTCATCGGCTCGAAGTCAACCCGACCATTAAGCCTAGACCCCGAAATTGAGAAGCTTTGCTCGCGACAAGGAGGAAGCTATAAAAACCGAGGTACAAAAACTTTTGAGTGCAGGATAATCAAAGAGGCCACTCATACAACGTGGTTGGCCAACGTGGTCATGGTGAAGAAATCAAATGGCAAATGGCGGATGTGTGTCGACTTCACTACTCTTAATCTAGCTTGCCCAAAGGACAGCTTATCCCCTTCCAAGGATCGACAAGCTAGTTGATTCTATTGCTGGTCACTCCACCCTCGGTTTTCCTCGACGCTTACTCGTGCTACCACCGCATTAAGATGCACGAGGATGATATAGTCAAAACAAAGCATTTCAAGCAAACTGGGGCATCTACTGCTACAATATGATGCCATTTGGTTTGAAGAATGCGGGTGCAACTTATCGTAGAATGGTGAATAAAGTCTTTGCCTCACAAATTGGTCGAAATATGGAGGCTTACGTTGATGACATGGTCATTAAAACCAAGGCCGGAGTCACGTAGTCGACCTAAAGGAGACATTCGCCAATTTACGAGCAAACGACATGAAGCTCAATCCCAAAGAAATGTGTGTTTGGAGTGGCCGCCGGCAAGTTCTTGGGATTCATGGTATCTCAAAGAGGCATAGAAGCTAATCCAGAGAAGATAAAGGCTTTAGTCGACATGAAGGCTCCTACCAAAGTGTCAAAGAGATGCAACGACTTAACGGAAGGGTAGCAGCTCTTCGTCGCTTCATATCTAAATCCAGAGAGATCTCTCCCCTTCTTCAAAGCGTTGAGGGGACGAAAAGCTTTGAATGGACGACCGAATGTCATTCGTCGTTCCAACAATTGAAGGATTATCTTGCTACTCCACCTCCGCTCGCAGCCCGACGACCGGTGAGACTTTATTTGTGTATCTATCTCGTAGGAGACAAGTCGGCTTGCCGCAGTATTGATTAGAGAGGATGAAGGGCTTCGTAAGCCCGTGTACTATATCGCAAAGCTTTATCAGATGTGGAAAGCAGGTATTACAACGCCGAGAAAGTCGCTTATGCTCTAGTCGTAGCTTCAAGAAAGTTACGAGCTTATTTTCTCTCGCTCATCCAATCGTGGTTCTTACCAATGCTCCTTTAAGAAAAATACCGCACAAGCCGGAGAGTTCGTGTCGACTACTCAATTGGTCAATTGCCCTCACCGAATTTGACATTGAGTATCGACCTCGAAAGGCGTTGAAGGCTCAAGCTCGTCGACTTCTTGGTCGAGCTTACGTTCACCAAGGAAGATGACGAGCAAATGAGCTCCAAAAGAAAAGGGCAAAGGGAAAGAGCCAGAGTCACAAGTCGCCATCACTCTACCCGTCGATTGTTGGAAGGTCTATTCAGACGGGTCCGCAACCAAAAATGTCGGTGAGCCGGAATTGTCTTGGTCGAGCGTAGTCTGGGACCTGTTTACGAGGAATCGCTAAGGTTCAAATTTGACGCTTCCAACAACCAAGCCGAATATGAAGCCTTGATTGCAGCCTATCGAGTATGCCAAGTGCTTCTGGAGCAACTAAGATCATGGCCTACCGTGACTCACAATTGATAGTCAACCAGGTCGAGGCGAGTACGAAGTGCTCGGGCCTCTACTCTCATCAAATACCGCGACTGGTGAAGGAACTAATAAAGGACTTAGAATTCGGGAGATTCAAAGGATTGGAAGAGAAGATAACGAGCCGGGCCGATCTCCTTTCGAAACTTGCTACTTCGGATGAGCCACATGACGAGCCCATCTCCTTCCTCGAAAATCCAAATTATGAGAGGGTAAAAATTCAAAGTGCATAGATGATCCCTCAAGAAATTGGACTCGGGAGAGGTGTTGGATCGAGGAAATGAAAGCATATTTAGAGAATGAAGAGCCGCGATGACGAAAAGAAGGCTCGAGCTATCAAAAAGAAAGCTCCGAGGTATGTGATTCGTGGAGGCGAGCTATTCGTAAGATCCTACACTCGACCATTGCTAAAGTGTGTCCATCCTCAAGAGGTCGCCCTACTAATACACGAAGTGCATAGTGGAATTTGTGGTGGACACCCGGGGGGCCGTGGACTCTAGCCGACAAATTAATCACTTTGGGATACTACCGGCCGCACATGAGAGCCGATACTCATAATTTTGTTCAACAAAGTGCGATCAATGCCAAAGGTTTGCCAACTTACCTCATATGCCTACAACCGAGCGCACTCCGGTAATTGCACTGGCCATTCGACATGTGGGGTGTCGACTTGATTGGACCCTTCCTCCCGCCCGAGGAAATTGCAAATATGTGATCGTTGCTATAGATTACTTCACTAAATGGGTTGAGGCTAAACCATTAGCTCGTATCACGGAGGAAAATGCTATCAATTTCATTCATGATTTCATTTGGTGTCGATTTGGTTTTCCTCGAGCCATAGTATCGTACAACGGACCGCAATTCTCCAGAGCTTTCGGGCGTAGATGAACAGAGTGGGAATCAAGCATTGGCAATCTTCTCGTCGCGTACCCTCAAGGAAATGGGCAAGTCGAAGCAAATAATAAACTTGTCCTATCAAGACTCAAGACAGGACTCGTAGGTCGACGCAACAACCGGTTGGACGAACTCCCACTTGCTCTTTGGGCGCTTCGCACAACCACTGGGGCCTACGGGGAAACCCCTTTCGCTCTCACATATGGATCAGAGGCCACGGCACTCCGCCGAGCTCGCATTCCCCCATCGCTAGAGTGACTTTCTTCAATCAGAGCAAAATGATAACAACAGATTGATCGACTGGATTTAATCGACGAGAAGCGAGAAACAAATTACCTCCGAATGGTCAACTACAAGCAAATAACTAAAAGTTACCACGACAAGAAGGTCGTGGCAAGGTCGTTCCAAGTTGGAGATTATGTGTTGAGAAAGATTGAAGCAACGGGTAGAAGGACCCAGCAGAACAAGCTATCTCCTAACTGGGAAGGTCCCTATATAGTCACTCGAGTCGTCAAAGAAGGAACTTACATGATAGCTCATCCCGGAGGTGACGAGTTGAAACATCCTTGGCATGCTACTCACCTCATCAAATACTACTTCTAGTTTTCGGGTTCAAAGTTCAAACTTGTGTTAGCTCTTGTTTCAAGTTGATGTAAACATGTTTCCTACTTCACTAAAAAGCGCAGCTTTATTCGATCAAACATAGTGTTTCTCCAATCCCAATAAGCTCGACTCTTAGTCAGTTTGTCATAATAAGCTCGATTCTTAATCAGCTTAGTTAATTTAACAAGTCCGACTCTTAGTCGACTTCGTTCCAACAAACTCGACTCTTAGTCAGTTTGTCATAATAAGCTCGATTCTTAATCAGCTTAGTTAATTTAACAAGTCCGACTCTTAGTCGACTTCGTTCTAACAAACTCGAATCCTAGTCGCTTGTTCTAATTAGCTCGATTCTTAATCGCCTTAGTTAATTTAACAAGTCCGACTCTTAGTCGACTTCGCTAACAAACTCGAATCCTAGTCATTGTTCTAATTAGCTCGATTCTTAATCGCCTTAGTTAATTTAACAAGTCCGACTCTTAGTCGACTTCGTTCCAACAAACTCGACTCTTAGTCAGTTTGTCATAATAAGCTCGATTCTTAATCAGCTTAGTTAATTTAACAAGTCCGACTCTTAGTCGACTTCGTTCTAACAAACTCGAATCCTAGTCAGTTTGTTCTAATTAGCTCGATTCTTAATCAGCTTAGTTAATTTAACAAGTCCGACTCTTAGTCGACTTCGTTCTAACAAACTCGAATCCTAGTCAGTTTGTTCTAATTAGCTCGATTCTTAATCAGCTTTATCCATTTAACAGGTCCGACTCTTAGTCGACTCCATTTTAACTAACTCGATTCTTAATCAGTTTGTTCTAATTAGCTAGACCCTAGGTCAGCTTCAGTAGTGTGAGCAGGTTCGACTCATGGTCAACCTCATTCACAAAAAAGTTAAGCAAGTCTGAGGTCGACTAAGTAAATAAAGATCAAGTCACCTTTAAGCTCAAGTTGACTCATTTACCCTATCTATATCTAGCTCGACACTTACTTCAACAAGCATACAACATGCAATCAAGAAAGGTTGGCTACGATTAAATATGAACAAGTCTCCCAAAAGTGGGCTAAGACTTAAAACATGATAACTTGTTTCTATGCCTCCCAAAAACTGGGCCAAGGCATTCAGATAATGGTAAAAACAAAAAAGCAAAAATGTTTGGAACTTGTTCAATTACAGCAACCATAAAAGCCAAAGTCTATTCATGGGGAGTGCCTTCCACTTGGCCAGTGATGGATGCTTGATCGGCTTCGCCTTGTTCACCTACAGTAGACGGCTCACCGAGAACATTCTCTGTTTGATAGACAACCTTCCTTGAGTCGCTGATCGTATACTTTGGAGTCTCATCATCGAAGCCTGGATCTGCATAATCTCTAGCTCGGGCAAGATAGTGTCAAAGTTAACTTGCTCTACTGCAGGAGGATCCCATGGTGCGGCTTCAGCCTCTTCATCATCCTTGGCTATGAGCTCCTTGTCATTATCGGCATAGGGCACCAAGGAGTGGCCCCGTCGGCCGCAGCATTGTAAGGATCTTCGCACGCCCATTGAGCCGCCTTCTCAATTGAAATGTCAACCGAAGGATCCACGATGATACGCCGAGACATATGGCTTAGACCACTTTGAAAAATACTTGGGCCTCCTTGGTGACATGCATATGAAGCTCGTCACCGTCTTTGTAAGCTTTTATGGCATCCTCCTTAGCGCTCTTCACAAAGACCACCAGGTCGACCTCCCATCGAGCCCTAGCAAGATTCAACTCTTCTTGTTTCCTAGCCAAGGTCACGGGAACCTCCTCCAACCGTTGCTTGGCCGCTCCAAGTCGCCTACCATTTTCTTATTCTCCTCCTTGAGACGAGCGAGTTCGCCGTTAGCTCCACCTGTGCTCTTCCATGCCTCCTCCTTCAATTTGATCTCATTATCTTTCACAAGCTTCAAAGCTTCATAAGAGCTATCCAAGTCCGAGTTCTCTTCCTTCAATTTGTCGAACTCTCCCTTCAACTTGGTGTAGTCCTCTTTCGCCTCGCATGATCACCTTCCAGCTTTCCCAGGTTCCTCGTTTTTGCGAGCCAACATAGTCTTGGCGCCTTCTCTCGCTCCTCTCGCCGCCTTCCAAGTAAGTGGTGGCTAAATCAATCATGGCAAGACTCGAAATGACGAGTATATATAAGAGGTCGATCAAGTGAGGAGAAAGGAAGGAAAAGCAACAGGAAGATTTAAAAATTAAAAGCATAAGGGTCACCTCGGAGGAAGCCGGACCAACCCTAGCTCGACAGCTTCGGTGTCAATGGCTTGCGAGTAAACTCTCGATCGGGTCTTGGTCGGCCCCCTCCGACGACCACGACCATATTCCAGATTCAGGATATTCTCTCGCCAAGCCGTTGACCCCCGGTCAAAGGAGTCACTTCACTCGGTTCGCCTACCCGGCTCTGAATCAATTCGTCATAAGAAACTTGGACAGAGAGGATTGGGGGCCCAAAGTTTCGGTGCCGCAGGCTCACCGGGCATTGACTTGATCAAAGGTCGAGGTCGCTCTGGGGGCCCGATCTTGATTACCTTGGCCGATAGGGGCACCATCGTCTTCATCTTCATCCTCATCCAAAGAGATGACGTGAGATTTTCTTTTGGAGGCGGCCTTGGCTTTGAATTTGTTTTTCAACTTGGCTTGAGCTCGGGTCTGGCGCGCCGACCTCCTCCTCGAGCTCTACATTTGGCTCCACCCCATCCATGTCGGCGCTGGGCCTCTTCGAGCCTTGGGCATTATTGCCCTCAACATTTTCCCCCACTGGGTCTTCATGCAGCTCTTCCAAATTATCCTCTACTGGGATATCAGCAGCAGGATTCACATCGACTGTCGTTAGAATCTCATGACGAAGGACGCCCTCTCTCTCTCGATGATTTTTAGCATTGGCTGCCCCGCAGCTTCTCTTGCTCTTCCTGACATCAACAGCTCGACCCATGTTTGCTTCTTGCTCGGGAGTTAAAACTGCACCAAAGTAGAAACAATAAAAAATTAGGTCGACATAAGTAATTTCCACATACGAGCAAATGGTTCTATGTACGAATTAAACATATGCGAGCTAATTATTCTACATACGAGCAGAATGTTCTATGTACGAATTCAAAGTGCAAGTAAGAAAACAGCGAGTTAAATTGTACGCTAATTAATGAGTTCAACACCCGAGCAATTGGTCTAAATATGAGCAAGACATTTACTTATCAACAAAGACAGGAGGTGTTAAGGGACATGGAATGGTCGAGTTCTTACCCCCGAAGTGTTCCACTTTTTCTCTACAGTGATCAACACCTTTCTTACAGTAATGGCATTCTCTCTTGAACCTGAGTCGAGCTCCCTCATGGGTGACCCAATCTGGATATCTTTGGCATCTAACCACTGGAACCATGGGTACAACCTCCCCACTCCCGACCATCAATCCAGCACGGATAAAGTTATTCTTGTTGGTTCCCAGGGCATGCCAACTAATAGGCCCCTTTTTGGTAAACTCCATCAGCTTCCTACGCAGATCATCGTGCCAATAGGGATCCCAATAATTCTCCTCGCTCACACCAGTTGTATCAGCACAGGGCAAGGGAAATTCCCATCCTCTTCTACTTTCCACTGCAACTACATAGGAGTTCCATCCGCTGGCCTTACCAGGGAGATTGGCGAAACAGGTTTGGGAATTTTTGGCTTGGAGGGAGTACTTATCCCCCTATCTTTGTCAAACTTAATGTTGAAAAACTCCTTGAACACCCTCATACAAGGCTCGTATCCTAAAAATCTACAAACCATAATGAAACAAACCAGTACCCTGCAGGTGTTGGCCCCTAGTTGAAGTGGCAAGGCATTTGTGCATTCTAAGAACTCATTTATAAAGGGGTCCAGGGGTAATCTTAAACCAGCTTCAAATTGGCCATAATAGAAAGCCACCCTTGTGGGATCCTCCTCGTCTGTATCCTCAAGCTGATTGAAGTAATCATTTCTGCTATACAAGGTGACATCGAATTCTTTCCTATCAACCTCGCAAAATTCATGTATCATACTCAAACGAGATGGAAAATTCTGCTTCCCCCTAAGTGCCTTTGGAGGAACGTAACCCTGTTCATTCCTGCCCGGCACCACAGTGGTCTCGAAAGCATCCACGATGCGTGGGCTTGACGAGGTCGATGCATGAACTTCACCTTGGGTCTCCATATCTGTACAAGAAGAGGGAAACAGGGAATCGGTTCTACATGAAGTCTCGGGAGCTCTAATAGACGTGCTAAAGGGCGACCTAGATTCCCAGGAAATCAATTTGTTCCTAAGGAAGGAAGGTTTGTTGGGGCCCTGAAGGTAAAAAATGGCAATATGGTCGAGGAGCTCATGAAAAAGATGGAAAGACTCAATTCTTGGGTCATTCGTCCCTAAAGTACCTAAGTTCTCTCCTACGGGCAAAGCCAATTCAGTAAATTGCAAACCCCATCGGGTTAAAATTGAAGTACATTCCTCCATGGTCATCTCCCTCCACTCTCCGTTTAAATGTTTATAAACCCTACGATTGGCTTTACGGTACCCATACCAAGCTCCGGTTACGTACTAAAGGTTCTAGCCATGGCGGAATCAAAGAAATTACAGAAATTAAAGCCCTAATTTTAAAGAATAAGGGGAATACCTTTAGCAGTGAAGGGAAAACGGAACTATGGAGGGCTAAACACCAAGTTATAGCAGGAGTCAACTTCCTTTATCACCGCCGGAATCACGCACAGAGTTCAGGGAAGGCGAAAGTTGTAAATGGGGAAGGATTCTTGATTTTATAGTTCCCTGAATTGGAAAGGGCAAAAAGAAATTCGAAATTAATTTTCCTAATTAATGGTGGAAACAGTTTCCTAGACGGACTCTCAAACGTCAAAAGTGTAATCATTACGAAAACCGGCGCTCCTACATCTCCACCGTCCATCACCTACGAACAGGATGTTGCCACGTCATCATGGTCGACCTACTTCCAAGACTAACATCGACCTGCGAGTAAAGCAATTTTCGTCACGGAAATCTTCTTAACTTCCAAGTCGACGAAGTCAACTCGAAAGTTGGGGGCCACTGAACATACCAAAGTGCCGAGTTGGGCCAAGCAAGTAAAGCCCAATTACATCCAGCTTTGATTATCACATTCTCAATAGGGTGGCCCGGTCAGGAGAATGGCCCAAAGCCCATCTCAAGCGTCAGTCGACTAAGCCCATGGTCCGACCTACAGGTCCCGACCTAACTTAGTCCGACCTCATGATCCATGCTACAATTCGGGTACGAACCATGCTCTACCCGACAGTCAGGTCGACCATTCCATGAGTGGCGACCTCGACCTGAATTAACAAGTGACGACTTGATATTCGGCCGGCTTATTTAGTGAACCATTCACGTAACCACATCCCTACAAATCGTGACGTTACTAACACGTTCACATGACTGAATAACCGCTGCTATAATCTCGGAGGACATGTCTCCTCACCAAAAATACATTACTCTTGCCTATAAATACTTCTTCACTACCAACGGTGCAAAGGTAACTGCCATTTTGTTATCAGAATTCATTATTCTATACATTTTGAGCTATAAACAACGGTAATCTTACTCTCACGCCCGAGCGTCTTCGCCGGAGACACATCCGGCTAGTCGTGGGTTCTGTTTTCAGGTCAAGGAGCCAGGTGATCAGTCCTGCCACGTGGAGGAAGATTGATAAGCACATTTCCTGCAGCATCAAGATCCAAAATAGCAAAAAAACTCAAAAGCTTTGACAATTTTTCCATCAAATGTTATCAGCCATGTCTCTCTGTTTTCAACTCTGTTAAAGTTACACTTCAAATATTCATTCTTACTTTTGTTCAGTCTAAAACCTCGAGATTCCAATCGTAATAGGAAACTCTTATGTCTTCCATTATCAGAGTGAAAAGAAAGAGACCAAGTGCAGGACCTTGATGAAATTCAATCAAAATAGGAAATTCTTATGTCTTCCCAACACTAGTTCGTACAATAGTACTAACTCCATTATACATGTCTTTGATAATATTAATATATTTCTTTGAAACATCTTTATTTGCTAAAGTCCACCAAAGTACCTGTCTTGTCACTTTATCATACGCCTTCTCCAAATCAATGAAAAACATATGCAAATCTTTCTTTTTATTCTGATATTTCTTCATAGTTTGTCTCATAAGATAGATTGTCTTCATAGTCTATCTTTCGGGTATAAATTCAAATTGATTATTTGAAATATTCACGATTCTCATTAGCCTTTGTGCAATCACTCATTTCTAAAGTTTCATAGTATAACTCATTAGTTTAATCCCTTTATAGTTGTCACAATATTGGTTATCATCTTTGTTTATATACAAAGAGATTAGAGTACTTTTACTCAACTCCAAAGATATTGTGTTACGTCTTCATATCTTGTTAAATAATGTTATTAATCAATATATTTCTCCCTTCCCAAAACATTACCAAACCTCAAAATTTCAATTAAATATGCAGAATCTAAGAGGTTTAAGGTTTCAATAACGTTCTGCTTTACCCCTAACAAGGCTGGAGTTCAAGATGAAGGTTTCCATATTTGGGCTTAGTGGGTTGGATTTTGACATTTTATATTTGATGGATGGAGTTAGACGTGTCCAAAATCTAACCGAAATCGGCTAACCGACGATTTTTAACCGGTCAAACCCGTTAACCGGTTTAAGCGTAACCGAAATCGGTGGTTAACCGGTTCGGTTAAAGTTACAAATTTTTCAAACCGGCTAACCGACGGTTATAACCGTTTAAATAACCGGCGATTATAACCGGATTAACCGGCCGAATTCAAATTTAATACTCCCCAGGCCCCAATGGTCACCAAGACAGCAACGGTCACCAAGGCTCAACGACCCAACCCCAACGACTACTCCTTCCCAACGGCTACTTCCAGACCAGGACCACCAGGTTGACCCCATTCAAACTAGCAGTTAGTTTTTTATCCAGATTTGGATTTAGTTAAAAAAAATATTTTTCTTGAAAAAATTCAACCCTATAAATATCACCTCCCTCCCACCATTTCATTTTTCCCTTACTTCTTTACTCTCTCTCTCTCTCTCTATACTCTCAAATATCCTAAGCCTCTCTCATACTCTCATATTCGATTTTCACTTAGTTTTCTTACAATTCCCAGTTAGTTTTTTAACGAAATTAGTATTTTTGTTCTATTTCGAGAATTCCAGTCAGTATTTTAACAATTCCAGTTAGTTTTTAAGAATTTCAGTTAGTTTATTGAAATTCCAGTCAGTTTTTTAACGTTTTCAGTTTGTTTTTTCTGAAATTCTAGTCAGTATTTTAACAATTTCAGTTAGTTTTTAAAAATTCTTTACTTTTTTTATATAACTTTTCCAAAAAAAATCACTAATAACTAACATCTCAAATAGTATTTTTTATTAAAAAAAAAAGGAGTATATAGAGTACAAAAGTTAACAGAAACTATTAAAAATTCCGTTAAAAGGACTAATCAGAAAAAAGGGCTTCAGTTAACCGTTTTAACCGGATAAACCGTGTTAACCGGTTATAACCGTTAACCAGATAACCGTAACCGTTAGTACAAGGTTAACGGTTAGGTTACGATTAAGTTTTAATGATTTTTTTAACCGCCGGTTATAACCGTTAATCGGCGGTTATAACCGTTTGGACACGTCTAGATGGAGTTCAACATTGTGTTGGGGACTGGAGTCTGTCATGGAGGTTTTGTTTGATATTTTTAATTATAGTCTCTCTTAAATTTTGCTTCACCTTTTAAATTGTAATTTACATTTAGAAATTTTAATTTTTTTGTTATTTTAATTTGCATTGATTTGCTATTTTACTCCTAAAAATTAGGTTAAATGCAATTGTACATAGACACTTAACGAAAAAACATGGATAATTTAGTCTGAAATATCTTGAATTCCATAAAAAAAAAAAACACAGATGAGATACTATGTTATATTGAAAATAATTTGAGTTGGTCTTACAAAAAACGCATTTTTTTTAAGCTTAGAAAAAATCATTTTTACACTGGCACTTAATAACACTAACACTGACACTTAATATACATGCACTGACACTTTTTTACACTGGCACTTTGTTAAATTAACACTAGCACTTTCTTACACTAACACTGACACTTTTTACACTGACACTTAATATACATGCACTGACACTCTCCACACTGACACTATTTAACACTAACACTGGCACTTTGTTACATATGCACTGAAACTTTTTTTACACTGGAACTGACACTTAATATACATGCATTGACACTCTCCACACTGACTCTATTTTAAACTAACACCGACACTTTGTTACAAATGCACTGGTACTTTTTTTTACACTAGGAGCAATCGCGCCCATACTTGAGGCGATCGCGCGGTGCCGTTCTATGGAGATGGGGCGATCGCACCCTAGGAAGGGCGATCGCACCATAGGGCGTGCACTGACTCTCTCACACTGACACTTTGTTACACATGCACTGACACTTTGTTACACATTCACCAGCAGGAGAAACAAAACACATTTTTTTAAAAAACACATTTTTTTTGTAAGATTTTGACAAATAATTTTCGAGAATTGTTATATAAACCCGTAAAATTGTTGAGTAAACCCGTAACGATAAAACCACCCCAAAAAATTAAAACAAACCCCCACTTTTCCCTTTATACCCCACTCACCCACACACCCACACCCACACCCATTAACCCTTTCATTTACTCTCTCTCACCCACACCACCCACCACCATTTTTAGAGAGAGAAAGAGAGTGAAAATCAGTTTGAGAGAAAGAAAAGAAGAAGAAATCATCTGATTTTTAAAGTGAGAGTGAGAAATTTCGATTTTTGGTTCGATTGTATTTAAATTTCTGAATTTGGGTGGTTCGGCCGCTACCAACCGAAAATTTGGATCTGATCGGCCAGTAGTGGCCGAACTTTACTTAAAAATCGTCCACACCCGGCCAAACCACCCAGATTCGGCAAACCAGAGCCGAACTTTTTAAAAATTTCTGGTCGGGTGTGGCCGAACTTTTTCAATATTTTCGGTCGGGTGCGCCGAACCCGAACCGAATTTCGGTCACTACCTAGAATTTTTGCAAAATCTGGGTTTCTAATATGTTGAAGAACTGGGAATTGAAAAGTGAGAAAATAGGTTTTAATGGAGAAATGGTAGTGGGTGGAGGATTGTGTCGAGGCTGTGTGGTGGCGCTTGGGATGGTGGTGGCCGAATTCGAGATAGATGGTGGGTTGGGATGAAGGGTGGTAGAGTGGTTAAGCTTGAGGGGGAATGTGGGGTAATGGGTATATGAATTAGGGGTAGAAAAGTAGTATCATTCGGTGGCATAATTGTAATTTTATCGTTACGAGTTTACTCAACAATTTTACGGGTTTATATAACAATTCTCATAATTTTAACCCGATAACTGATAATTGAGATATTTTAGTTGATTTTTTTCATTGATATTATTATCGCTCAAATTAAAATCAATAATTCAGTCTCGAATGGAGCATCTCAGAAATTTCAATGTGACATTTGGTGGGCCACCACCGTCTTCCAACTCCTAACTATTCGCTCCTCCTTCCTCTTCTTCATCTCTCACACAAACAAACCATTTTCCCTCCCTTTCTCGTGAGAGAAAGTGAAAGAAAATTGAACCGAAACGTTAATCGAATTCAAAATTGAGTACAGTACGTAATCTTCGCCGCACCGACGGTTAATCTCACCATGGAAGGAGGAGACCCTTGGTCGCCGAAGACCATGGCCTCCCTTTCCCCTAACAATTATAACGCCACAACCGTCCGATTTCTCGGAATTCTCAAGCTCCCCGATTCCGATCCCAATCATTTTGTCGAGCTCGATGAGAGCGACGTCGTTTGGTCCCCGGATCTCTCCGTCTCACCGCCAGGCACCAACTCCCCTCCTTCTAATTCCACCGAATCCAATTCCCCCACAAATACCCTCCGTCTCCACCACCACCACCCCCACTTTCTCCCCGACAAGTCCGGCCTCTCCGCCGCATTATCAGATGATAACCACCCAATTCTTCGCTGGAAACATGCTCTGAACCCGTCCTTATCCGCTGCCAGGATGATACCGCCGGTGGCGCTCATTCGTTCGGAATCTTCCGGTGGAATAAACAAGCTTCACCAATCAGCGCCGATGAACGTGCCGATTTGGCCGAAGAAGAATTCGGCTAGGGATTTTGATACTTTGGGGAGATTTGATGATATTGACGACGACGATGATGGGGAGATGGTGCCTCCTCACGAGATCGTTGCTAGGTCGCACGTGACCTTCTCTGTGTTTGAAGGAGTTGGACGCACGCTCAAAGGAAGGGACCTTCGTCGTGTTCGCAACGCTGTGTTTCAGAAGACAGGTTTTATTGATTGAAAATCCCTCAATAATTTTTGCTTCTGCAATTTGCCAGGTTTTGTACGTTTGAGATAGCCATATTTTTGGAATAATTTATGTTTTTTTAATGTCAATAACATGGCTACTCTGCTACTTTGTGTTTCCATACACAAAACCTGTAAATAAAATCATTTTGTATTCCGAGTGATTGAATCAAATTAGACCTTCAATGAATTTCAGCTACTTCTCATAATCTGTTGCCACTGAACTTTGATGCCATCCGATACTCATTTTGATGAGCCCGGATCTACTGGACTGGGCCCGCGCTCGGTCTAGTCCGAGGAACCAGTGACGTGGCAGTTCCTAGACCGCTGGAGGGAAGACCGCGGACAAATAGGCCCTTGTGGTCAAGACCGTGTCCCTCCTCGCATCGTCCCCATCGAGCACCATTGGGACCCTGCTCGCTGGATCCGTGCCCGCATGAGTCATGCCCGCATCAACCGTGCTCGCGTCATATATCTTTGACCGCGGGCACAACGATTGATCACGGGCACATGCGCTTCCCGTTAATGTCAAGCCTTACCGAGCAAGTTAGCTTACCGCTCGACAGCCACTTGCCGGCTCCCCCATCACGCATTCAATGCGGCTCGCCCGGCGCCTACTATTCCATTTAATGCACTAAGCCGGCTACACGGCTCATGTCCCTTTCAGCCATGTCCCTTGGACAGTCAATGTTCCCTCCCTGACAGGACCAATTAGCTGCGGACACGTGTAGCTGGTCAAATACTAAAGTGCCCCCTAGGGCTGATCTCATTGCTTACATCAACAAGCACCATTGCATTGCCTATAAATAGAAGGCCTTTACCCCCTTGGGCAAGGTAAGTTCCATATACAATTGAGTAAGCTCTTTTACTCTCTAAACCTAAACACACACACTCAAAAGGTATTCAAAGCCTTATTACTCAGTATTCTTACTCTCACACCCGAGGGCCTGAGTTGGAGTAACATCCAACTTTGACCTTAACGGTGCTTGTTTGTGTTGTGATCTAGGTACATAAAACCACCAAATATATCCTAGCCAGATATCCTTGAACCGCTCCTGACCCCGAAAGCTGTGGCGTCATCACATTTAGGGACGGATATACTCCCTCGAGCCATCATCCCAAAATGAGCGTCCATTTTTGTTTAAGAACAAAAATGAACAAAAAATAGACATTCATTTGGGACAGAGGTCATAAGAAATTAACTTTTTTGTTTGAGCTAAAATGTAGATCTCTCTTGATTGAAAGCTTCTTTTTAGCCTGACTTGTGTAGATAATGTTGTTTATGTGTTAGTAAAAATTCATGCTTCATGAGCATGTCAACTTCTTTTTTCCATCATTTCCAATGGAGCCAAATACTCATTTTTCTTTTTTTGGCTTGGGAATATGATGGAATAAAGCAATATGACTCTCTAAACTGTATGTGATTCTTTGTTATGAAGTAGCAGTCAGTACATGCAAGTTTCTGACGCAATTTTCATCATGAGTCATTCGGAAACAGCCTCTCTATGCTTTAATACAAAGGCAAGGCTGCGTACTTCCGACCCCCTTACCTCACCGTAGGTGGGAGCCTTTGCAGCATTGGGGTAATGTTGTTGATGTATGAGTATGACAACTTTGAGACAATAGACTGTGAGATTATATTTAAATGAACCCGACCTAGTCTCTTGTTGATTTGTTTGGACAATTGTGTGATTACATATCACAAGATTACAGTTGTTTTAGACAGATACAAGTTTAGAATTCCCAGGTGTGATTTTGGTTACCCTTGACTGGTGTTTTTTTCTGATAGGAAGGGGAGTTTCTCCGATTCATCTGTTATTTATTTTCTTTTAGAACCACTACGAAGTGTCACCTTTTGATAGTACAAAGTTGTAGATTCTCGAGTATATGGTAACCATATACTTCTAAGAAGCAATGGATTTTAAAGTTATACTCCTTACCGACTTGGATGTAGAATTGACTGATTGAGGCACAGTATTTCTTTTGAGACTATAGTTACAGATAACTTATTTATCCTTACACAATTTGCTGTTAGCTCTTCAATTCAGAACATGCTTGTAAAGTTTCAGGAGCTAAGTATAATAATTGTTGGAGCCACAAATATGACTCGGGCTTCAGCCCATATCCCTATTTCCAGGTCAAGCATCCTTCATCCTCTACCACTCCTTGCTTCGGGACCTTGAATAACCTTCTTCAACCCTTAATCAAATCAAGTAAATGTAAGTGGCTTACTGTAGTACTTCTTTGTTTCAAGAGGACTAGCAGCAAGGAAAACTCAATAGACTGTGGAATGTGATTTCAAAAGGCAATTTATCTTGACACTGTTCTGCAATATATTCTACATGTTGGGAGAGAGAGAATTCTGAAGAACTGTAAGCTAAATCATGACATTGAATTTTCCATGCTTTTTCTTTTTCTTTTTCTTTAGGTGGTTATTCTATTGCTTGTCTATTTCTTTGAGATGCTTTGGTCTAAATCAGCTTTAAAAAAATTCTTACTCACTCCCTTGGTTCTCTTTTTTTTTTTTTAATGCGAAAATCTGAAAACTTTATGAAAGTTACTTTGTCAAGATGAGGCGGATCGTTACAACTGAACATGATTTGATGGTGATTGATGGCAATAGAGAATAGAACATATCTCGAGTAGCCTTACTGAATGGTCCATAGCTTTCGGACCATCTACTGGCCATATTTTGGATGTCTTGTATTGAGTGGTTTCAAAATGATCACTTGCAGTTGTAGTGGTTCTTACTTTTAATAACATGCCCATCGCTCTCAATGGCGGTATGCCATATTGCCACAGCCTCCAATGGATGTGTGGTTATCGTGTGGGCATGGGAGACTCACTCTTTATGTTAGCTTTATTGGCCTATTTTGTAAAAATAGGGGAAAGATAAATATATAGAATTTCTTCTGGTTTTGTTTTCTATCCATAACTGGATCACACTCAAATATATGCATCTGTATGCATATATATCTATATACGCACACGTACATATACTACTATAGATAGATAGATATATACAGGAGAGAGAATTTTGCATTACTTGCATATTTTTATTTTTATCATTATATTATAACTTAAAGGAAGCTTTTACTCATCAATATCCATGAGTTGTAAATTATTTGGCTTGTTAAATGTTTCAGCAATATGTTTACAACTCTAAACAAAATTGATTTCCTGAAATTAATAGGAGTAAATAGATTAGCTCTGTACTACTTTCCAATTTCGCAATACGTTTGCCAAATACTGCATCTTATTGACTACATAAATTAGGTGCATTCTCTAATTCTCTACCTTCCTGAGAGTATTACTTGTCAAAATTTCTTACAATTTGAACTTGTTTACTACAGTATTCTATTTTCCTAGGAGTTTTACTTATCAAAATTTCTTACAAGCTATCAAAATTTCTTTATCATGATTATCGACTAGCCAAGAAATTCATACAGATAGGAGGAGTGATCTTCGCCAAAGCAAGAATTGAAGACGGAAGAATCCATAACCCATCCCCGCAAATCAAACCTGACGCAATTGCAGGAATCATAACTGTCGCCTTCTTCCTATTGACCTTATGCCATACAAACACCACCAAGCTCCCCACACACATATCAATGGCAAAGTAAGCCCCAACCAAGAAAGGCACCGCCATAGCCATTGGAAGCGGTACCCACCTCCCAATCTCCTTTCGGGTCACATCTCTAAATAAGTTGGCCAATACAGCAAAGGCAAAAAACCCATAACAGAGCTGCAAGCAATGCTGAGGCAAAGCAGAGAAACCTTCAACACCAAGAATTGCCATGTTTCGGTAAATAATTGCATAAGGAGCTTTGTATTCACTATTAGGATCTCCGACAGGAAAAGCTTTATAGAAGAGGAAGAATGTAAGTGGAGCCACCACGCAGCCTATCGCTGTCCCAATGACTTGGCTAAGTAGCATTGACCGAGGGGAGGTTAGGGTCAAATGACCAGTCTTGAAATCGTGCATCAAATCAGAAGATATCGAGACAATTGACTTTATTAGACCACAGCCAACGAGCCCTGCCACTACACCATTTTCCTTCCCGGACATAGCAGCCAGCACAAATAAAGCCACTTTTCCGTAGTTATATGCCATGTTCATGTCTGTCAGGCCAGCCCCATAAGCATTGCAGAAGCTAAGAGAGGGTGCAATAACGTAGGCGACAAGAACAAAATACCATTTGAGCTCCGGAAACATTATTGGAATTATGATTATGGAAATGACGGAGAAAACCATGTAGCCCAGACATGCTACCCATAAGGGAATACTCTCTCTAATGAACACTTGGTTTCTTTGCAGATCCTGATGGGGCTGATTGTTGATATCTGAAGCTGTAAAGAGGACATTGCATCAGTAAAACTGTAAGATATTCTGAGAACTCTAAATATTTAGCGAACGATTACAGAACTTACATGTTTTTGACTTGTTCTTTGAGGTGGCATATATGCTTTTACCCGTGAAATACAGTATCTTGAGAAAATTGTAGAGGCCATCTCCTAGGATAAGAGCAATGGCAATGAAAACCTGTGTGTACAAACATGTATTATTGAAGCTTTCCTCTTACTTTGATTCAGGTTTCAGTAAAGGAAATACTCGATATGTTTGGGGTCTGAATAGGGGATCCGGGGCCTGTCCAGAAAGTCCGTCTTTTATAATATGTTACATTTTATAGTAACATGAGTTATATCTTATATTATGTGTGTTACATGTTATCGGCGTGAGATAACATTTATAGTAACATAAGTTGCATGTTATAGTAGATGCGTTATATTTTATTTGGATTTATGTGTAGTTCGAACGGGTCCCAAATCCCTGAAGAGGGTCTAATATTTGACTGACCTTGTAACCGTTTAGACTCTTCATGCTACTTTGAGGTAAAGTGTTTGAAAACCAGGCGCCTTTTCTTTGTTCAATCAATGGCCACATAATCCCCCATGAGAGGACTGCTCCAAGAAGCAGCGACAAGTTCACGAGATGAGAACAGATCATTCCTGCTCCGATGTAAGTCATGCTGAAGTCAAAGTAAAACCTGCATGCAGTACGGAGAAATGCATGTATTTCAGTCGTAAGTTGATATTATCTCATAATTATCAATGAATTCACGGTAAGAAGAGATATGGAGTTAGTGCAGACGTTTGCCTCCAAGCTTTCAACCCGAATGTTGGGAAGTTTATGAATCCACATTGTGATCCCCCAGTATAGAACCATTGAAAGCATGCCCATAAGAAACTCGCGGAGAAGAATTTCATGAACCCGTGAACCTGTTTCCTGCAAAAAGAGTGACAAGAATTTCATGAATCCGTGAACTAGTGGACATTCATTTTGGGACGGAGTAAGTAAAAATATTAATGGATGCTTACTTGGCCATTTTGTCACCCTTTTCAGTATGAAAGCCATTGATGAGAACAGCAGTAGCAGTTCCACTTGGATAAGCTAGTTTGTAGTCTATTATCATGATCTGTACACCAAGAAGATGGAAGCCATGAATAAGAAAATGTTCAAATACTGAAATTTGAAAGGTTTTTCCCAAACATGGTAAAAGGGATTTTGGAACTTCGTAAGCATCAATGTCCTAAGTTCATCTGCGTCAAGGTGGTCAAATGAATCTCAACCTTGATGTAAAAGAGCGGAAACGTATTATCCTGACCATTGGTTGCAGCGGAACGAACAGTCCAAATAAAAGGAAAGGAACACACCTTTCTAAGAGGAACCAAGGCCAAGAGACCAACAAAGCTGGTGACAAATAAGAAACCAGTCATCCAACCAACCCCAAGCTTCTTGTAACTATTAGGTGAATTCCCCTCTGTATCAATTCCTGCTTGCTCATATGTAAACTTGTTCAATCCCAAGAGATATGACCCAAATCCACCTACAATCAATAAATCCAAATAAAAAAATACCCATTACAAAACTGCTACCATCAAGAACAAAAATGGATAATCATTTTGATTACAGAAGTACGTAATCAAGCAAAAACCAGTAGTCGAGTCAAATAAATAAATCCAAATAAAAAATACCCATTACAAAACTGCTACCGTCAAAAACAAAAATGGACATTCATTTTGAAAAACAGAAGCACGTAATCAAACAAAAACCAGTAGTCGAGTCAAAGTCGAACCTCCAACAGCAATGCTATAACAAGCAACAGCACAAGTCTGAATAATGGTATTTTCTTGCCTAGTAAATGGGGTGGTAACGAATCCAGCCTTGTGAACCAATTTGGTCCATGTCCTGATGAACACAAAGGCTAATAGAGCAGCTGATACATTAAGATTTGGAACAAGTCCGGTAGTCAAATTCAGCTTCATTACTATCACACTGTAAATAATCCCAATCAATAAACTCGCCACGATTCCTCTAATCGTTATGTGCTGTGTCCATGGCGGAATCCTCTTTATCATCTCTTCTCCTTCTCCTTCTCCTTCTCCATGATCATTTTCATCTCTCTCAATCTCCCCGTTTTCGACCTTTTTCTGATTCAATTCAATCAAATAAATTAACAGTTAATTAATGACATAAATATAATAAGAAAAGTAATCAAGAACTGAATGATGATATAATCATGATCTTACTTGATCAGCTGAAGACATCTGAAAGGGAAAGATCAAATTTCTGAATTGGGTTTTGTTTTCAATACTAAATGTGAAAATGTGGATTCTGTTTATATATAATGAAATTAAAAAAAAAAATAATAATAATAATAAAACAAACTCCCCAAGAAAGAAGGTTTATCTGGTACAAAAATCTTCCACTAACTTTATGGGGATTGGTTAAAATCTTAGCGACCTATTAACACCATTAAAGGAGGAAAAATGGAATTTGAAGAAAAAGACTGATGAATATGTACTGCAAGAGTGGACATGATTTGTTGTAGTACAAAAGAGAGAAATTAAGCTCTTTTGTAGTACAGATTAACCTAATCCCATCCAACTACTGCTTTGACTTTTTTTTTTTTTTTTACAAGAATGTTGATCGATGAACAGAATAGATGGTAGGCTTTCTTTCTTTCAATGATTTTCCACACTCTCTCTCTCTCTCTCTCTCTCTCTCTCTTCCACACTCAATATTCTAGATAGAGAAAGAAAGCAAATTCCCGGGATGATGTAATGTGAGAAAGAAAGTTATATTCCCAGACAGAAATTTTTGGTTGATTTGAGGCATGAATACTAATGAGAATTTATATCAGATGCTTGTAATGTGATTTCAAGGAATATGTAATTGTAAAAGTTAGACATATTTTTCCGAAATTGATATACTATCGTTCATTTAATCAGCTCACGCATAACCTCAGACCCGTCTGACTTATATAAATTTGGATTTCACTAGATCAAAATCCAAGTTACTTTTTAAAAGTTTATAATAATTCATAAATATAAATATATTCTACGAAATGAAAAGAATAGCCTCATTTTTATTTTTATTTTAATTCTGATTTGACTTTTATCAATACTTTAATAAAATTAATGGTTATTATATTTTTTTTGGTTATTTATTTTGGAGCGAGATAGTAATATTTTTCTTAATCATAAATAACAATTTTCATTTTTTTGGGCATATTTAAGTTTCTTACTATCATTTGTCAAAATTCAATCAAAATGACGACCAAATTTAAATTAATTCCTACTATCTCCATTTCTACCGTTTTAATTGATTAAGCATAGGATTTCATCAAAGGAATAAAATTGAGATTTTGATAATTTTAACTGAAAATTAATTATATTTTAAGGTGAAAATGACCCATTTTTTTTTAGGAATACAAGTGAATTATTTACCTTATAAAAAGAAAAAAAAAGGAATACTCCCCCCGTCCCACCAATTGCTTCACCTTTTTTCTCCGGCACGGGAATTATGGTAATGGGAGGGAAAAAAAAATGTTGTGAGTGTAATTTGAAAATAGGAGAGAGAATTAGTGGAGGGAATAGTGAATTTGAAAAGTGTTGTGAGTGTAATAGTGTTTTAGGAGAGAGAATGAGTGGAGAGAATAGTGAAGATTCTTTGCCAAAAAGAAAAAGATGAAGCTTCTAACTGAACACCCTTTTGAATAATTAGTAAAGCTTTCATTGGGAGGGAGGGAGTATTAATTTGTAATATTCCTTTTGTGGTCAAAAGGAATATTAGAAAAGAGCCTTCACATAAAAGAACCACACGGCGTATTTAGTTGAAAAAGAAAACATTTAGGCTCCGTTTGTTTCGACTTAAAATGTTTTCCGGAAAACGTTTTCTGGAAAATGTTTTCCTGTAAAATGTTTTCCTGTAAAATGTTTTACGGAGGTAGAGCGTAAAATATTTTACGGAGGAAAATATTTTACGGAGGAAGGGTGTAAAATGTTTTCGGGTGTTTGGTAAAACGACTCATATTTCACAAGGTGACCTACCCCCCCCCACCCCCCAAAAAAATTTTTTTTTTTTTTTTTTGTAATCGCCCCCTACCCCCTGCCCACCCCCCACCCCCCCCCCCCCAAATTTTTTTTTTTTTTTTTTGTAATCGCCCCCTACCCCCAACCCCCACCCCCACCCCCTACCCCCTGCCTACCCCACCCACCCACCCACCCCCACCCCCCCCCAAATTTTTTTTTTTTTTTTTTTTGTAATCGCTCCCCCTACCCTGCCACCCCACTCACCCCCCCCCAAAATTTTTTTTTTTTTTTTGTAATCGCCCACCCCCCACCCCCCACACCCCCTGCCACCCACCCACCCACCCATCACCCCCAAATTTTTTTTTTTTTTTGTAATCGCCCCTACCCTCGGCCCCACTACCCCCCAAAAAATTTTTTTTTTTTTTTTTGTAATCGCTCTACCCCCCACCCCACCCACTCTACTCACCCCCCCAAAAAAAAAAAAAATTTTTGGGGGGGGGGGGCAGGTGGGGTAGGTAGGGAGCGATTACAAAAAAAAAAAAAAAAAAAAAATTTGGGGGGGAGGGGTGGGGCAGGGGGCAGGGGGCGATTACAAAAAAAAAAAAAATTTTGGGAAGTGGGGGGGTGGGGGTGGGGTAGGGGTGGGGTGGGGGGGGTGGGGGCGATTACAAAAAAAAAAAAATTTTTTGGGGGGGGGTGGGTGGGGGTGGGGGGTAGGCAAGGGTAGGGGGCGATTACAAAAAAAAAAAAAAAAATTTTGGGGGGTGGGGGGGGTGGGGGGTGGGGGTAGGCGGGGGTAGGGGGCGATTACAAAAAAAAAAAAAAAAAAATTTTTTTGGGGGGGGTGGGGTAGGTGGGTGGGTGGGGGCGATTACAAAAAAATTAAAAAAAAAAATTTTTTTGGGGGTGGGGGGGGGGTGGGATTGGCAGTGGGGTGGTTGTACGGGCGTAATATGAGTTGTACATTAAGCGCTCCATTTTCCTAAATGTTTTACTTGTGACAAGGTCAAGAGGTCGTTTACTTAGGAAGGGCGTAAAACGTTTCCTAAACGTTTTACTTGCAAGAACCAAACAAATGGAAAACGAGTTATTTTCCTGAAACATTTTCCGGGGGCTAACCAAACACCGTAAAACAGGTTATTTTCCGAAAAACATTTTCCGGAAAATGTTTTACGGTGAAACAAACGGAGCCTTATTTTTGTGGTCATTTTAGGGTAATGACAGATTTTCTTATCATGCTAGTAGCTAGGGGAGTGTGCCATCCCATTGATGCGTGGTGGCCACGCTCTTCCCTTTTAAAGAAATGCCTTTTATTCTTGAAAATCATAGGATAAATACAATGTAACATCACCTTTATTTTTTTGTTGCGGAGGAGGTGGTGTTTGGAGATATGCGGAAAATAATTTATTCCAAATGTTACTTTCAAATGTGTCGTCACTATTCAATTATTGACGTGTACTCTTTCCGCTTTAAAATTATTCTTCATTAATTAAAATTTAAAAATAGATTTTTTTTTAAACATAGGTTAGAGATAGTAATTCTTTATTAAATAGATGTACTTAATGAACAGATTTCATCTACGAATTTAACACCCTATTCCGAAAAAGTCCTTTTCCATACACAGGAGGTGAACCCAGGGAGGGAAGATAGCTCTAGTCCCGCGAAGAATGTTCCATATAAGTACGGGGACGAATGCGCGTTTGTGAGATATGAATTTCTCTGTAGTATTACGCCACTACCGTAGCTGCTGGCGGAAATAGCTTATTGGAAGATGTTGAAGTCCCATATTTTCTACATCAACTTGGAGAATAAAATTGATTAAATATATAGATTGACTAAATCTCACCCCTTAACAAGGTCTTTTAAGGGGATGAAGATCCAATTCTAACATGGTATCAAAGCTGGCCCAAGTTGATGTTGGGCTTAAGTTAACCCGTGTTGGGTGCCCGTGTTGGGTTTGAAGTCCACGTGTAGTGCCAAGTTACCGGCCTATACGTGAGGGGGCGTGTTGAAGTCCCATATTTTCCACATCAACTTGAAGAATAAAATTGATTAAATATATAGATTGGCTAAACCTCACCCCTTAACAAGGCCTTTTAAAGTTAACCCGTGTTGGGTGCCCGTGTTGGGTTTGAAGTCCACGTGTAGTGCCAAGTTACCGGCCTATACGTGAGGGGGCGTGTTGAAGTCCCATATTTTCCACATCAACTTGAAGAATAAAATTGATTAAATATATAGATTGGCTAAACCTCACCCCTTAATAAGGTCTTTTAAGGGGATGAGGACCCAATTCTAACAGAAGAGCATACCCTTGCCAAGGCTGAGGTTGAGGGTTCAGTTCGCTTAAAAAACGTCTCAAATAGGAGTGATTTTCTCCCATTCCTTCGAAAGAAACTAAAAATTTGAGAACTTGGGATCCTTCAACGAATTTGAGGATCTTTCGAGAATTTGAGGATCCTTTGAGAGTTTGAGGATCTTTTGAGAATTTGAGAATTTGGGATCCTTCGACGAATTCGAGGATCTTTCGAGAATTTGAGGATCCTTTGAGAATTGGAAGGCTTCTTGTTGCTTCTTTGATTATATATGTCCTTTCTTTGTGGCTTGAAATTTTGTGCACCGTCGACTTTTGATGCTAGCTTCTTGAGAGTGCTTGGACTTTGTTTGATACAAAATAAGAAGGGAAATGAAACCCCGAGCTTATCGTCAAAATGGGAGCAAACATTTGGTGATGAGCGACGATAAGTCTTGATATTTCACGATGACGCCATTGGGAATTTGGTCAAAGTGAGGGCATGAGTATGAGTATGAAAGGTGGATTTGAAAGTTGCATGTCGTGATGTAGGCATTTAGTTGAAAAAAGAAAACATTTATTTTTGTGGTCATTTTAGGGTAATGACAGATTTTCTTATCAATGCTAGCTAGGGGAGTGTGCCCAATTTTTATGTGACAATATTATCTCATTGATGCGTGGTGGCCACGCTCTTCCCTTTTAAAGAAATGCCTTTTATTCTTGAAAATCATAGGATAAATACAATGTAGCATCACCTCTATTTTTTTTGTTTTGGAGGAGGTGTTGTTTGGAGATATGCGGAAAATAATTTATTCCAAATGTTACTTTCAAATGTGTCGTCACTATTCAATTATTGACGTGTACTCTTTCCACTTTAGAATAAAAAATTAAAATTATTCTTCATTAATTAAAATTTAAAAATAGATTTTTTTTTTTTTTTTTTTAAACATGAGTTAGAGATAGTAATTCTTTATTAAATAAATACTCCCTCCGTCCCATAGAGCTTAGGAAGATTCCATTTTGCGCGGGAATTAAGGAATATTATTATAGTATTAGGAGAGAGAATGAGTGGAAGAAGTGTTGTGAGTGTGAAAAATTAAATAGGAGAGAGAATGAGTGGAGGGAATAGTAAATTATAATGTGTTGTGAGTATTAAAATAATGTAGGAGAGAGAATGAGTGGAGGGAATAGTAAATTTCTTAAGAGTTATGGGACGCCCAAAATAGAAAGTTTTCTTAAGACTTATGGGACAGAGGGAGTACATTTAATGAACAGATTTCAGCTGCAAGTTTAACACAATCCTTTTCCATACACACAAGAGGTGGACTGGGGGAGGAAAAATAGCCCTCGTCCAGCGAAGAATGTTGAATATAAGTACGAGCACGCATGCACGCTCGATAACAAAGGCGTGAAACATGAATTTCTCAATAGTGCTACGCCACTACCGTAGCTGTCGACGAAAATAGCTTAATTGGTAGAGCATAGCTTTGCCAAGGCTGAGATTGAGGTTTCAGTCCACTTCAAAAACGTCTCTAATAGGAGTGGTTTTCTCCCATTTTAGCCCTTCAAAATAAGCTAAGAATCGGATAGAATTCTTGAAAAGTAGTCTAATATTTCATATGAATATTGGCACTTCGCTCCTTAATGCTCTCAAAAAAGGAAAAAACACGGCCTTTCTTTTTGTGCATCACATGCGATCGATCTATCGTTGATCTTTTCTTTTCAATTGGTGCTCATATAAAGATCTTCCCATATCTTGCTTATAGAGTTATAGGTAATGCTTCTTTTGATCACTACTTTTTTATCACTACCTAATTATTTCAGAAGGCAACTTGAATATTTCCAAGCTCTTGCCCTAATGTATCGGGCCGAAATCTGAATATTATTAAGCCCAAGCCACAATAACATCTTACTCAACCTTTGGGCTTCCGACATGCTGTAGCAGTTAAACCAGCCCACTTGACACCCAAACTATATGGGCCGACATGTGTACTTATCCATCTCTAGATTTCTTCATCCTCAAGACGACCCCCAGATATCTTTCATCTTCCCCAAATTAAAAAACACTGCTCATACAGAGATTCTATTAAATTTATTTAAGTATTGTTCCATAAATAAAATCGAGTGATTCTCTCGAATCTTGTTCGGATAATTGATCGGATGAAGAGATCGGCGGAGACGACGTTTTTGCAGGAATTGGTGTTGTACGCGGCGAGCGCCGCCCTAAGCTGCTTGGTACTGTTCGCCGGACTTAAACATCTTGACCCTAATAAAGAAGCTTCGAAGAAAGCGCTTCAACAGAAGAAAGAAATTTCAAAGCGTTTGGGCCGTCCCCTTATCCATACCAATGCCTACGAGGTTTTCCCTCTTTTCTTCTTCAGACTATGTTATTAATCCAAAATTGTGAACTCTAACGGTAGCTAAAACTGTGAACTTTCTTATGGTAGCTTAATCCACTTTCATTCATAATGAACCATTTTTATTATTTTTAAATTGAGTTTGTTTATTAATGAATGATTTAGTCTATTTCAAGAGTGACATGAAAGTGTATTTGGTGGAGACTGAACCCTTCCCCTTTCATATGGAAAGGAATCGAATTCCGCTTGAGCTTGAGCTTGAGCTAGAGCTCTTGATTCTAGTTTTCTTGAAGATTGAATATTTTGAATTTTGCATTGATTTGCTTTTTCTTATGCTTCATAAGAAATTCAGATGCCTTTGCAGTTAGCTAGAGAAGTATGTTTTTATAACTTCGAAGAGTATGCTTGACTCTCTGTGGCACGCTCATCTTTTTTTCTGTGAAGATCCTCCACTAGTCACAGTTGAAAGGAATATTCTCGTGACTAGGTTCAGCTGGCAACTGTGTTATCATGAGTAATTGTGAAAGATGCTACATCGCATCTTTGTCTGGTTTTATATAGTAAGATTGATGGTGCAAAAGGGGTACAAAGTTATATTTATATCGGACTAGTGACCTCTGATAATCGTGTCGTATATGCTTTAGTTGCAATAACTGCATCCATTTTTGTGTCAATTTGCTCCATATTCACATTTAGAGAACCTATGGAAATTGTCTTGCTTGTAATGATGTACTCTAGACTGGCATATAACTCGTGCCTTGAATATTATTGCATGCATTTCCTATCTTGACTTAATTTAGCACGGTTTTTTGATATAAAGCATTATGCAAAGTTGTGTAAACACAGCATAGATGTTCACAATATATCTTGATTAGAAACTGCTCAAAGGTAAAACCTAACTTCTCTGATTGATATTGGAGCTTTCTACCCTGAATATGTTAAACCAGTGCGAAAACTCTAAATAAGGAATGCTCCAATCTACAGGGCCTAACGTTAAGATTTTTTTTACCTTATGGGCAACATTTCCTATGCTGAAAATTTACAATAAAATAACTAGAGAGAAGTAGTGGAACCAGTTAAAAGAGAAATTGGGTATTGGATATTGCGAAAAATTATAAACAAAACAATAGAACAGGCCAATCGTACATGCAAACATTGACATTAGGCAATTCTAGTATCAGGAAAGAAATGATAAATTGTGTCCAAAAGTTTAATCTAAACCCACCTCCATATTGATTGTTTCCACAAGCTTTCCATTGCATTAAAGTACGTGCAAAATTCAATAGGACTCCTATGTTGTAACATGGGTAGTACTCCGTAATAAGTATTTTTAAATTATTTATCTATTTACGATGTACACACAGTGTGTGCCATGATTACTTATTGTGCATTAAGGCTAGAGCGAGAGTTAATATTACACTACCAGCATTTTTGCTCACTCACTCGTGATAACTAATAGGATGTAATAGCCTGCAACGTGATAAATCCCGATCACATCGATGTGGAATTTGATTCAATTGGAGGATTGGAAACCATCAAGCAAGCATTGTACGAATTGGTGATTCTACCGCTACGTAGACCTGACCTCTTTTCTCATGGGAAACTCCTTGGTCCCCAGAAAGGCGTCTTACTATATGGACCACCTGGCACAGGGAAGACGATGCTTGCTAAAGCTATTGCCAAAGAGTCAGGAGCTGTTTTCATCAATGTGAGGATATCAGACCTGATGAGCAAATGGTTTGGAGATGCACAAAAACTTGGTGAGTTGATTATATGCTTTATTCTCTTCCTGTTTTCTCGGGTCTGAACTCTGAAGGTCCTTATTCTTGTTACTTATGTGTTAAAACTTGTTGATAGGATTGTTGAATTCAATTATATTTGGTCCAGTCCAGTTTTTTCTAATACTCTTGTTGTCTCAGTTGAAGAGGTACATTTTTCTTGTTGCTCAAACTAAGGAAAAGTTGCCATGACCTTCCCAAACTACCTTGTTATTGTGTGGTCACAGTTTCTTACTTCTTTAGTTAATCAAAGCAACCATGACAGACTATTTTTGTGCAAGTATACAATTACATATTTTTACACGATTCAAGATCTGAAATATTGATTGTTACTATCATTATTTTTGTACATTTGTTAGTTAAAGTTCACTTTTAGGGAAAAAAAAATAAATTTTGGATGAAGAAGTTAGTGAAATGATTGTTATGAAGGGGTAAAACATGATAGTGTTAGGTGTAAAATAGGGAGAGGGATCCAAAAGAGTCCAAGAGTCCACTGAACTCACTTCTTGTTATTTTTGTTTAGTGTTTTTTTTTTTTTTTTTTCAGTTAATGCTGCAACTGGAGTTCTTTCCTAATCCCCTTCTCCTTGTAGGCTAAATCCTAAGTTAGTTCTCAAACTTCTGTGTCTGCGTGAGATGATATTGATGAAGTCTGTTGCTTCCAAAATCTGATCTTTCAGATCCTGAATTTCGAGGTTGTTTACTTTTGCAGTGTCTGCTGTTTTTAGCTTGGCCTATAAACTTCAGCCTGCTATTATATTTATTGATGAGGTGGATAGCTTTTTGGGCCAGCGCCGTACAACAGACCATGAAGCTTTAACAAATATGAAGACGGAGTTTATGGCCCTATGGGATGGCTTCACTACAGATCGTAAGCTGTTTACTCTTTAAGCTGCGTTGCTATCATCGCCTGTACTGTACATTCTATTTCTTTGATGCAATATAGTCCGTTTACCCTTATGAGAGTCAAGGGGAGGTTCCGGCCCTAATGTTTTTTTTTTGGGTGGGAGGGTTATTTACCAATTTTTACAAATTTGACACTGAAGGGACAAATTTTATAAGTTCAGGGTGGTTCCCCTAATGTTTTTTTTAATAGGAGGGTGTCCCTAATGTTAATCCGCATAGGTTGATGTGTTCT
Organism: Adenophora triphylla var. japonica; assembly: GCA_022495995.1. Lineage (NCBI taxonomy): Eukaryota > Viridiplantae > Streptophyta > Magnoliopsida > Asterales > Campanulaceae > Adenophora > Adenophora triphylla. The sequence goes on from JAFEMH010004743.1 coordinate 142,958, forward strand.
TTAATTTTGAATTTTGGACATGATATTTGTGTATTTTTCTAGATATAATTAGTAAAACGATTTCTGGGTAACATGATATATAATTGTTTCTGTAGAGAATGCGCGAGTGATGGTTCTTGCTGCAACCAATCGTCCATCAGAGCTTGATGAAGCAATACTTCGACGTCTCCCACAGGCATTTGAGATTGGGGTACCTGATCGAAAGGAGAGAGCTGAGATTTTGAAGGTGATATTGAAGGGAGAAAGGGTAGAAGGGGACATCGATTTTGACCGTATAGCCGCATTATGTGAAGGATGCACTGGGTCAGATCTTCTTGAGCTCTGTAAACAAGCAGCCTATTTTCCAATTAGGGACCTACTTAATGACGAGAAGGCCGGGAAGCCATCTCATGTCAGTATCCCTATCTTTCTTCCTCATTGAATTTATGTTCTCATTACGTTTTATTGAGGCTTGTTAAATATTCTCTCGGTTCCAGAAAGATAGTCTCATATTATTTTTGGTAGTTGATTGAATTTCGACTAAATTATGAAAATTTTAATTATCTCAATGAAATTCCAAAATTGTTATTGATGTAAACACTATCAATAACAATTTTTATCATTAGGATAAATAAATTGACATAAATCTTTGGTCAAACTTCAATCAAGTTGACCACCAAAAAATAAAATGAGACTATCTTTCCGGGACGGAGCTTGTAGATATTAGCTGTCATTCCTGCATTCAGAGTGCTTTCCGAAATCGGACAAATGCATATTTTCGTAATACGGAGTATAAAGCATTTAAAAGATTTAACGTCATTTAGGCAGTCAGTAGTATAGCTTGATTATTATTCTTACTTTTTACTGAGAATATTAAGTTCTTTGTTAGAGTCAGCCGCATATTTTCTCGGTTACGCATTTTACTTCCCTGATATCCCCCACCCCCCAGGGCCGGCCCATAGGATAAGTCCGTGAAGCAACCGCTTTCGTGCCCCCAAAATTTTAGCTATTTTTGAGGCCCCAAATTTCTAACTTTTTAATACTCCCTCCGTCCCGTTCGACTTAGGACATTCACTGGGCCGTCCTAAATCGGGTGGGACGCCCAAAATGGCAAAACGTCCTAAGTCGGACGGGACGGAGGGAGTATATAGTATTTTTTATCTCTCATGTTTCGCAAAATTCGTACTGGTTCAGTTGTCAGGGAATGGCCTTAGGATACTTAGATGTTTGTTTTCCACCTTGGCAGCGTAAGTGTTCGATCCCTCCTTACACTTATTTTCCCCCCACTCTTTATTTTCGGTTTTCCTTCTAGTTCATTTTTTCTACTTTTATTTAAGTTTCCTTCTTACAACAAAACCCACCAAGGATTTATCCTTGCCTGTCCCAAGTCAGGATAAAGGGCGAGGGTTGCGGTAGGCATGTGACAGCCAGCGTAAAAATTTTGTCACATTAACATGACATGAATCGGATTATGAATATCGTTGGGGCGTTTCCTCGCGACGACGCGCTACACTTCAAAGACCTGGGTGTAGTGATAAGTATGCAAAGGTTGCTAGGTCGTCGCCGGAAGCGACGCGCCATCTCTTCGCCCGGGGGTGGTGTCAATATGCAAGTGCGCTACACTTCAAAGACCCGGTGTAGTGATAAGTATGCAAAGGTTGCTAGGTCGTCGCCCGGAAGCGACGCGCCATCTCTTCGCACGGGGGTGGTGTCAAATATGCAAGGGTTCCCGCATTGCGGACGAGTGCGGGTAAAGAAGCTAGTCCATGGTAGGTGTAAGGGTAGTGGGATGCGCTTTGGAACTTGGAACATTGGATCATTGACGGGGAGATCGGCGAGGTGGTGGAAGTTATGAGGAGGAGGAAGATTCACATAATGTGTTTACAGGAAACTAAGTGGGTTGGAGAGAAAGCAAAAGAAATATCGCCTTGGGGTTTTAAGCTTTGGTACTCGGTGAAAGGATAAGGGTAGAAATGGAGTGGGTATCATTATTGATAAGGAGTATATTAATGATGTGGTGGAAGTGTACAGAAGAGTGATCGAATTACGGGCATTAAACCGGTGATACGTGATGAGATTATAACTATTATTTCCGCCTATGCACCACAAGTAGGGTTGGATGCATCTATTAAACAAGTGTTCTGGGAAGATTTGGAGGAGGTAGTGCAACGAGTACCTAGTGGTGAGAAATTAGTGATTGGTGGTGATCCGAATCGGACATGTAGGGGTCTAGTCGATATGGCTTTGAGAGCATACATGGAGGTTTTGGTTTTGGAGAGAGGAATGAAGCAGAAATAGTATCCTGGACTTTGCGTTGGCATATGACTTGAGTATAATGAACACTTGGTTCAAGAAGAGAGAATCTCACTTGGTGTCCTATAGAGTGGAGGTAATGCGAGTCGATTGACTTCTTCTTAGTAAGAAATACTTGTAGAAAGAGTTATACGATTGCAAGGTTGTTAAAGTAGAGGCGCGGCAACTCAACATAGGGCGAGCGGTACTTGATTTTCGAAGTAAGAGAATTTCGAGGAAGAGAAAATCACAGTAGACCCTAGAATCAAGTGGTGGAGACTTCAAGGGGAAAATCAATCGAAATTTGTAGCTAAGATGGTCGATACCGGTATTTGGGCGGATAATATGGAGGATATGGATATAGATTCGACTTGGACTAAGATGGTACATACCATAAAGGAGGCGGCGAAAGAAGTCCTTGGAGAATCTAGAGGAAATGGGCCACCAAGTAAGGACACATCATGGTGGAACGAGGAAGTAAAACAAGCAATAAAGGGCAAGCGAGAATGCTACAAATTATCGGGGAAATGTAGGAGCGACGAGAACTATGAGAAGTATAAGGAAGCTAGAAGAGATGCTAAGAAAGCAAGAAGAGACGCAAGAGCAAAGGTGAATCGAAACTTTATGATAAGTTGGATACAAAAGAAGGGGAAAAGGACATCTACGTACTCGCTCGTATGAGGGATAAGAGGACACGAGATATCGGGACGGTTAAATGTGTGAAGGATGTAGACCAAAGAGTTTTAGTCGGGGATAAAGAGATAAAAGATAGATGGCGTTCGTACTGTGATAACTTGTTCAATGGCGGTCAAGAGCAGATGTTGGAGATTTAAATATCTCTTCGAGTATGGTTAATCGAGATTTTATGCGGAGAATTCGAAAGAGTGAAGTGGAAATGGCAATGAAATAGATGAGATTGAAGAAAGCCGTTGGACCTGATGGTATACCAATTGAGGTTTGGAGATGTTTCGGGGAGAGGGAGTAGATTGGTTAACAACGCTATTTAACAAGATATGGAGAGTTAACACAATGCCATTAGAGTGGCGGAAGAGTACTCGATCCCTTTCAGTATAAGAATAAAGGTGATGTCCAAGATTGTGCCAACTATCTGGGGATCAAACTAATGAGCCATACTATGAAACTTTGGGAAAGAGTGATTGCACAAAGGCCGAGAAAAATTGTGGATATTTCGGATAACCAATTTGGGTTTATGCCAGAAGATCGACTATGGAGGCAATATATCTTATGAGACAAACCATGGAGAAATAGCGGGATCAAAAGAAAGATTTGCATATGGTTTTCATTGATTTGGAGAAGGCATATGATAAAGTGCCAAGAGAGGTACTTTGGTGGGCATTAGCAAAGAAGGGTGTTTCAAAGAAATATATTGATATTATCAAGGACATGTATAATGGAGTTAGTACTTGTGTATGCACTAGTGTTGGAAAGACCGAAGAGTTCCCTATAAAGATTGGAGTGCATCAAGGTTCCGCACTTAGCCCCTTTCTTTTGCTTTGATAATGGACGAATTGACGAGGTCACCCAAGATGATATACCAAAGTGTATGCCGTTCGCAGATGATATTGTGCCGATTGATGAGACAAGAGAGGGTGTTGAAAGTAAATTGGAGTTGTGGAGACACACTTTGGAATCTCGAGGTTTTCGACAAGGTAAGCAAGACCGAATATTTGGAGTGTAAGTTTAGCAGAGTTGGAAGTAGGGAGGCAGGGGCGGTCACATTTGATGGAAATATTATCCAAGCTTCGAAGTTTTTTCGCTATCTTAGATCCATTATCCAAAAGGATGGAGAATTAGATGGAGATGTGGCTCATAGGATTAAAGCATGTTGGTTGAAGTGGAAGAGTGCTACGGTGGTTTCTATGTGATCGCGGCATGCCCAATAGATTAAAGGGAAAATTCTACCGCACGGCAATTAGGCCGGACATTGCTTTACTAAGACCGAATGTCAGCCGTGAAACAAAGTTGTCACGTGCATAAGATTGAATGTGGCGGAGATGCGTATGCTTCGATGGATGTGCGGTCATACAAGAAAGGATCGGTTGGGGAATGAGGTGATCAGAGGTAAAGTAGGAGTTGCGCCCATTGAGGATAAAATGAGGGAAAATCGTCTACGGTGGTTTGGACATGTGAGAAGGAGACCGAGTGATGCGCCGGTTAGGAGGCCGGAACAGTGGAGAAATGATAAAATGGCGAGGGGTAGGGGAAGACCTAAACAAACTTGGATTAGAGTAATTGAAAATGATATGAATTTACTTGGAGTGGATGAAAGTATGGTGTTGAAGAGGTCGGAGTGGAGGGCAAAAATCCATGTGGGGGGTTGATTTTTTTATTTTTTATTTTTTTATTTTTATTTTTTATTTTTTATTTTTTTTATTTTTTATTTTTTTATTTTTTTTTTATTTTTTTAATTTAATTTAATTTAATTTTTTATTTATTTTTTTCACGATAACATATGGGGATTCATGTTAGCCGACCCCAAATTATTTTGGGACTAAGGCTTTGTTGTTGTTGTTGTTGTTGTTGTTGTTCCTTCTTACAACAATTTTTAATGCTAGTTCATTTATATACTTTTTGTGCATCCTTGCAACATTTTTTTTTGAAATTTTCGTTTGGGTTTTCTTCTTCAAGCATTTCTCTCTTTTTATAATTTTTAAATATTACTTCAACTTTTATATGAATCATTTGCAATTATAGCTAAAAATTTACTCCCTCCGTCCTAGGCTAAGAGTCCTATCTTTTTTAATATTAACACGAATATATTTTGAGCAATAATTTTAGGCTAATTTAATTATCCTAATGAATATTTAAAAACTGGTGTATCAATAACAAGTTTAAAATTTTTCATTAGGATAATTAAATTAACTTAAAATTATTGCTCAAATTACCTTGTTAAAAAAAGTAGAACTTTTAGTGTGAGACGGGGTTGGTAATACATATATTATTGAATTCTTTGCAAGTCAATCCATTTAATTGCAAAAGACCTTAAATAATGTTATTTTTTAAAGAAAGACCTTAAATACCGTTACTATTATTATGATTCAATTTATACTTCATAAGGTCACCATAAGGTCACGGGTTCGAACCTTGGCGAACAGCCTCTTGGCAATTGTCAGGGGAAGGCTCTAGCAAATGGTTCCCTCTCCCAACCCCCGCAAGGCGGGGAGCGCTTGGCGCATCGGGGTTTGCCCTTTAATGTGTGTTTTGCTTGCTTCATTAATTTGATTTACTGCATAAAAAATTCGTTGTTTAAGATAAAATATTTTGAAATTAATGTGTTTTGGGCTGTGACTAAAAAAATAAGGGCCCCACCAAAACAATTTGCTTAGGGCCTCCAATTTGATCGGACCGGCCCTGGCCCTCCCCCCTCTCCTCTTTCGAGGGTTAGAAAATTGCTCTTTTGGCCATGTGACATAAACTTATTGGTCTACTCCGTATTATTTGTTCTTTGAATCATTTTCTTGTGTTCAGAGTCCAAGACCTCTGTCCCAAAATGATCTAGAGAAAGTTGCTGTGACATCAAAAAAGACAAGGGTAGCCGCAAGTGAATACAGCGGTTTGAGCTCACAATCAACTATGGGGTGGTCAAGAGATCGGGAAGGAGATGAGTATCAAGTCCAAGCAGCTATCAGCGAGCTTTCTAAGCTTATGGTGTCCCAAATTTTGAATATTCGACCTGACGTCCAAGAGGACCAAGACCCTTAAAATCTCACCCCCCCCCTCAAATTTTAAAATATCAAGTCCAAACAACTTTCATCTTCACACTCCTTTGTGCCGACGACAAGAGATATGTAGCTAGGGATACTCAAAAATAGCTGCCAGATTAAGTTGTGTACCAAATTTTGCCATTTTTGAATGTGCATGTAATATGTATACTCGTATAGCCATGTATTAATATGTGCTTTCATCTATTTCTTCTCTTGATTTGCAGCCCGTTATCGATAAGTTTTTTTTTTTTTTTTTAATTTTTTTTTTTTTTATGAATGAAAATCGCATGAAGTTTCGAATTGCAAGGCCAGCTCAGTATGGATATGATAATAAAAGATGCATTTAATTATTGCAAGGGGTTAGCTAAGAGTCCTTTATGCATCAATGACCATGCACACAGGCAACAGCTTGCTGGCTGCTGCTTGCTACGACAAACATCTCCTTATCTGTGCTGGAATGGCTGGAATTCGGATCCGGGTTCACAAGTTCAGGTTTTTTTTTTTTTTTTTTTTTTTTTTTTTTTTTTTTTTTTTTAATAATCAGGGACGTAACCCTGAATATTTTATTGTAAACCAAAATAATATAAACAGAGGGGGACAACCAGTCCTAAATGGAGCCTGATCTCAACATACAACATGTCTCCTGTAACTATGAAAGCCATAAAAGTCTAAAACAATGAATAATTCCATCTCCTATAACTATGAAAGCTCTAAAAGTCTAAAACAAGGAATAATTTCATGAGTCCCCTCGCCCCAAATCATTTTTTATAAAAGATCAGACGAGATCCAAAAATTCACATTTAAATAGAGGTTCAAATCAAAATTCCTTAAAAACCCAAAATCTAGGTATAAGAGTAATTTTAGTCTTATATCTTTGGGTATAGGAGCGGATTGATTAATAAAATATGAGACATTTTTATTATTTTTAAGAAAAGGTGAAAATTTTCAAAAAAATAATAATATATACTTTTATACCCATATATAAATAAGAGTAATTTCAATTTTATACCTTTTGGTATAAGAGTGACGAGCAAAGGGTAATGTGTAAACGTTAATTTCTTTGAAATTTTGCATCTCGCTCAAGTTTTTATAGATTTGTTATGTCGCTCATGGGTTCTAGAGTACATGATCCTTCTAGAGTACATGATCCTTGAAACAAAGGCCGATCTAACTATTGTTAGACCACTAACTTTTTATATATTCCTTCTGTCCCGTAAAATGTTTTCATTTGTACTACAAAAAAGATAATTTTAATTTTCATAATTGTAAGATAAATATTTTTGGACTTTCTAAATTGCAAAAAATTGAATGAGAATCAGTCAACCAAGAAAGAAGAGAAACTAATTGAATTATAATTAAACCTAATTAGTGATGGAAATAAAAATAAGTTAGAATATATTAAATAGTCAAATGAAATTAAATGAAGCTATTATTAGTAAACAAAGGAAATATGTTACTCCCTCCTCTCAAAATACTTGTAATTTTTTTTTACATACTTCCTCCGTCCCTAAATGTTTGTCCCGTTTGACTTTTCAAACATTTTAATTTAGTGATTTTGAAGCTTTAATTTTGGTTATTTTTACGAATGCTTTGAAAATTATTGATAATATACACCACCGTTATGTAATACTCCTTCCCTAAATGTTACAAGTTTTGAAAATTTGGTGATTTTGAAGCTTTAATTTTGGAAATAAGACTAACTTTTTGGGACAAAGGAAAAGGGGAAATGAGACAAACATTTAGGGACGGAGGGAGTATATTATTAAGAAAAATAATTAATGCATATTCTCTCCGTCCCACTCGAAAAGGCACAAATTTTCATTTTGGGTGTCTCATTTAAACAGACACACTCCAAAATGGAAACTTTTTAAAATTTCTTTATTCGTGGGACCCACTTGTCATATTCATAATAACGAATTTTTTCTCAAATAATCCATTTTTAAAATTTTATTTACCAAAGTAACTCACTGTTCAAACTTTTTCCCAAAATGTCCCATTTTTCAGGGTGTAGCGATTTCAACCCTGTAGCAATTCCAAATTTAAATCAAGCAAACAAAGCAAACAAAGTCCAACCGTGTTGTGTTGTATGTACGTACTACTATAGTAGTACTAATAATAAGTACTTCCTCCGGCCCACTTTAAATTACAAAATAATAATATAAAAATTATATATTAATAAAAAAAATTAAATAAAAATATTATTTTTTTATCTCAAATAAATATTTTAAAAAATGTACTTCTATAAAAAAAAATTCATTTCAAAAATAAATATTACTTTCGACTCAAAATAAATAACCAAAAAATAATACTAAATTTTTTATTCCAAAAAAATGAGCATTACTTCCTTCATCTCAATGAATATTTTAAAAATTAATACTACTTCATTCGCCTCTAAAATTAATGTTTGTAATGTTAGTGTCTTCGTCTCAAAATATGATATTAATTTTTGAGGCAAATGAAGAGTATTATTTTATAAAATATTTATTGAGACGAAGGAAGTATATAATGCTCATTTTTTTGGAATAAAAAATGTAGTATTATTTTTTGGTTATTTATTTTGAGTCGAAAGTAATATTTATTTATGAAAATGAATTTTTTTTATAGAAGTACATTTTTTAAAATATTTATTTGAGATAAAAAAATAATATTTTTATTTAATTTTTTTTATTAATATATAATTTTTATATTATTATTTTGTAATTTAAAGTGGGCCGGAGGAAGTACTTATTATTAGTACTACTATAGTAGTACGTACATACAACACAACACGGTTGGACTTTGTTTGCTTTGTTTGCTTGGTTTAAATTTGGAATTGCATAGGTTGAAATCGCCACACCCCGTAGCGATTTCAAATTTAGTTTTTTTTTTTTTTTTTTTTAAGCATAAATATTAAATAAAATTTAGCAAATTTAAAATCGCTACACCGTGTAGCAATTTTAATTGAAAAATTATAAACTCGCTACACGGTGTAGCGAGTTTTCAAAAAAAGGGACATTCAGGGCAATAGTTTGAACAGTGAGTCATTTTGATAAATAAAATTTTAAAAATGGATTATTTGAGAAAAAATTCGGACGGAAGGAGTATATATGAGATAACTAGAAAAGAGCAGTACAAGAACCACCAAACCAACCTGTAGATGTCCGCCTAGCAAGGCAACCATTATTGGTCTTCATCATATCCATTACCCCTCAACAAATAATACTCTTCAAAACAATACAAAAAACAACAAGAGTTAACTCTACCTTCATGGCCAATTTACATAATTTAATTATCTATACATTTGATAAGATGTAGAATTCAAAGGTTGGGGGGCGGGGGGCGGGGGGAAGCAAATATTGTATTTGAAGAAAAGTTCCGATAAGATGAATCAGGAAATATCTGCAACCCGGTATATTGTGATTTCCTGCTGCTTAAAGTACCGGCGGTCCTCTTCATCCACAAGAACTAGATTCAAATAATATTTGACACTAAATTTGTTGTTGATATTGCGATGAGTTGGGGTCAGTTCATATGGGCTCAGGAACAGTCTGATTGGAATAGATTCACCTGAAACCCAAACACATGTATTTGTGATGCATTTATTCGTTACAAGTCATCATGTTAGATTAAAGCCAAATGGAACAAGCTTTTTATTGATATCTTATACTCCCTCCGGTCCTCTAAATACTTGTCGTTTTATGGGTTCATTAATTTTCAGAAATGAAATTATTACTTTATAAATGAAGTTCCAAGACCCTTATTAATTTTTCTCTCATACATTACTTCACTAAAAACTAAAAAATTAGGAGTACAATTCAACAAGTTTCAATGCAAGGGTAAAGTTGGAATCTAAAGGCTTTTACCCCCAAAACAATAAGTATTTTAGACCAATATTTAAGTCCTAACACGACAATTATTTTGGACAGGAGGGAGTACTTCATCCCTGTCACGCTACGTCAATCCCTATGAAAATACACAGGAAAGTTCCAAGTCTACCCTTTTTCCATATTATAGAAAGAAGTTAGCATAGAATACTACTCCCTTCATCTCCCTCTAAGAATTCATGTTCGACAGAAACATTTTAAGAATTTAAGCTATTTTTCATATATACCCCTGATTTTAATAAATTAAAAATAGATCTATTAACTTTAAAATGAAGGTAAATTTGGGACGTCATAAAAACTTCTATTAGCTTAACTTTGAGAAATGAGCTCTTTCAGTGGAATACTGAAATGGAAAGTAATGCTCTCTAAGTGGAAAACCAGAGAATATAATTTGGTAGGAGTAACAGTCACTGCAAAAATATCGAGAAACAAATTAATGCCTTCTAAATTCAAAAACATATATGCCTGTATTCATGAAACATCCAGCTACTACAGCTGATATGTACCTTATATCCTACTTCTCTTACTACAGGTATACGCAGCCTAGTGAAACGTTAATAACAGATAAAGCTTGAAAAATAATGTACGCATAGGAAAACAACACATTTTAAAGTCATAGGTAATGCAAATATTGTAAAAGAAATTCTAATGGCAGATCTAATACCTCTGACAGGAGCCCCATCCATCAATTCGAATTTCGCAAGTGTCTCCGTCTCAACATGTGTATTGGCACCAGACCCTGTTGATTCTCTACGCCTGATCTCAAGATCCATATTTTTTATCTTTATTCTAACGAGAAGAAAATATATCTTGCCAATAATTACATCTTTCAAGTGATACCTGCACATTAAACCTCCAATCAACGGGGGTATAGACATCTTATTTAACCAATATGTTATCCACACAACAACTCACTAAGGGTTCAATCAGCAGACCACCTATCCAATTTGTCAATCCCATAACTAGTATTCCAGAGAGTATTTAATACTATGTACCATACGGTCAGGCCTTTAATAAAAGGTCAGACATCATTCATTTAAACTGAAAAATCCACAGCACTAATACGACCAATAGTAAGGGAATTGTTGATTAAACAAATTGTGTTCCAACTTACTTGCTCTTGTTATACTCAAACTCGATATGAAGACAGTCTTCTATTCCAACTTCCATCTGCCATGGAAGATGGATTATAGAGTGAGAAACATTACAGCAAACTATGGGTTTTGTTTGCATGATACTGGATAAGGTAAAAGAACAACTACAGTGACAATCCCTCTATTTAAATTTCTAATTTGAATATGAAGTACAATAAAGCACCCGTTCAAGCGCTTAAAAGTAGCTAGAAGAACTGTCTTCCATTACATGAAGACAGAAAAGGTGCTCTCAAACATGGACGAAAAGATAATGTAATGCATCTCCGAACCTTAATACTATTATTAATTGTTGGAGGCGGGCTATAATTCCGAACCTGATAGAAAGAAACACAAATAAATAAATAGATCATGAGAAACAAAAATAAAGGCCAACTTTCCTGATAAAAACCCAAAAGATACATAAAGTAAAGACTCAGATCTTTCAAGTCAAAAGTCAAAAGTTAAAGCAGAAACTAATATAAAGTGCGACATAAGTGAAGGTGATAATCTTTCTTGATGAGATACTTCAGAACAAGACCCCTAAAAGTAATTATCATAAGATCAGCAAAGAAACGTGTTTGATTCTAACAAAGAAGAACACTTTCCAGAAAATCACATGTTGGAGAAAGAAAAAATGTCGAGGAATTCATGGTCTAGCTTCCTTGAAAGCCTTTACAAGTACTCCCTCCATCCCACTACAAACTACACACTTTCCGTTTAGGGCGTCTCACTACAAACTACACACTGCCTAAAATGGAAATGTTTATATTATTTTTATATTAATGGGACCCACATGTCATACTCAACAACAATTCTATCACTATTCCCCCCCCCCCACATTCTCTCTCCTACCTCACTTTTCATACTCACAACACTTACTTCACTTATACTTTCGTTAATTCCCGTGCAAATAGTGAATGTGTAGTTCTTAGTGGGATGGAGAGGGTATATTTTACATTGAATATTTTCTGATCATTTGCTGGAAACAACATGAAAAGCCATGCCACATGACTCAATGCAGAGATGGTAATTATCAGCTAAGAGAGAGTAAATGTGTAGTTCTTAGTGGGACAGAGGGAGTATATTTTACACTGAATATTTTCCGATCATTTGCTGGAAACAATATGAAAAGCCATGCCACATGACTTAATGCAGAGATGGTACTTATCAGCTAAGAGAGAGGCAACATTAAAATTTGACGGTGACCACTTGGACTCCTAAAGAAAAGCTTTTGAATGTGTACTAAGAAAGCCCAATATGCAACCCCATGATACCAAGGAATTTTCATTTTAAGTCCTTAAGGTGGGAGCATAAAGGTTGGGCTTAAATAATGAGCTTTAGTGTAACAAAAGTTACATGCCATCAAACTTTCTCCTCCACTGTTCATTCTCTACGGAAGGTATATCTCAAACAATACAAGCAGAGAGATCATAAAACATACAATATCCACACTCTCAGACATACCACAAAGTCTTGGTATTCCACGATGCTTCCAGCATAACCACGACTGATAGTCACTTTCAGTACATACCTGGGAAAAATAAAAGTCAGGAATAATATTACATCCTTTCCAGGTTGACAAAAGACGTGGAATGTGGTCATGTATTAGGGATGCACATACTGAAATGACAAATATTTCAAGCAGTTCAAAGAGCAGCACGAGCAACACTGATGTAGGCAGCGGAAGAGAATAAACAGATAAACACTATTAGTCTGTTGATTGTCGCAACAATACCGGAATAACAACTTTCAGTAACCTATTGATTCAACGAATACTAGGAAATTGGCATAAAAAAGGAACACATTCGCTTTTGGAGAATAAAGAGACACGCTCAATATCAAAAAAATTATATTAATCAATATCAAAATTATATTAATCAAAACTGAAATTCGGAATAACGATTACCCTATTTTTATATGGCTCATACGACTTGGAAAAATAGTCAAACACTTTTAAAAATAACCCTAACATATATGGTAACTATTAGACCATTATTTCATCAAAATATAGTCATAATATACTTCTAATACTGAAAATACTAATAATCTAATATTGATACCAATAATAATTAAAAATAAACCTTATACTCCCTCAGTCCCACTCGAAAGGCAAAAAAAATCCATTTTGGGTGTCCCATTTGAAAATGCACACTCCCGAAATGGAAAGTTTTTAATACTTATTTATTCATAAGACCCATTTGTCATACTCACAATAACTATCCACTTACTATTCCATACCCCACATTCTCTCTCCTACCTCACTTTTCATACTCACAACACTAACTCCACTAGACACTCTCCTTAATTTCCGTCAAGACCTATTTTGTGTCTTTTCGAGTGGGACGGAGGGAGTATTAGATTGTTAGTATTTTCAGTATGCCAAAATCTCATAAAAAAATGTGTTTTTTTAAGTTAAGAAAAAACGGGTTTTAAGTGTCAGTGTTAGTGTAAAAAAAAGTTAGTGTGAAAAGTGCCGGTGCATTTATTATTAAGTGTCAGTGTAAAAAAATGTCAGTGTTAGTATAAAAAATTGTCAGTGTAAAGAGTGTCGGTGCATGTTATTAAGTATCAGTGTTAGTGCAAAAAAAATGCCAGTGTAAAAGAGTAAAGAGTGCCAGTGCATGTATTATTAAGTGTCAATATAAAAGGGTGTCAATGTAGGGTAAAAAAGTGACAGTGTTAGTGTAAAAAAATGTCAGTGAAAAAGAGTGTCAGTTCATGTATTATTAAGTGTCACTATAGAAATGATTTTTCCTTAAGATTAGAAAAAAACTAGTTTTTTATAAGACCAACTCTTTCAGTATTAGAAGTTTTTTTTTTTTTTTGAAATAAGTATTAGAAGTATATTACGACTATTTTGATGAAATGATGGTCTATTAGGTTACCATCAATGATTATTTTTAAAAGTGTTTGACTTGTTTTTCAAGTCGTAGGAGCTATATAAGAATAGGGTAATGTGTAATTCCGAATGTCAGTGTTTGATTAATCATAATTTTGATATTGAGTCCGTCTCTTTATTCTCCAAAAGTGAATGTGTTCCTTTTGATACCAATTTAATAGTCTTCGTTGAATCAATAGGTTATTGAAGTTTGTTCTTCCGGTATTGTTGCGACAATCAACGTACTAATAATGTTCATCTTTTTATTCACTCTAATAATATTCTAGCCTTATACCTAAGGTATAAGACTAGAATTACTCTTATACTTAAGTATACGAGTAATTATTATTTTTTCACAAATTTTTACATTTTCTTAAGAAAATAATAAAAAAGTCTAATATTTTATTAACCAATCCGCTCCTATACCTAAGATATAAGACTAGCTGAAAGTGGTTTTGGGTTTATATGGAATTTTGATTTGGGCCTAATGTTGTATGTGGGCTTTAGTAAATTCCATGGGTTTTTATGGGATTTTGTTTGGGCCGAGGGGACCATGTGGAATTAAACCATTCTATATGACTCCTACGACTTGGAAAGCAAGTCGAACACTTCTAAAAATATTCCTAACATATATGGTAACCTAATAGACCATTATTTCATTAAAATAAAGTCCCAATATACTTCTAATACTGAAAGTATTAACAATCTAATATTAAATCCGAAAATGACAATAGTAATTAAAAATGAACCTTAAACTTATTCTTATGTTAATCTTCATCAAGCACTACATTCGCTTAATGTTAACTAACAAACTCATCTCAGCACTAAAGCTATTAGATGTGGTTGTCACCGTCTAACCTCTGGCTGTGCACGGTCTTGGGTATGAGTCTCCTTGATTGCATTTATTCCCACTTGTACCTCTCTCTCTCTCTCCCCCCTCCCCCTCCCTCCCTTCCTTCCTCCCTCCCTCCCTCCCTCTCTCTCTAACAATTTATGCTTTTAAAACAGCTTTCACGTGTACATGATATTTCAGGCACTAAATTCAACTCAAGCTTCCCTATCAACAATTACATGACCGGAAAAAAAAAAACTTGATACTTCTCTGTTGCACAACTATATTCTCTATTTGATTTGGATTTCCCTTTTCTGTAGTGATTTAACTTAACATAATACCCTCTCTGTCCCGGAGTAAGGTACACACCAAGCATATGCACGCTTATTAAGAAAATATTAAGAAAGAGGGTAAAAAGCCAAGTGGGTTGGGGATATAATTACCCAAAACATTATTCATATGCAAGTGGGTAGAAAGGAGGTTATGAAAGCCTAGGTTTTTTTGTAATTGTTCAAAAAGTTGGGGACATATATGTCCAAAACAATGTTCACTTTTTGCCATTTTAGGAATAAAGTAAAGTGTGAACCTTAGACGTACCAAAAAGGAAATGTGAACCTTACTATGTCTATGGGATGGAGGTAGTATTTTTTTTTTTTTGGGAGGGGGTGTAGAGCGAGTACCATGTTTTACTTTGCTTTTGTCACAAAAACTACACACTTTTTTATCACCCAGTTCAAGAAGTAGGATGTATTACATATTCCAAAGCCATACCGAGCGGGGAAGGACACAAAAGAAAAAGAAAAAAAAGATCTTTCGCATGAGTCTGTACTTCAGAGATTTGAACAGCAACAGTTGTATAAAACACAGGCATCATATACAATGATTACACAAGTAAAAATTTCACCTTTAGAAATATCGTTGTATTGAAAAGTATAAAAGTGAACAAAGCGATATCAACCAATGAGCATATTGATCTGATTAACAGATAAAGCGTCTGAAAATTAACACATCTTCAAAATGGAGCATTTGGAAGCCCAAGACAGTTAAAAAAGATTAAGAGAGAGCCAGGAACCTAGCTAAAAGCAGTCAATGGTAAGTTCATGCTGCCTTGCACAGATCTACATCCTAAAATTTAATAACACCTGAAGACCACCAACTTTCTCACCAAAAGAACGCAACTCTTAAACTACTAACGGAAGTTCTTTACTCAACCGTAAAGTTAGTCTCTAGAATAAAAGGCTAAGGTCCAATAAAAAAGAGAGCAACGATACACAAGTAAAATGCGTGATGCCAGCCCAGTACATAATAAGATGAGGGTTAACTACTTGAGTCTCAGGAGAGAAGACTAAGAGAGTTTCTTATTCATATGCACGAACTATAAGACGAGGGCAAATTCCAAACAAATGCTAACTGGACTGCTGCCGTCCCATTTGAGCAAAACTAAAAGGTACACAATTTTTTTTTACCTAAATGAGTATTAAGACTTAATAGTACTCACCTAAGTCTTACATTCACTCCATTGTAGGTCTCGTATGGCATTTCAACCGTCGAGAATTCGAATGGATATGTTTTCCTTTCATATATTTCACCAGGAACATCCAGTTCACGAACTACATACAAGAAAAATGAGAAGGTGAATTCAGAGAAAATTATATTACCAAAGGCATAAATTTATATCTGAAAGTCTTTCTAGTCTTAAAAAGTGACATGACGAATCATGATTATTGAGACAGGTTAAGAGTCCAGACCAACAAAAATTCGGAAAATAACTGGAAATTAAAGTGACAGATGGTTGACATAAAAAACCTTTAAACAAGTATACTCACCAAGGGAGGTGAAGTCATAGAAGTTCCCTCTATCGAAGTACATTTCTGCAAAAGGAAACAAGATTAGAGATATCAACTAAGACTCGTAAAAGAAAATTACAGAAACTGCAATTTAATAGTTTACTGTAATACATTTAAAATGTCAATGGGGGGTTGGGGCTGAGGGTGTGGGAGAAAATAAGGTCACTAAGTAGATTGAACCAGTCTGAAATACTAGCTAGAAAAAACATTAACCTGCTACCCACGTTTAGTCGCTGGCCCAATCACAGGAGAAGACTAACTCCTGTGGTTGGGTGAATTTCAAATACGTAATTAAAGCTCAATAACCCGCATGCAAGTCAGACTAGGGACAACATCAGAGCACTATATAACGTGTGGTTACTATGCTTTAGGTGATCAAATATCAACATATGAAACAAAATAATGAATACTATTGAATATCGATAGTAACTTCTAGAATTTCCGGAGGAATTATTATAAATCTTTTCTTAGAATTTAATCAAGTTAAGCAAAACTTTGGAATGGGTCTCCTTTTCCGAGGAGAAGGGAATGTGCATATTAATCCAATTAATGCAACTATTATGCACTTCCATCAACCATCTATATCAAATGCCTAACATGATGAAAATAGAATAAGAAAACCAATAGCATTAAAGGTCATACTTTAGTCAATATAGTTGAATGTATTCTTTCCCCTACTTCCCTTAAAAAGAGGATAAAATGTGATACATATCATAAAAGTCCTATGAATACCCCCTCAACACACACTAAAAGTCACACAATTTGTGGGTCTGAAATGTAGGAGCTCACCTATCTGACCAAGGAGCTCAATTTTAATACCATTGTGTTCAACCTTCTTTCCTGGGACTGGTTCTAAAGAAATCTGCAATTATTGCACATATATTTTATGAGCTATTCAAATCATTGGCATATAACATGGACAAATATTTGACTTAAAACACTCAAAATCTGAGTATTTGAAAGTTCTTGCAATTAATTATAAAAGCAACATGACCATACATCATAATACCTTGCCATGAATATTTTCTTGATTTTGGAAAAGTGGAACCATTATTGTCTGGCCATTTTCCTTCTTTAGCGGAACCTGTCAAATAATATACATTGCAAAGTTGTATCACCAAGAAAACACAAGCTAGTAATATATCATAAACCTACAAAAGTGAACCAGTAGAAAGCTTGAGAAAGCCGCAGGGTAACAAAGTAACAAGCGGCCACAACGAGGAAGTTAGACTATCAACATCACATAGTGGCTCAATGCCAACAATAAATGTCATTTATTGAACAGATCTATGCACTCAGTTATATTTATATTGGTTAACTTTCCTTTTTTAAAGGTCTCAACCTTTTTGGCTACTTACAATTCTAATGCACATTATAGTTTAGTTTCTTAACACAACCCAACTAGGTTACGCTTTTTTAAGATAATCCAATAACTAGAAGTAAAACTTACTGCTGCAAAGGGTGCAGATGGAAATCCAAATATCGGAAAAGGTTTGTTAAAGCATTCAAGCTCTTGTCTAATGGACAGGTAAAAATGAGACTAAGGAAGTATCCTTTTCAAATAACTACTAAATATTAGTATTATTTATAAACGCAGTTTGCTTGCAGTTTTTTTTTTTTTTTTTGATAAGTCGGTTTGTTTGCAGTTAAGATCACATACAATAGAACCTGTGTGAAACCACATTCACACGGTGGAGCGTTTATTAAAAATTCTAAATGCATCCAAGATTTCCCGTATATAAAGCACAAACTAGGTTTACAGATGTTAAAAGAACACCCTGAATATATCATCACAAAACACATATTCTTCCTAATTCATGATTAAAGACACGAAACTATCACAAAGACAATTCATTGCTCATTAAGAATGCAAATAGAGACAACTGCACAGCAGTAGTATTGAACATGCAACTACAACAACTACAACACAAATTTCCATCTAATTGGACAAATATCATGAAATCACCAAAAATGAAGGTGAGACTTTGTTGCCAACTACATCCCCACCTGTCACCAACCAATAAAAAAGGTAAAAGAAGACATTTTGAGAAAGAACGAGAAAGTTGCATACCTGCTTGCGAGTTTTTCCATCCGAAAATGAAATTGAAATGTTACAAGCTGGCTTAAAAGCGCCTATAATATAATTCTGAATAAACGGAAAAACAACAATCACAATAAATCAAGATTACAATCAGCAATGTAATAACAAAATAAATAATTAGGATAGTAGAAGGTAAGAGAAAATTTTAGTCTTACCATGCCTGTTACAACCAATTACCACTACCAAAACTTTTGATTGAAACCCTGCATGATTCATTGCTCAAACTGTGAATTAGATGTCATTGACAATCACAATAAAATAGGACCGTTCTAAACTACTTCTTTTGTTCCATGTAATAGTCCATAGTTATATTTTGAGATACTTAACATAATGAGCTCACTTACAAACTTTAACCTTCAGCACGATACAAGTATCCCCGATAATTGTAAGCATCATTCTAATTGATATAATCAAGTCCAACAATAATACTAATTAACCTTTGTCATATCACTTCTCAAATAATGGACTTATAGATCGAAATGAACTCGAGTAAACTAAAATCAGAACAACACTGTTTTAAACTATCTTTCAATGAGCCATCAAATACCTACACGCCTAATCACCAGCTCAATTGTTAAACTATCTGTAGTCAACACATTTTACACCATAACCAATAGCAACTCTCGCTAGCCGAAATTTAAAACCAACTAAACAACCAACTCCGGACGGAATATTGCTTTCCATGGAATTGAAAAACCCTAGAAATTAAAACTATTTAGATTTCATCTTAAGAATTCAATTATGCTGATGCATGTACGAATGTAACGAATCAATCATGTGTATCCATATATGCAAAATCTAGAGAGAGGGAGAGAGCGCTGACTTGAGAGTAACAGAGAAGGTGGATCACTGGATCTGCTGACCGGCGAACTGATCTGGTGGCAGCGATCGGAGGGGAGAGAGAAAGAGTGAGAGACAATACCAAAGTCGGAAGAACTGTTAACTACGCATTTAACAATTCACAGACCCAGATGTTGATCTTATACGCGTGTATCTGAGAAAAGTACTTTTTGGTCCTTAAACTTAGACTACCCAAAATGGTTTCATCTCACTCTCCCATTTCATCTAACACTTTTTACACTTTTTCTCATCCACCTAATATTTCATCTACCCATTTCATTTACCCCCACTCCAATGGCTAACTTAAATTAAATTTCAACTCCCTCCAACTCATCATTCTATACCCCACTACTTTTATTTTATTTTATTTATATTCTTTATTTTTTTGTGTCCAAATCAAATGAAACTTATATCGATTTGTAGGGAAAAAAAATGATGAATTTTGGTGAAAAAAATTAAAAAAATAATTAATTTACTAGGTAATAATTCAGCCCAAATTGAAAACTAAGTGTTTTTTTTGTGTCCAAATCAAATGAAACTTATATCGATTTGTAGGGAAAAAAAATGATGAATTTTGGTGAAGAAAAAAATTAAAAAAATAATCAATTTACTAGGTAATAATTCAGCCCAAATTGAAAACTAAATGTTTTTTTTTTTATCCAAATCAAATGAAACTTATATCGATTTGTAGGGAAAAAAAAATGATGAGTTTTGGTGAAAAAAAAAATTAAAAAAATAATCAATTTACTAGGTAATAATTCAGCCCAAATTGAAAACTAAGTGTTTTTTTTTTGTGTCCAAATCAAATGAAACTTATATCGATTTGTAGGGAAAAAAAATGATGAATTTTGGTGAAAAAAAAAAATTAAAAAAATAATCAATTTACTAGGTAATAATTCAGCCCAAATTGAAAACTAAATGTTTTTTTTTTGTATCCAAATCAAATGAAACTTATATCGATTTGTAGGGAAAAAAAATTGATGAATTTTGGTGAAAAAAAAAATTAAAAAAATAATCAATTTACTAGGTAATAATTCAGCCCAAATTGAAAACTAAATGTTTTTTTTTTGTATCCAAATCAAATGAAACTTATATCGATTTGTAGGGGAAAAAAAATGATGAGTTTTGGTGAAAAAAAAAATTAAAAAAATAATCAATTTACTAGGTAATAATTCAGCCCAAATTGAAAACTAAGTGTTTTTTTTTTTGTGTCCAAATCAAATGAAACTTATATCAATTTGTAGGGAAAAAAAATGATGAATCTTGGTGAATTTTTTTTTTTTTTAAATCATTTATTATGAGATAATTGAGTTTAAATAATTGGGTGAAAAAATAAAAAAGTACGGACCAATACCAAGCCAACACGTGGCAAATTCAGAAAAATCAAAAAAAAAAAAAAAAAAAAAGCCTGCGCGTCACGCGCCAATGGGAGCGTGAGTCACACGCGCCTAATACCCCTCCAATGCCAAGCCGACACGTGTCCATTTTAAAAAAAAAAAAAAAAAAAAAAAGGTTTCATACGGGATGAAAGTTTTCATCCCGTTAATCCATTCAACCAGCAGCCGACCTCCATTGCAAGGAAATGGGTAGATGAAATGGGATTTCATCTCCCATTTCATCTACCCATTGTGGGTAGTCTTAGGGGTGGACATGGTTCGGTTCAAACCGCGGTTTGAGATCGAATCGAATCAAATCACGCAGTTTGATTTGGTTTTTTTCTATAAATGGTTTAGTTTGATTTGAAAATTTAATAAATCGTGTGGTTCGGTTCAGCTCGCAGTCTAGAACCTCAAAACCGAACCAAACCGAACCAAACCAAATCGATTCAGACCGAACCGCGGTTTGGAACCGTGAAACCGAACCACGGAACCGAACCATGAAATTCTTGAACCGAAATCCTAGCCGTTCATTAAAAATTAAAGATGAATCACAACCACTGATTTGAAAACCCTAAATTGAAACTCCTTAACTCAAACTGCCTCCTCATTTTTCATATCTTCTTTCTCAGTTTGTTTCTCTCTTCTCTCTTCTTTCTCTCTCTATCACCAAAAAACTTCCTCAGATCCCTTCCTTTCAAAGTCCTCCCAAATCCCTTTGTGTACAGAATACGACGCGATTCTCGTGTTCGCCATCTGCCTCGCCAAGAACTCGTGCGGCAAAATCCGATTCTCTCCATCGTCAAAACCGCCGCCGGTCGTCGTCGGTAATTTCCCTGTTTATTTAATGGTTGAATCTTGAATTTGTAATTTTGTATCTTTATTTTAGACAATGTCTTGTAATTTGTTTTGAGATGGTTTCTTTTGTTGTACTTGTTAGAACAATGAACTTTCAGTTTACTAAAACTCATTCATATTTGGATAGTAGTATTTGTGTTTTATGTTTAATATATATGATTGCTAGTTTGATAAAAAAAAATATGTAAAGAGCAACGCTTTTAGTTGGACAGGTTTGTAGTTCGGATAGCGGTCTAGACCGCAGTTCGGACCACGGTTTGAACCGTTTATGAAACCGTGGTTTGAGACCGAATCGAACCAAACCGAGGTGGTTTGGTTTGGTTTGGTTTGAAATTTTCTATGATTCGGTTTGGTTTGGGATTTTCCCATACCGAGTACTAGCGGTTTGGTCTCCAAATTTCTTCCAAACCGAACCATGTTCACCCCTACTTAAACTATTTTAATTGAGACCTTTTAGTTCTTGAACTATTTTCTAAGTCTTTTTCATCCTTGAACTATTTTAATTGGGACCTTTTAATCCTTCCGTTAAAACTTTCGTCCATTAACCGTTAATTGGGACCTTTTCGTAAAAAGTTCTATATGCCAGTGACCTTTTAGATACTTAACTCCGTTGTGGAACTATTTCTTTATTTTATTTTTTACAAATTTGAACATTCATTTAGGAACGGAAGAGTAAACTGAAAATTTCTAAATAATAAGGATTAAAATAATTTTATTTTTAAAATAGTAGTAATCAAAATTTAAAACAAACTAAACTAATTATCATCTAAACTAAAAAAAAAAATTTAAAAAAAATTAATATCATTTAAATATTTTAAGGAGTAATACATTATTCTAGAAGCATTATTATATTTAAACTAAAACTAATTTTTTTTGAAGAAATAAATAATTATTTATTTCTTAAAAAAAAATTATAGCTTTTAATATTGCTCCATAGCTTATACTTATTGACAACCATGGCGGGCAACGACGGAGTCGGAGAGAAAAGGCTGCAATTCACAATCAATATATCAATATCCTTAGATTTCAATCCAGTTTTCTGGAACAAGGAATCAATGGCGGAGAAAATGACAAGCTTCGCCTCCCCACGGGCGGCTTCCATGATAGGCTGCGGCGGAATGTAATCATACCCCATTTTAAATTTCTTTATCAATCAAAGAATAATCATACCCCATAACCGAAACCCCCAAAATTGAAATTGGTTTAGAATAATTAACAGAACCCACTTGGTCCAAACTTTGGAAAGTGCCATTAATCAAACTACTAGCAATGATTGAAGAATTTGGGTAATGAAGAACAAAATCCCAGATCTAGATCTGATTACAAAAAAATCGATGAGGAAGACATAGGTCAGGCGGTTGGAATGGGAGGAGGGGGTGAGGCACCGACGCTGGAATAGAGAAACATATTGGGTGAGCGTGGAGAGAGTCATCAGGAGAGGGTTGAAAAGGAGGCATCAGAAGATGGGTGGCTGCTGGGGCTAGGGTAGGAGTTGGCTGTGCTAAGGCGGAAGTGAAGAGAGAGGGTGGGGATGAGAGGAAGACGGCTGATTTGGGGAAGAGAGAAAATGAAGTTATTTTAATTTTGATTATTATTATTTTAAAAATTAAAATTATTTTAAAAAATAAAATTATTTTAATCCTTATTATTTAGAAATTTTCAGTTAACTCCCTTAAATTAAAAGAAAATAAACTTCAATTGTGGTTGTATAACAATAGTGAGGGTAATAGAGTCATTTCAATCAATGACATTTTTTTGAAAATTGTTTTGTGGGGGTATTAAGTAAATGTGCGGGGGTGAATAACAATTCTCAAAAACAATTTCAAAATGAACGTACTATTCAACATTTTTATATTTTTTTACTCCTCCGTCCCTAAATGAATGTTCAAATTTGTAAAAAATAAAATAAAGAAATAGTTCCACAACGGAGTTAAGTATCTAAAAAGGTCACTGGCCTATAGAACTTTTTACGAAAATGTCTCAATTAACGGTTAATGGACGGAAGTTTTAACGGAAGGACTAAAAAGTCCCAATTAAAATAGTTCAAGGATGAAAAAGGCTTAGAAAATAGTTCAAGGACTAAAAGGTCTCAATTAAAATAGTTTAAGGACCAAAAAGGTACTTTTCTCGCGTGTATCTTACGTAGTTGCGTTGTTTCTACTACTAGCGGTGTAAATGATTCGGTTCGGGAGAATTTACTGACCGAATCACTTAGTTATCAATTTGGGAAAATTTCAAATTGAATTGAATCATGAAAAAAATTTTAATCGAATTAAACCAAACCGCTATAGTTTGGTTCTGTTTGGTTCAAATCGCGGTTCAATTATGCGGTCCAGACCGTGGTTCAGACCATGATTTATACTACGGTTTAAACCACGATTCAAACAGCAACTTATTTTCATATTGTTTAAATTTTTCGTGATCATGGAGGAAAAGCGTGAAAGTTTCGTGTAGCTAGGAAACTTTGATCACCCAACAGACAACGGATGTGAATACATATGTGTCTCACAACTGTCCACACATCCACAGATAATGCAGCGGAATAGAATAATTAAAAGCAAATAACTCAAGAATTATTTACGCTTACTGATCAATGTGATCAGCAAACTAGGCTTACGCCAAAAAACTTTTCACTATAAAAACTTTTGATGCTTATAAAAACAAATAAGTGAAAAACTAAAATATGAAAATACTAAACGAGTTTTAATCACCTTCTATGACAAGAACAACTCCCCTTTTCCAAGTAGGACCAATTCTAGTCAGAAGTAAAACAAGAGAACTCTATGAAAAACTAGATGTGAGTTACGGATGTAAAGCACAACCTTCACTCACAACCTAAATACACAATGTCGAAAACTATGAAGAATATGTATTTTTCTCTCTAAAAATCCGTAGCTTCTCTTGTGCTGAATGCCTTGTATTTATAATGCACCATGGAGAAGATCTTCACGTAATCAACATCTTCCTTTGTGAGATCTCTTTTCCTATAAGAAAACATAAACACACTCACAAGGAAATAAACTATTAGTAAGTTAGTCCTAATATAAAACTATGTAGATAAATAAAAGATATTTACATATTTACAATCTCCTAGTCAAAGTAGGACAATAATAAATCTTCCATGAAAGTCCCGAAATCTTCTTACCATAATAGAAGTCTTTTGAAATAAGGAAACATAAATATGTTTCTCAAAAACTCACGTTTTCAAAGCAAAATATGCGAGTGTTTAAGATACTAGAGGAAGAGATATGTCGAATGAAGAAAAACACTTTACAATGGCGATCATGTAGAGAATTTGGTTTTTATGTGTCGTAATGAAGATAACAAATGACAAAATTAATATTAAATAAAATACAAAACAGGGGTTATGATTAGTTTATGTAATTTTAATAAAGATAAAAAAAATATTAAATAAGATACAAAACGGGGGTTAGAATTAGTTTATGCAATGTGGTTCGATTTGGCGGTTCGGTCTCGCGGTTCGATTTGGTGGTTCGGTCTCGCGGTCTCAAACCGTGATTTGGTTTGGTTTGAGAGGGTCAGACCACAAACCAAATCGAACCATTAGGTTTGTCAATATTTGAGATTGAACCGAATCATTTATACTTAAAAATCAAACGAAATCGCACGATTTAATTCGATTCGATCTCAAACCGCGTTTTAAATCGAACCACTTACACCCCTAATTTTTACAACTAGGCCTACGACTTTTATTGAGACAATTACTCAAAAACCCCACGGCCTAACATTAATTCTTAGGGCAACTCCAATGGGAGGAGTTAGCAAAAGGTACCAAAATCAAATTTTGGTACCTTTCACACACTATTCATAGGGTACCAAATTTACATGTCCAATGGAGAGAGTTAACTTAAGGTACCAAAATCAAATTTTGGTATATTTCAAAAATTTTAACTAATTAAATATTTTTAATAATTACATATGAATGATTATTTTATTATTATTATTAATTTATTATTATTATTATTATTATTATTATTATTATTATTATTATTATTATTATTATTATTATTATTATTATTATTATTATTATTATTATTATTATTATTATTATTATTATTATTATTATTATATTATTATTATTTTATTATTATTATTATTATAACTAATTAAATATTTTTAATAATTACATATGAATGATTATTATTATTATTATTATTATTATTATTATTATTATTATTATTATTATTATTATTATTATTATTATATTATTATTATTTTATTATTATTTTATTATTATTATTATTATTATATTTTATTATTATTATTATTATTATTATTATTATTATTATTATTTTATTATTATTATTATTATTATTATTATTATTATTATTATTATTAATTTATTATTATTATTATTATTATTATTATTATTAATTTATTATTATTATTATTATTATTATTATTATTATTATTATTATGATTTTATTATTATTTTATTATTATTATTATTATTATTATTATTATTATTATTATTATTTTATTATTATTATTATTATTTTATTATTATTATTATTGTATTATTAATATTTTATTATTATTATTATTATATTATTATTATTATTTTATTATTATTATTATTATTTTATTATTATTATTATTATTATTATTAGCCCTTTTTTGTCAAAGACCAAAAATATAAATAATACAAATAATAAAAATAATACAAATAATACAAAGAGAGTTAGCCAAGGTACCAAATTTGGTACTTTCACTAACTCTCTTTCAAATTTTGATACCCCAAGTTTACCCCATTGGAGATGCTAACTCCTTTGGGAGGTACCAAAATTTGATTTTGGTATCTCCCATTGGAGTTGCCCTTAGAGAATAAACTTTTCTAATTCTTTTCTAAGAACCCTGAATTTGTTTTTACCATAGCCCATGTTCATGCGCGCTCCAGTTAATTACTAATAGAGCCAAAAAGCAAAAAAAAAAAAAAAGAGTTGGTCTTTAAGAACGCATTTTTTTTAAGTTTAAGAAAAAACAAATTTTATACTTTTATACTGCTACTTAATAATACATTCACTTACACTATTCATATTGACACTTTTTTATATTAACACTGACACTTTTTTATCCTACACTGGCATTTAATAATACATGCATTGACACTCTTTACACTGGTACTTTGTTACACTAATACTGACACTTTGTTACACTAACACTGACATTTTTTTACACTAACACTGACACTTAATAATACATGCGTTGGCAATCTTTACACTGTCACTTTGTTACACTACCACTACCACTGACACTTTGTTACACTAATACTGACACTTTTTTACACTAACACTTACAATTAATAATACATGCACCGGCACTCTTGACATAATTTTACCATAGACAATATCCAAATAAGTAAAACACGATTTTTAAAAATATTTGACACGTAAATTGAGACACTTATTAAGTAGTATTGAAATAGAGGAAGTGTAAGCTTTTCAGACAGTTGACATGGACACATTTCTCTTAAAAGTAACAAAACATAAATAGGAATCAGAACTCTTTCATCATATTTTGTAATTGCAAATTTGCAATTGAACCTCAAAATTCTGAGTTTCTTTCCGAGATCAAAAGGTGGTTTAAGTCTATATTATAATGAATTCATTTCAGATTACAAGTGAATGTAAGGATCAAAATGAGCCCAAAATTCAAAGAGAATGAATATGGTGAGTGCAGCTATGCATGCATATATCTGTCTATACACTGTGATCGCTCGAGTTGAGTAATTTATCTTCCTCGCTTGATATTTCACTCATCTGGATAATATTCTGTTTGGAATTTGCTTTGTTCCATTCATTTTCTACACGGAAGAACACCCACTGGAAGCGTCGGAAGATCTCCAAGGCAGTTATGGCAAAAACAGTAAGGTAGTTATGGCGAAGATGGGCAGATAGCTTGTATGTCCACGTGCACCGTAGGATCAGATTGCTTCCTATTACCCAAAAATAAACCTGTACAAGAATACAAAGAAATGGTCCATGACTTGTTCCCTCTCTAATAAAAATAGCAAATATCATAAAAACGGAGCACACTAGAGTGTCAACATGGGGAACACTACATCACATGAGCTGCAGGAACGGCTACCCTACGTGAGGCCAGCGATAGCCAAATTTATTACTCCCTCTGTCCAAAATGAATATTCATTTTCAAGAAATAAATTGTCCCAAAAGTGACACTTTTTTTTTAACAAACTGTCCCTAAATGGGGTTTTAGCAAAATATTTTTCATAATTCATTATATACTTGATAAGGATCCAAAAGATTCTCCCTAATCTGTGTACATATTTAGATATAGAAAGTATATATTTGATGTAATCTTCTGTAATCTTTTTCATTATTTGATGTAATCTTTTCCTTGCTCTCCAAGCTCATCCTGTATGTATATATACTCTAGTCAATCAATAATACAATCAAGAGTTTTATACAAAATATTCTCCTCTTCTATATGGTATCAGAGCTGGTCCATTACACGTGCAGGCCCAACGGCCCACGATGAACCCTCCGCGCCACCCACCATCCAGTCCACGTTGTAAGCCTTTGGCAAAGCCCGGCTACACGTGAGGGGGCGTGTAAGAGAATATTATCCCACATCGGGAATAAACAAGACTTGTCTCTAACATATAAGGATCCTGGGCTACTCCCCTTATTACCAATTGATTTTAAGGTGAAACCTCAGACTTCTATATGGTATCAGAGCTTCCTTGATCCATCATTATTTTCGGGTAAACACAGCAGCCACCACCATGTCCATGCCGACAGCCACCATCCCCAACTCGGCGAACCAAATTCTCCCCTTATTCTCGTCAACCTCTCCTCCTGTATCACCCTAACACCGCTCACCTATCTTCCTTGGGCCGCCCAACTTGAATCCATTCTCTTTGGCCTTGATCTACTCAGATTTGTAGATGACACCCACCCAGCCCCATCACCCAAAGTCACCACCAATAACCAGGAAACTGATAACCCGACTTTCATTACTTGAAGCCGTCAAGACCGCTTAATCTTAGGTGCCCTACTGGGAACCCTTGACCCTACTGTTGCTCCCTTAGTCCTTCAAGCTAAGACCTCCAATACAGTATGGACCCTTCTCCGCACCACCTACGCCAATCCTTCCCGCGGACACATCCTTCAAGTGAAGGACAATCTGGACAACCTCACCAAAACCACCCAACCCATTGCTGACTATATGCACTCAATCAAAACCTTGACCGACAAACTCGCCATTCTTGGCAAACCCACGGATCCCGAAGATATAGTTGCCAAAACCCTAAAAGGCCTTGATTATGAAACTTTTAAACCGGTTATTGACTCCGTTCGTGCTCGTGACACACCCATATCCTTTGAGGCTCTCCATGAGAAACTTATAAACCATGAGCTTACCCTAAAACAACATAACCCTCCCACAACCTATCCTGCCACCGCCCACGCAGCTCACTTCCGTCCTAAACCCACCCGCCCCAACAACCGCACCACCACCCCCTTCCCATCCCCACCTAACTTCTCTGCCCCTCACTCACCCTTTCCGCCTCCACCATCTCACTCTAAACCTGGTAGTTCCTCCCCCGCTCCATTTAAAGGTAAGTGTCAATACTGTCGATTTGTAGGACATGTTATTTCCCAGTGTAACCGCTTTAAACGTGACTATCCATCTGTTACTTTTCCCCCTCCCCCCACCACTAATTCCCGCCCATCTCGTCCCTCCTCTTCCAGCCAGCCACAAGCTCACACCATCTCCACCAACCATCCGTCTCATAATTCTTGGCTTCTTGACAGTGGAGCCACCCACCACCTCACCAATGACCTTGCCAATCTTTCTCTTCACCATCCTTACAGCGGTTGCGACGATGTGATTATTGGTGATGGCTCCTCCCTTCCTATCTCAGAAATAGGTTCATTTACTCTCTCTTCCTCTCATCGCACACTTCAATTCTCTAATGTTCTTTTTGTTCCGTTGATTTCTCGAAATATTTTATCCGTTTCACAATTCTGTAAAGACAACAATGCTTTCATTGAATTCTCACACTCTTCTTTTTTTGTCAAGGATCTTTCGACTCACCAAATTCTCCTCTAAGGCACAAATGATCGAGGTGTCTACCTATGGCATCCCTCCTCGCCTCAAGCTCTTCTTGGCACCTCCGCAACAACTCACTCGTGGCATCATCGTTTAGGACACCCCGCTCCCCCTATTATTTCTCTTTTAAATAAACAGTTTTCTTTATCTATTAAGCCTAGTGGTTTTTCCAACTGTAATTCATGCGATATTAATAAAATCCATAAGTTGCCATTTGATGTTTCTTCTCTCACTTCCGCTGCTCCTATTGAACTCATTTTCTCTGATGTCTGGACCTCTCCTGTTTATTCTCATGATAATTTTAAGTACTATGTCATTGTTGTTGATCACTACACAAAATATGTTTGGCTCTACCCACTTAAACAAAAATCCGACACTTTTCACACTTTCACTCGGTTCAAGTCACTTGTTGAAAAATTCTTCAACAAACCCATTATTCAGCTATACTCTGACAACGGAGGTGAATACCTCAAACTTACACCATCTCTCTCTCAAAATGGTATCACCCATCTAACCTCCCCTCCACACACACCCGAGCATAATGGCTATGCCGAGCGTCGCCATCGTCACATCGTCGAGACTGGTTTAACCCTACTTTCTCATGCCAATCTTCCCTTAAAATATTGGACTCATGCCTTCATTACCGTCACATACCTCATTAATCGACTTCCCACCCCCACCCTTCAAAATGACTCACCTTACTATCGCCTTTTCCATAAACAACCCAATTATACAAAACTCCGTAGCTTCCGGCCGCCTATCTTACCCACGGCTCCGCCCCTACACACCTCACAAACTTGCCCCCGTTTCGCCTCTACGCGTCTTCATCGGTTATTCCCCACCCAATCAATTCTATTACCGCTGCACCCATCTACCCATCGCATCTATACTTTCCGTCACACGTCAAGCTCAGGAAGATAAATTTCCCTTACCCAACTCTCGCCTCCACTACCCCTTCCTCACCGCTATAACCCCGTCTCAACGGTGCTCCGTCACTCTCCCTATCCTCCCCAACCCACCCACCCTCTCTTCGACCCACCCTCCTCTCTATCCAACACCTCCGCCCCTCACTCCCCTTCCTCTTCCTCCCATGCGGACTCAAATGACCCACGCCCTCCACCCCCGCCGCCAACACCAAGACTTACCCACTGCACAAAACAGCCTTCCAGTCCCTTCCTCTGCCAGATAGGTCCACACCACCACCACCCCGCCTCCACCCCATCCGCGAACCATCACCACTAGACTCTCCAGCCGAATTATCAAACCAAATCCCAAATATGCCAACCTCATCTCTACCTCCAACCCCACCAGCCTTACCCACCTCCACAAAGCAGGCCCTCGCCTTCCCACTTTGGCGTCTTTGCTATGTTTGAAGAGTTTTACGCTCTTACCCGAAACAATACGTGGTCATTGGTACCTTCACACTCTGCTCCTAACATCGTTGGTTGTAACTGGGTGTTTCGTATCAAATAAAATCCGGATAATTCTATTCAGAAATATAAGGCTCGACTAGTTCAAAAGGGTTTCATCAACGCCCGGTGTAGATTATTCGGATACCTTCGATCCGAGAGTTAAGCCGTCACGGTTCGTCTTCTCTTGTCTCTTGCTCTTTGTCATGGTTGGAATCTTCTACAACTTGATATCAACAATTCCTTCTTACAAGGCAACCTTCATGAGACTGTTTTTATGTCTCAACCTCCTGGCTTTACTGACACTACAAACCCCTCCCATGTGTGTCGACTTCACAAGGCTATATATGGCCTAAAACAGGCTTCCCGGGCATGGTACATGGAACTTAAAAACTTTCTCCTTGCCTATGGTTTTCGCTCCTCCATTGCTGACCCATCACTCTTCATATACACAAAATCTTCCTTGTCACTTTACCTCCTAGTATATGTCGACGATATTATCGTCACTAGTCCTTCTTCGGACTTCCTCTCAACATTCATCACCAATTTGTCATCCCGTTTCTCTCTAAAGGACCTCGGTCCCCTTTCCTACTTTCTTGGAGTCGAAGTGACTCCAAATGCTAATGGTCTTCTTCTATTTCAGTCAAAATACATTTATGACCTGTTATCTCGCCACAATATGTCCAACTCTAAACCTTCTGTCACTCCCATGGCTACTTATCCTCCTCTCACCCAACAACCTGTTTCACCCATTTGTAATCCCACCGAATACAGGGCTATTGTAGGCAGCTTACAGTACCTTTCCATGACCCGCCCGGATATTGCTTTTTCTGTCAATAAATTAGCCCAGTTCATGCAACACCCTCATCTATCACATTGGACTACACTCAAGCGACTTCTTCGCTGCCTCCATGGCACACTAGACTTGGGTATTCAACTATATCGTAACTCTCCTTTCACCCTTCACTCTTTTTGTGATGCCGATTGGGCCGGTGATAAGGATGATTACGTATCCACAACCGGGTTCATTATTAATCTTGGGCGAAATCCTTTAGCTTGGTCCTCAAAGAAACAAAAAGCTTTAGCTCGCTCCTCCACTGAGGCCGAGTTTAGAGCCATTGCAGATGCCACAGCTGAGGTTATTTGGATTCGTAATTTACTCTCCGAGCTTGGTGTCACCATTCCACAAACACCAACTATTTATTGTGACAACCTCGAAGCCACGCACTACTCCGCCAACCCGGTTTTTCACTCTCGTATGAAGCACTTAGCCCTCGCTTTTCATTTTGTTCGGGAACTTGTTCAACAAGGGCATCTTCGTGTTCAACATATCTCAGGAATGACCAGTAGCCGACGCCTTAACAAAGCCTCTTCCTCGTACTCGGCTTACCTCATTGCTGTCCAAGATTGGACTTCTCCGTGGATCGTCCATCTTGAGGGGTCGTGATAAGGATCCAAAAGATCCTCCCTAATCTGTGTACATATTTAGATATAGAAAGTATATATTTGATGTAATCTTCTGTAATCTTTTTCATTATTTGATGTAATCTTTTCCTTGCTCTCCAAGCTCATCCTGTATGTATATATACTCTAGTCAATCAATAATACAATCAAGAGTTTTATACAAAATATTCTCCTCTTCTATAATACTTGCAAAACTAAAAATTTGAAAGTGAATAACAAGAATATTCATGCAGCTTTATACTAAAATTTACTAAAAGTCAACTTTTTTAGAATGTCCCCTAAATGAAAAAATGGACATTCATTTTGGAGTACATCACACAAAATCCAATGAAGCAGAGAAGAGGCCACATTCTCAGCTGTAGAGCCTTAGAGTGTGGAGTTAGAGTTGACTTTTCTTTTTTCTTTATTAAATTGAGGTTAGGAGGGCAATGAGGGATTTTATGTTACTAAGAAATTAAAATGAAAAAGCTTATCTTTAATACACGAGCTTCCATTTTGAAGGTTAAGGGGCAGAATACAGTATGCGAGGGAAGTCAATTCAATCAGTTTGGGAAAGTTATCTGGACATGTCTAGCTCCAAGGTTTAGTAAACAATGTGAACTTCTGGACAAGCCATATTATACGAGCAAGTAATGATGGGCCTTATATTTATAGGTATATTCTTACCCATTTCCGTCCATATAGCAAGTGAGTGACGATATGCTGCTTGCTGAACTTGAAGATCCGGGTGAAACAGCTGTCAGAAAAGAAGAAAGTAATATTGGGTGAATAAAAGTATGCAAATGAATACTAACTAAATGAGGTTTAGAAAATCTTGATAGTTATAATAGGTGAATAAACGCACCATGTGAAATAAGAAAGCGGAAGAAGAAAAAAAAACATTCATACCTTAGATCCCAATCTCGTGTCACATCCCAGTAGAATGAGTACAAGGAATTCAAAACACTTGACAGAAGCCACAAAGGCCGATAGATGTTCGTCCAATTATTACCGTCAGCGTGATACTTGAGGGCGGAAAGGAAAATAACTGGTACTGCAGTCGAATATTTTAAAGCTGAAACCATATTTGAACGTCAGTTAATGAGCCATTAGAGCCATTTGCAACAGGATATGCACCACAACTAGTCAAGTATGCTTAAGAATTGGCAGGTATCATGACAAAGAGGAAAAGGGTTGCAGAGATGTATTCCCTCTGTCTCAAATTGAATGACCATTTTTTGTCCAAAATGAATGACCTTTTGAAACTTTTTCTTCAAAAAACTTTATCCCTAAATACTTTTTACCAATTTTTTTTTCATAATTCATTATATATTTGTAAAACTAAAATTTAGAAAGTGAAAAGCAAAAATAATTATGCATTTTTCTAGGCCAAAATACGATTACCCTCCCCAAATATCCACTGATTCCCACTTTGCATCCTCATTTGAAAAGTTGGTGCGCGGTACCTTAACTTACAAATCATCCCACTTTGCATCCTGGCACTAACGAATGTTAGAAAAGTTAACGAAATAGGTCATGTGCGAAGCACATGATGACAAATGGGCTAGTTTGTAATGGTCATTAGTTTATAAGGGTCAAATGCAATTTTTTTAATATAAAGTGTTAAAATTTTATTTATTTTTCAAAAACAATTAACATTATCTTAAATAATTAATATTTCCTGAAAAAATATTTTAATATTTTTTATGTAAGAAAATAATTAATGTCCATAATAACATATATTAACATAATCTTAAATAATTAATAGTTAACATATCCTGAAAAATGTTATTTTTTATTTTGAAAAAATATGATTAAAAAAGTAATACTATAAATTAAAAAAAAATTGTATTTTTTAAGAAAATTGTATTTTTTTATTTTTTTAAACTAAATAATTAATATTATTTTATTTAATAATCTTTTTATATATATATTTATAAATACAAATGAAACATTATAAGGTTTTTTTATTTTTAAAAATTTTATTTTAAATAAATACTTTTTTTTCAAAAATAAATACAATTTTCTTTAAAAATACATTTTTTGATTTTTATTATTCTCTAATTTTTTGCTTTAATCATATTCAAAATATATTTTCTGAAAATATTAATTATTTAAGATAATGTTAATATATGATATTACGAACATAACCATTTTTGACAAAAAAAAATACAAAAAAATTATTTTTTAACATAAAAAATTTTAAAAATATATTATTTTTAGGAAATATTAATTATTTTGGAATTTTTTTAGCACTTTACATTTAAAACTTTGCATTTGACCGCTAAAAAACTAATAACCATTACAAACTAGCCCACTAGTCATCCTGTGCTCGGCACATAACCTATTCCGTTAACTTTTCTAACCTTCGTTAGTGCCGGGGGGCAAAGTGACCAAACAGACCGACTTTTCAAACGAGGGTGCAAAGTGGGAATCGGTGGATACTTTGGGAGGGTAAACATACTTTGGCCTTTTTTCTACTAAAATCAATTTTTTCAGGATGCCTCTTGAATGCAAAATGGTCATTCATTTTGGGACGGAGGGAGTACATGTGTATATAGTTCTTTGCGACGGGACATCAAATATCAGTCTCATTTTGTTTCTACTTGCTGCGCTACTTGCATGTAGGGCTGTTACACGAAACGAGCCGGCTCGAGCTCGGCTCGAAAAAAGCTCGAGTTCGAGTGGGCTCGAGTAGCCGGCTCGGCTCGAAAAAAGCTCGAGTTCGAGTGGGCTCGAGTTGAACTCGAGCTCGAACCGATTTTTAAGCTCGTCATTTTTTCGAGCTCGGCTCGTGTTCGGCTCGTATGTTCGACGAGCTCCGTTCGAGATCGACTCGTTTGAGCTCGACTCGGGCTCGGCTCGTTAAAAGCTCGAATGAATTTTAGTATATATATATATATATATAAGCTCGTATTGGCTCGAGTTCGATTAAAACTCGAATTAGGGCTCGATAAAGCTCGTTTGATTTCAGATTTTTCTCAAAAAATAAGTCGAAGCTCGAGCTCGGCTCGTTAATACTCGAGTTCGAGCAGCTCGCGAGCCAGCTCGCGAAAAGCTCGAAACTTGATTCGAGCCGAGCTCGAACAGGAATTCTGGGCTCGAGCTCGAGAAAAGCTCGAGCTCGTTTAAAAGTTAACGAGCTCGAGCTCGAAACATCAAAAGCTCGGCTCGTTTACAGCCCTACTTGCATGTGATTTATTCCAAAACTAGAAAAGAATAGTAATCCTTCAACTGATATGCATGGAAAGATAGAAATGAGAAATTGTGAGACATTGCCAGTAATATCTACTTGATTACAAGTATATGATTTTAGGGCCTTGCAAACTAATCGCCTGATGTGATAGGCTTCACGCCCTGGCGGCTTTACCTTGAAAATTTCTTTATTTTAGCCTCAATATTAGCTTCCCTAAGAGTTTTAAAATTAAAAAAAAAAA
The DNA here is from genome assembly GCA_022495995.1 of Adenophora triphylla var. japonica. NCBI lineage: Eukaryota > Viridiplantae > Streptophyta > Magnoliopsida > Asterales > Campanulaceae > Adenophora > Adenophora triphylla. Next base: position 179,065 of record JAFEMH010004743.1, read on the forward strand.
TGAAAATAACAGTGTATTTGGTCCAGATGATCCAGCAATGTTAGTCCTTATCTATGCCCTGACATGTTCGGAGAAGATTAAAGGGAGAAACGTTTCAATTCATACCACTTTTGACTAGGAGATCAGACTAACCAAAGAATTCATCCCTTAAGTATGGAACTGATAGCAAGTTAGACAGTTGACCCTAAGAGTGTTATCTTTTTTCGGATAAGTATGTGAGTCCTGCAAGTAAGTGCTCCTATGGCATTTGTCAAAAAAATTAAGATGTATTTCACATTGTGAACCAACACCAATGCATTGGGGTGTTTTATAATGTATTGCAATGATTTTCAATGCCACATATTTCTATAAATGGATTCTTAATAAGTGCCATTGGGCCACCTGTAAGAAAAACCTATGTGTAAAGGTGGCGATGAGTTCATTAGAGGCTTTGAGTTTGGGTACTGCTACAAATTTCTCTTTTGGGTTGTCCACCTTATTTTTATGACCTGTCAGATCTGTTGACTGAGGTTTTGATGCGTAGAACGAGAGAAAGGCAGCTGTGAATTAACAACTTCACTACACCCCTCCTCATAGCCTCATGCAGCTGGTCACCATGTATAGAAGCTGCTGCTGTTATCACGAAGATCAATATAAACCTCCAATCAACGTCCTCAAATAAATAAAGCGCACCTCTATGGCATCATTCACTGTGTCAATGTCATTTCCATCGTAGGCTTCAATAAGCCACTTGTGAGCCATGTAGTCAGATATCTTAGTACCAGTTTGCATAGTTTTGCGTACATGGTCACACTGCCACTCGCAATATATCACATGTTACTCACGTGGGGGCATGATCGTCTCCCAACTGTCATAAGCATTATGTCTAAGGCTACACCTTTGAAAGGCCCAACTCCCAATGAGTTTGTAAACTTCTCCAAGGGACTCGTCTTTGTGGTCAAACAGGGAGGGATTTGGTTGGTTTTACTTTGCGACAGCAGCTGAGAGGTTGAAAAGAGGGTGAGAGATAGAGATGGAAAGGTGAGGACAAGAGAGGAAAAATAGAGTGTTGGGGTGAGTTTGGTGGAGGGTTGAGGCCAGATAAAGATGGTTTGCTAAAGACAGCTTATGTTAAACTAGCTGGTTTGGATAGGGTGGAGTTCACCTATTTACATTTAAGTTTGAAGAACTTTATGTTACGTTTTCAGGTAACCCGGTACATATATAAGATACGACCATAAGATACCCACTTAGTATATCAGATTAAATAGGCATACCTTTATAATTTAGCTAACCCAATCACTCATTTTATGTGTGTAATATGGGGTGGGTTTCATGGGTTGCGAAAACTTGCACCCCCTAAATTTGCATATACAGGCATAACCCTGTTCATGCAGGCTACTTTACCATCCCTTGTCATTAATGAGTGCTTTAAATTAACCACAAGAAGGACTGTTCCAGACAGCTTGCAATTAACAAATGGTTCTGCGAAACATGCCATTTTTTCTTTTAATTATACGGTATGTATAGTAAAAAATACATAGTTGCACTAGAAGAATCAAATTTCATGAACCGCAATGTCGCATACGATGAAAACTAGAGAAGATATCTACCAACTAAGAGACAGCGTCCTTTGGGGAGGGGGTGGGGGTGGGAGGTGGTCGCTGGAATAAGTGAGCAAGAGATCTTACCATTCAGTATAGATGTTCTTTCCCCAGTATCCTTGTATTGTCGCAGACATTGAAAGAGACGAAATATATAAGGCAGTACTAGAATTACAGGGATTGCAACAGCATGACTGCCACAAACAGAACCAGCTTCCAACCAAGCAACGGTGGCAACCTGCATGTGTTAATGTGAACTCTTTATTATAAAGTCAGAAGCATTTTAGCGATCTACACAAAGAACGAGATCAAAAGAAGTTTTTACGAGAAGAATTAGAAGATAGTTCGCACAGATTTAAAGAAAGCTAGCATGATTTGAAGGATTTATCTAGGGATGAAATTGTGAGATACAAACTGAAATTATTCAAGATATTTATAATAATAGTGAGCTTGCAATTCACCAACATTATAGTGGCACGCCCGTTGAGATGTCTTTGAAGGAAGAAGACGAGCATAGCCAAAGCGAAAAAATTTCAAGATAGTCAGAAACAACGTATTCAACATATGTATATTAGGAAGAATTCTCCATATCAGGCATTGCAAGCAACGAATCCGCTTCAGCATCAAGAATACTCTGCAACAACCTTTTATCTATCTAACCTGGACAATATCAATCTTTAGTGGACTTTCTTCCACAAGTTTGCACCAGCCGTCCTCTCATCTATGGTTTTGAGATGTTTCAGAAGGGGTCAATATCTTTATCGAGATATTGATTCGCATTATTGCAGGTAATGACTTCATAGATTTTATAGCAATTTTTATTGCTTGCATTATCTTTTCTCATATTTTTCCAATCAACTCCAGTTCTTACTACAAACGCTATTATCTACTACTGACCTGGACATAGCAAGCATTTGTTTGTTGCGTTGTCATATCCATCAAACTTGTGTTTTCTGCCATGGGCCATGGCAAAATCACTTTTGACAGCAAGAAATTAGTCATTATATATTGATTGTAGCATTCTTTGATGAATGCATCAAGACTTCTGCTAGCACAATGTATTAACAAAAGAGTGAATCACTGGCTAATAGATAGTTCAGAGGAAAAGTAAACTCTGGACGCTCTGCTTCTAGATTCCAAATAAAAACGGAGGGGAAGAGTGGTATCCTAAAGCGAGTTTGGCGTCTGGAGGGAGAACAGTAGTGTATTTGAAAGTTAAGAGTTACATATAATCAGGTTGATGCATTGGATTCTTTTGTAAACAAGTAGATTAAAATATGGCGTCTTACGCGTTTGAATATAAAAGAGTTGCAAATAATCTACATAATCTTTGGTATTCTATACACACCTTGTTTTCTGTGGTCCATGAAGCTTATATTTATCTCGTATGATTCACTATATTTAGATCGTTGCAATGGATACTTAATTTGAATTTTTGATCAGGAGTATGGATGAAACTTTGTCAAGTCAATCCACTAGCTTAACCCATTCAGTTGAGTAGAAACAATTTGTTTCTAAATTGTGTCCTGGGGTAAGTTCTTTGAGTAGCTTCACGACAAATCATAAGTTTTACCAACGCATGGAAACAATTTGAACCTATCAAAGAGATTTCCCAGGACCATAAAGGGGATAATTTTTTTCTTTCTTTTTTTTTTTTTTTTTTGTAAAGGAAAAATTCCATTAGATTAAAAACTAAGCCTGAATTGAATCTTTCTAATCTCTTGAGATGTGGACCGTGAACCATTTTTGTTGTGAATTATTCCTCCTACTTTATCCAAACATAACCCTAGCACCTTAGGAGAAAAATAATCCTATTTCCCCAATATGTAACGTAAATAGTCCCTACAAAAGAAGCAGTCTCCTATTTCATTTTGGGAATTCCCGTAAAAGATGTCCCCTTTCAACTGTTGAAAAACATAAACTCAAAAAATTGTCTAAAATACACGTTCTAATTGTGAGATAGAAAAATAAAGACTCCCATTAAGGTAACCTTAAGGTTCAAAAGGAAATAATAACCGAGTCAATACTTTCGTAAAAACTGTGCAAGTCAAAAGGGACTATATAATGGCATATAGAGGGGGGGGGGGGATAGTGTTTTGAATGGATGCAAGTTACAAAGAACACCCTCTGTCCCAAAATGAATGTCCAAAAAAAATTCAATAACTTCTGTTGTAAATCTTTCTTTTTCTTCATAATGATGGTTGGTAATGCTACCAGCTATCTCTTCACTTCACGTAATCCAAACAAAACACTATCATTAACTTGACCTTACATGTGAGTGGCAACTTATTTTTACACAAATCCATTAACAGTTGCAATCTTATTTATAATGACAAAAATATTAAGACGAAATACAAACCTGTCGATGGACCATTCGGCAAACAGAACGCTCCATGTCTGAAAAGACCTGCCCAAAACAAAAAAGAGTTACTACCGGGCCAAGAACACATGACCAGTTGACTCTCAAGTCTGCACATGCTATTCCTAAAAAGACGATAAATCCAATGCAAAAAAAGTCGATAAAAACATTCAGTTTCAGTGTGCAAAGAAGGTTCCAAACTAAAGTACAGAGGTTATATCAGACCATATATAGCAGTCTTTTCCAGTCAATAAGTTATCTGACAATCAGGGTAAACTTCCTGATACTGAAATTTTCAAGTGCCAACATGTGCAACAACTGTAGGAAACAAAAGCAAGCAAGATGGTTTTGATAACATGCCTAAGTTCACAATTCACCAAAAAACTTGAGTTATTAAAAAATGGCTCAGCGTTATGAAGCCATACGCATTCTTACCTTTGACATAGAGGTCAGTATATCAGCCAGGAAGAAGTCAGGAAATGATATTGCCTGTATCATAGAATAAAGCAAATCAGACAAATTGCAATTGCTTAAACGCAATAAAGTCTAATTAACTAAAATGAAATTATTAAACAAATTTCAGCATTCAATATGCATATCTTTCCCATGTTCCCATACGTAACATGGAAACCAACTTTCAAATTGGGATCATTTTACCAAATTTTTACACTAGAAAGTGTGAGAGCAGCTAGCTTTTGCTATAATCACTTCTTTTCCGATATATTTTATCCTCGTTTGCGTTCTAATGGAGGATGTATGAAACAGAGTGGCAAAAGAGCGCTATTTCCGCTGAGAAAGTAATATAATAAGTACTGCAGATCTCTTCAATATGTCAAGTCTCTTTTACTTTCTGAATTTGCCTTTTGTGTGGCTACATTAACTAGAGTACAGTATACGTCCATATAACTAGAAAAAGATGCTGCTTTTGAGGAGCCTTTAGGGATTGCATAAGAAGCATGTGCAGAAAGTCCAAGAACCCTCATGCCACCCATAGCCTACACTGAAAACTGCCACATGACCACTCTGTTCAAGAGTCCCTATGTGAACTATTATTTTAATGAAGGGGTACAACAGGTGAGTAGGGAATGCATTTTAGAGTATGTTACAAATCTTTGGTTGGATTTTCCAGCTTTCTGGGAGGTTTATACAAACTTTTTAAATCATAGCATCATTGAAAAAACAAATTCAACTAGACCACTAAAAACTTGCACGAAACAAGTCCAGGTACCCCAAAGAGATAAGAGAGAAACTAATATTTCTTACATTCCAAATTTCCAGAATAAAATAACACAGTAGAAAGCCATTTGACTACACAAAGATTCGCTACATAAGTCTATTAAAACATTAAAAACAAATCTTTAGTGTACCATTATATCATAATCTTACCTGAAGTGGGACCACAAAGAAGGCCATCAAAACAGTACAAACAAAATCTCTAATGTACCATTATACCATAATCTTACCTGAAGTGGGAATGCTATCCGCCAAAGGGTCCTCAATAAAAAGTAGCGAGAAGATAAATAGAAAATATCAAAAGGGAATATCAGAATCATAGTAGCAGCAGCATACAAAAGGACCTGCAGTCAATCATAAACAAAATTTATTGCAAAGCTTTCTTGATAGCATGTAGTCACAAAATACGGAACTCATCAGGTGCATATTCAACATGGAAACGAGAATTACCTGTCAAATACATATAAGAACCCATCTATAACCATGAGGCATGAAGGTAAATGAGATACAGGAATAAGCAATTATAGATACTGTTAACATGGCTTTAAATGCATCAAGCACTTGTGCTCAAAGTAACAAAGGCTAATGTCACATGATCCTACAGATATCAAAGCCATTTATCTCAAGAAACAGAGTGATACAGCCCAGTGAGTAAGACTTTCTTTATTATCAATTATTTCGGTTAGATAGTATTCAGTTTTCATGTGTATCAAGAAACAATGGGGATTTATGTTTAGCCCATTTCTTTGACAGCGGAAACCACTCAAATCGGGCCAGTGAGTGGAAATACAATGGTTAGCAGATCAATAATTTCAATGTCATAATACCTCAAAAGGTATCTGCAGCAAGTAAGTATTCCAAATAAGAAGGTCTGATCTGATCAATATACATTTAAAATATCAGGAATGGGAAGTTATACTATGCAGAGTAATAGTTTGTTGGAACTATAAGAGCAAGTCAATTAACATAGCCAAGTTGATAAAGTATGCAAAAGGTCAAATGGGGAGAATTGATGCACTGTTTAGGAGGGATTATCTATTGAATGTACCCTTCAATACACTGGATGCCTCTTAATCGATAAAGTGCCGCCTTTGGCGACCAACAATTATATCATTTTACTTTTGGAACACCCCCACTACCCGTCATTAATTTCATTTGAAAGAAATGGACATTGCTGCTGATGTATATATGTGTGGCTAGTTTCTTCTATGCACTGGACACCAGTGGATGGACTTCTAGTCATCTACTGCCAAGTAATAGAGATAGATCAATGGAAACTAAATGGCAGAAAAGGGGAAAATGTAAAAAGTTCAAGCGAATAAAACTTTAATGAAGTAAAAGCATTTAGTAGTGCATAGTTGGGAGAAGAGGCATCTATTACACTGGTTGGGAGGCAGCCAATGAAACTTCTCCATGAGAATAAAGATAGAGATATGCGGTCATGCTTGTTGGAACAATGACTGTCATCCAGATGGCACTCTGCAAAATCAAAAGACAAGCATTAATAACTCTGGCAATATGAAGCAGAGATATTTAGCAAACGAAGGAGCTTTTACCGGAGAAGAACCAGAGTCACCAAATATCTTTGGGGCAAACAGAAATCAGAAGCCTACTCTAGTTTGTCTTCACCTGAGCCTGTTTACAGAGTTTATATAGCGCTTGATAATTCATGCTACAAATTCTGGAATTTGCAAATACCAACAAAACCCAAGTTGGCATGGTCTAAACTTTGATCAAAGCTTATTTTAATCCATTCTATGTAATTCCTCTGACCTCAATTAAAAGCACAGGTCTGGTATCAGCTTCAGTTGTCAGGGGTTTCCATTGTATGAACTTAAAAAGCCAGGCAACTATCCATTTCTCTTTATCGATGCAGACACAAATATATCATCACTATCACCATCACAAAAGGGCACTTTTTGCCACTATCCTATTAACCCAAGGGAATCACACCTTCACTGAAGAAATCAACACAGGTTGCAAGGAGTAAATGTTGATGGATCCAAAAGAAAACGCCACAAGTTCATTTCTCTAGAGAAAAGATCAGCAATCCTAGATGCATAGAAGACCCTACAAAACATCACACTCTAAGAATGATGTGGCTCCCCCAGTACGATGAGAGATCAGCCACTCATCACCCTTGTTATTGCATCCTAAGTGATTGGGGAACCATAAAGACAGGGAGTCAGCAGTAAAATTGTGCACTGGACAAAATTTACGGCACATCAACTCCAGAGCAAAGTTACAAAAATAAAAATAACGTTTAGACACAGACTCATACAAAAAACAACATTGTAAAGGGAACCGAAAGAATATGCAAAAAGTTCAGCTTTCTTAAAGTATAATCAATGAGCCATCTGTAATTCTACCTTCCATATTTCATTGTGAGTAAGATGATTTTGGTCGAGGTCAAAGATTTTCGCATAACCAACATTAGCTTGAGCAAAGACCCATAAGTTTATTCCCCAAAGCCAAACCACGAACGTCTGCAACACCACAACATGAAGCAAACAAGTTGACAAATAAAGACTGTCATAGAAAAATAACTGATGCTATTTCTGCTTCAATGTGAAACATCAATAACTAAGAAAGTAAACATACGATCTTCACTAACCACAAGAAGAAGAGGATTATAATACAAGAAGACCTCGTACAGAAATAGATCCCGATTGTCCAAGCTCATTCTCATGACAGAATCCCAGCCAATCTGGAATATGTTGAACATGTACAGGATTGTAAAATACAAACAATGAGATGAGGTAAAATTTATTTAAGAAAACCTAAATGAAAACAAATTAAAAAGTATGCTTGTCATGAGAACCTTTCTAGATTGCAAAAATGAACATAACATGAAAAGGAAATGCAGAACTAACCTTTGCAACAACTAAAACCCCAGAACAAAAAATAATAATACCTGAAAATGAAGAGAAGTTCAACTTACATAATGACGCATAGTCAAAAACAATAAATACAATTGTGAAGTCAGCATTCAGACTGCCATAAAAGAACTTACTCAAAAGGCAAGGTGTCAATATATGACGTTAACACAAGAAGCAGGAACAGCAAACTCAGGAGTTAACTTTGCTAGAAATACTAGTCATGGATCACTGTATATTTCCTTATCTATCAATAAAACTCCTTTTCCTACTCCCCCCTCCCACACCCACCCAACCACCACAAGGCACCACCATAATACAGAAATCTATTGCGATCATGTCAATATAATATCAAATTTTCAACTCAAAAACAACTTTCCATCTGAAATTAGAAATATCAGAATACTCAGTCTAGTGACCTAATAATTAGATTGTGCTAAAGGCAACCTTTCGTTGATAAACTTTCCAAGAAATTAGTCCATTTCATTTTAAAAGTTTTGTGTCTAGCCTTGTAGCTTTCTCTAGAAAGTCTGACAAGCCAATGGAAAGTTGGATTTTGGAATCAATGTTCGTCAAACAGTAATTTGGGATTAGGAAGATACACTCATAGTCAGAAGCGAGTGAAGCATTCCAGAGACAGCTCCTAAATGTTTGATTTAGTACTATGGAGAGATGGAAACAAAGAAAAATTAAGGCTCTTCACTTCATCATTCTTTCCCAGTCACTATTATTAGTATTGGGGACTTTTAGGTGAAGTGGTTCATGCAGCTAACACACTACAACTTTCTTGTTTCTTTCTGTTTGTTACTACCATGCAGTTCATTGTTTGATTCGGCACTCATAAAGTTTCAAAAGTTTGGACACCTTTTCTGCATATCTGGATCCTGCCATTTGGGGACTGCTTCTGCTACTACATAACACTCCCTCCGCCCATAATAAATGTCGCATTTGGTTTTTAAGGAATGAGCTCTACTTGTTTGCGCATTGCTTGTATAATGGTAAAATTGCACTAAGATGATATCCTATTAGAAATGCAACAGTTATTTTGGGACGGATCAAAAAAGAAAGTGTGATATTTATTATGGGACGGAAGGAGTACTAGTTAAAAAAATAAAACATATTGAAACAACTGCATATGCAAAAGACAAAATATCAGAGAGACGAAAACTGAAAAGTATAATAGATAGGGATATTTAATTAGCATAATTTTGCTGATGGAAGATATAATCATTCATTTTCAGCAGTCACCGTAACTCAACCTACTTACGCCGATTTTAATATGAAGAACTGTATTATATTGATTTGAAAATCTGAACAAAGAGAGATAGTCATCACTAATGCATGCTTGATGATAAAAGGTGAATTTTTTGAGCAAGATCTAAGAACTTGAGAGATAATGACAGAAGCAGAAAAAAAAAATCCAATGAACATAGATGCTCTTTAACTCAACATATATTAGACATGATGTTAGAATAAAACACTATAACCGACAGCAGAATCTAGAATCCAATGTAAGACTGAAGGGGCAGAAAAATTTCAGGCTTACAACAGAGTACTTATTCACACAAAAATGATAATCTAAAAGGTTGTATTAGACTAATAATAGAATAAATCCCTAATTCAGCCGAAATCAGAATCTAAAATCCAAATGTAAGACTGCAGGGCTAGAAAAATTCTCAGGCTTACAACCGGGTACTTATTCACAAATATTAAAAATCATTGCCATATTTTCAATTATTCCTCCTACTACCTGGAAATCTGATTGAATTGAGTGAAATTACAACACGTCAGGTAAAGTAGTCATCAGACTCAGCTGAATGAGACCCCTCAAGAGAAGTTAGGAGATATGTGAACTGCTATATTAAAGGGGTACACCACTTATGAAATAATACTGCATTTCATCATTGATTTTTCTTAAGCTTTACTAGAAGTTGAACTGATTTGACCAATATCTCATGATATAAACCAAATTGATACCTTAAGTCTCCATAGTAAAACAGGAGATGGCAATATTGCAGCAGTGCTCAATGGTGTGCCAACACCCTTCATGTCATTCGTGTCTACAGAATGAAAGAAATCTCCTCCTTCAGCACTATTTCCCAGGTCAAGAGTACCGGTCCCAAAATCTACAATATTTAGAAATTGATAGATTGAAGTAAAACTAACGGATGGCAAGCACTCAATGTGCACTTTAAAAGTAGTCATATTTTTCCCTCACCAAGATCAGAAACAACAACTCTGCTTCCGGACTTCCGTAAATGTGGACTGTTGACAGGAGCTGTCACATGGCCTCCAAACATAGATGAAGATAGCAGATGGAAGAATGTATATTAGATACTATACCTATCTTGGAACTGCATTTTTGAATAAATGGCAGAAATGTGAAGAAATTCATTACAGCTGAAACGAGACAAAGTAGTGAAATGAAATATAAAGTTGAATACAGCCTCACAAGAAAAAGTATACTCCAGTATTTTACAATGCACTTACATATGTCACTGTTCATCGATTAAGGATACTTCCCGTGGAACAAAAGTACAACTTTTTAAAGCAAAATTAACAACCATTAAGGACAAAGGTAACACATAAAGATCTTACCTAGCACCGACATCTACAAATCTATGTCTCATAGTAAAACATTGTAAGGAGTGAGATACTAACTTCCCTATAAGACCTCAGGTTTAATAAAACTTATTTTTGCTAATTTAAAATATGAATTTGAAAAATTAAAAAACATAGTAGAATACGATTGTCAGGACCAACTAGACTAGCTATCATGGCGAAAAAGGCATGCGTATAGCTTCTCCATGAGCAAAAAAAAAAAAAAAATTGTCAATAACACTATTTCAACAAACCCAAGGGGTACAGCTTCAGACTGATTTACTGGGTAATTAAATCAACAACACATGTAATCCATCTGCGATTTCTATCAACAAAACATAGCAAAGCAATTGAGATTAAGGAGGCACTAATTCGCAGGAAAAAAATCAATCGATAGAGTACAACATTGCAGAATACGATTACAAAAACAGCCAGAAATAACGATTATACTTACCTGAATGAAAATCGAGAATTCGGATCGTGAAAATCAATGATGAGAAGGCATCGTCAAATGCGAACCATTTTTTCTGGTTCACACTGGGATCTCTCGCTGGATCTCGTGCAAGTGAGCGTGAAAATGAAGGAAAGTGTTAGGTTTCTAACGGGAAGAAGAATGAAAAGGGCGAATTCGGTTTGGAATTCTATTTTCCGGGTCGGAAAAACATGGAAGCGTAATTCTCGTTGTTGGACAATGGGGAAAGCCAGGTCCAGCGCTTCTCTTTTATTTCCGGCCAAAAAAAATAAGTTTACCCTCCCTCCCAAGTAAAAGTATACACTGATTCTCACTTTTTATTCTAGTTTAAAAAATGGGCAAATGATAATTTAGGGCCTGAAATATAGGGGGTAGTGTCGGTTAGGGGTCCCATGTCTAATTTTCCTTAAATCAGGGCTCAATATCTCAATTTTTCATCAATTAAGGGCTTTTTGACGAATTTTGTTAGAAAAGTCAGTTATGTGACATATGCCACGCATGTGATGGACTAAATTGAATTGACACTAACTTTAAGGGGTTAAATGACATATTTTATAAATATGAAAGTTAAATGAATTTTTTTTAATTCCAAATAAAAACTCATGACTTTCTCTCTCTCTCTCTCCTTACCTCACTTTCTCTCTCTCTCTCTCTCTCTCTCTCTCTCTCTCTCTCTCTCTCTCTCTCTCTCTCTCTACTTTCCCTGATTTCGACAATCTCCCTTCCCGGATTCCGGAGACCTCTGCCATCCCGTAATCCGGCGACCTCTCGTCCCCTTCAATCCATCTCGACCCAATCCCACCCACCCAAGTGCCGTCGTCTTCCACCCCTATCAACCCTTCCCCAACTCCGACAACACACCTCCTCCCCTTCGTCCCCGCAAGTAGGGCTTCGACACGTCTGCGCGATTGAGGAAGATGGGTTGAGTGGAAACCGCTAGGAAAAGGTCTCGGTGGGGTTATGGAAACTAGTGGACCTCGGTGAAGAAAGTGAGGTGTTGCTTGGAATCGGATTAGGTTTCTGGTTTTGATGAAGAAGGGGTTTTGAAATTGATCGGAGGAGGGTAATAGGTGGTGGTGGTGATGAAGAAGATGGTTTTGCATGGTCTTAATGGCGGCGAAAATTGTTGAAGCGGGGTGAGGAACCTGATTTAATGGGGAGACTGAGATGAAGGAGGTGATGAAGAAGATGTTTTTTTCTTTTTTTTTTTCTTTAGTGTGTAGATGTCCAATTTTGTGGTTTATTTCCAAAAATATGTTTTTATTATATAATGCTAATTCAATGATTTAATTATTTTCTAATTTTTTGTTTTATTTTATAATTTTTAACATTTATTTTTTATATATTTTAATTAGTTAAAATGTGTTTCATTAAAAAAAATTTGATTAAAAAAAATATTACAAGATTTACGTTAAAAATTAATTAATTTATGTGATAAATATATTTAATTTATATATTGTTTAATGAGTTGGTCTTATGAAAAACTAGTTTTTCTTAAGATATGAAAAACGTGTTTTCAAATTAGTCTGGTGGCAATTTTGTAAATAATACCGCGCAACCATGTTCAAAATAAACGGTGGCATTTTTGTGAATTACCTGGTTTCGCCGTTTATGCTGGGCAAATTAATGCATTTAACAAAGCTCCGCCGGCTGTAGATAAAGTGCCGGTTTCATGTATCACAAATTGCCGGCTGAAAAAGTGTCGCGGTACCCGATTTAACAACAGTGCCAGCCAGATTACCGACACCGGCACTTTTGTTAAACCGGCACCGGCACTTTTTGCTCCGGACACTTTTATATACGAATGAACCGGCACTCTTCACACCGGCACTCTCGTTGGCAACTTAACACCTCCAGACTTTGTTACACTAATATTCTTTGGCTTCGGGCCTCTCAAAAACACAAGCACTGGCATTCAAAAACACATGGACCCGGCATTTGAAAACACATACACTGTGGCACTCAAAAACACATAAAGCCGGCACTCAAATTCCGCATGCATTTGGCTACTCAAAACTTGTATGCACCGGCACTCAAAAAACACATACAGCGCTAAGCACATCAAATTCCTAGAAGCGGCACTCAAAAACACATACACCGGCACTCAAATTCTGCCACGCGTCACCGGCAGCTCAAAAAACACACGCACCTTGGCACTCGAAAAACACATACACTAAGGCACATCAAATCCCTAACCACTTGGCAACATCAAACACCCCCACCCCACCCAACAAAGAAATTCCCAAACCGAATCTCCAACAAACAGCAACAGAAGATCTATCCAAATTCAAATGGCATCAACACTATAAAGTTTTGCTCGCGAAAAGCCTATCACAGTGCTCCATTACCGGATCGAAACTCTAGAATTTGAATTTGGTCGCAAGAAAAGCAAAAGCGTTGTGGTACAGATTAGTATATCAATTTTTTGACATAACTCTTTCTTTTGTGCGTCTGGGTAGATTACTCTGAATAAATTCGTAAAAATGGCAAGAAACAAAAACCCTAATTAACTCCCACAGTTAAGCAAATTCGAATCTCGAGATAACACTAATTGAGATCGAATTTATGATCCGACCACAATTGCGATTTTTTCAATGGGGATTGTTGACAGCCTGACTGGGGCGGGAGAGACGGCAGATGGAAGAAAGTGGAAAGAGTCGACGACGTAGTCTAAAAACACGTTTTTTTGTTAAGCTCCACAAAAAACGTGTTTTTACCTACAAAGCTTTTACTTTTTTTAATTTATAATGTGATAACTATAATTTATTAAAAAAATAAAAACAAAGTTGTATTTTTAAAAAAAATACTACACAATTTATGTGAAACTTTTATAATTAAGAAAAAAAATACATAAATCATAAACAATTTATTTTTAAAAATTAGTAAAAAACGGTATTTTTTACAAGAATTTTTTCATTTCTTAAATTTTGCAATAAAATTTATTACATTTTTTTAAATAAAATTATCTTTTTTTAAATAAAATTATCTTTATTAAATAAATATTGGCAATTTTTTAAATAAAAATTTTCTAAATCAAAAAGATTTAAGTGACATGTCACTTACTTTTATTTTTTTAAAAAAAATATTACAAGATTTACGTTAAAAATTAATTATCATTTTTTAAAAAAATACTTTTTTCCTTTAAAAATACATTTATTTTTATATTTATACTCACATTTATTTTACAAGATTTTTACTTTAAAAATTAAATAATTTTTTTTTAAAAAAATACAATTTTTTATATTTATAACATTTATTTTTACATATTTTTAAAAATTATAAAAAATTATATCTTTTTCTAAATATAGTATATTTTCAAAAAATATTATTTTTAAAATGTTATATTTTGTAATCTGGTCATCAATTTTTAAAAATTTACATTTTTGTCCTCAATAACTAATTTCGCTTTTCAATTTAGTCCCAAAATCGTCATTTAACCGACTCTTTCTAACGAAATTCGTCAAAAAAGCCCTTAATTGATGAAAATTTGAGATATTGAGCCCCGATTTAAGGGAAAATTAGACACGTGGGGCCCCTAACCGACACTACTCCCTATAGCTAGTTCCAGGCCCTAAATTGTCATTTTCGCTCCTGTAAAAAATTATCTCGTTTGATATTTAAACTTTCAAATTATCCCACTTTACCTTCTGGCTAACGAACGTTAACGCAAAGTTAACGCAATAGATCATGCTGTCGATAACATGATATGATGACAAATGGGCTATTTCTGGGTAATGTCAAATATTAGTTTGGCTAAGTGGGTTAAATGCAAACTTTTAAATATAAAGAGCTAAAAAAATTTATTTCTTTTTTGAAAAAAATAATTAATGTTTTCGGAAAATAATTTTTTTTTATGTTAAGAAAATATTTTTTGTATTTTTTTTTGTAAAAAAAATCATGTTCGTAATAGCATATACTAACATTAACTTAAATAATTAAAAAGTATTTTATTTTTAAAAATATTTTACTTCTTTTATTTTAAATGAACATTATAAGGTTTTTTTATTTTTAAAAAGTTTTTTATTTTTTAAAAATATTTAACTTCTCTTTTCAAAAATAAATACAATTCTCTTAAAAATACATTTTTTGATTTATAATATTCTCTAATTTTTATTTTTTAATCCTATTTAAAATATATATT